>LPNX010402069.1:60023-162253 GCA_001517045.1 Pseudotsuga menziesii
TTCCTTCTATCCCTCCTATTTGCTATTCTGTACTTTATAAGTCAATTATCTGCAAGTAATTGAGTATGTTGGTAGCCCCAGACCTATGGTTATTTGGTGTATATTCCTTTACAACACCTAGGTTATAGGATCCAAGAGTTTTCTTGTATATTTTACTGTTGCGAAGCAAACCACTTTGCTCGTTGCAGACACTTTCGCTTCCAAACATAGGTTAGTAGCAATAAATATAGCAATCTGATTCGATATGCAATATGCCTTTCTCAGCCAAGAGCATTTTAATTTTCAGACTTAATGAATTCAGGTACTTACCCCTTGGTCCTTTGAAAACTGTCTTTCTGCTTCCCTGAAAGAAGTATGTGTGTTGATGGTGAACTCTGTCACAAATGCTTCAAGGGTTCGCGTTGTCTAGAAGTCAACAGCTCTTGATACCGCGTTGTTCACACTTTTCAATAGCTTAATTCTTTTTGGGGTCTAGTTAGGAGACTGATATTCTTTGAAGTTTGTCTTTCTTTCTATCAACATGGATAACCACTGGTGCAATTCTATGTGGATACTAGCAAAGAAAATTTCATAAATATCAGAAAAAACGTACCTCTACAAGAAGTCATCTGAGCTACAACGAGGGTCCTTATTCTCTTGTTCAGCAAATTTTAGATAAGTATCGTCAACCCAGTCACTGATTTCTTTTACTGAGGGCCTCCAAAACATATCCCTCCAGGTACGACGTAGATCCCTCTTGAAGAATATACTAGTTCAACCGGAAACGGAACCAATTTGTTGGGCTTAGGGAAGACCCGGGTTCTTATGCTTTTATCTTCGCACGAACAAATAGATGCACAGTGTTGGCCCTTTTAGCAACAACCTGTGAACAGGTTGTAGTCTCACCAGAAACAGCTATGGGGTGCCGCAGAATCAGGTTTCTGCAAGAAAAAGAGGGATATTACTGTACCTTTAGCCTTAACAAAGAATAATCATGCAATACAAAGCTTCGACATTCACTTAAATAGCTTTGCAGTTTAGATAAAAAGACAGTCCCTTGCTTAACCCTTAACTGGGAATTCACAGCGAAGTTAATACTTAGCAGTTTATCTTACTTTATTATTCATCTACTTATCAAATGCATAAAAAAATAACAGGAACAAAAATAAACAGAACCACCACAACACAAGATATACGTGGTTCACCCCCAGTGTAGGGGCTACATCCACAGAACTACGTTTATATTCAACAATTTACAAAACCACAGTTCTGATCTGCGCACTCAGCTGCAGATCTTCTCAACAACCCAAAACTGTGCACTTAGCTGCAGAACCTTTTTCCAAAACCCTCTGCGCACTCAACTGTAGAGGTCATCCACGCACTCAGCTGGGACTTAACCTTAAACCCAAAAATAGACCTTAGCTTAATCGCATCAAATTATCATCATACACAAAAACCTACTTGACTCCTTTACCTAAGTGCCTATTTATACAAGTGCACTATTACAATACCATGGGATTAAACCATGGGTACCCAAAAACCATGGGACATTTACAAAAATAGGGGCTTCGACCCAACCCCGAAGCCCCTAAGACTATTTAGGACCGCAACTCCGCTTACAAGATTCGCACCAAAACCGCGGAGTTGCCAAAATTAAGGACCTTCAAGGTCCGAGCCCCAACATCAAACCTCTCCTTTAGGGTTTTCGGCATTGCATTTTTGCATATGTTGACTGGGATTATGGAGGGGAGTTGTGGAATTTATTCCTGTGTGATCTGGGTCAGAGATGGGGGTGGAGGTGTAGACACTAAATCGACAATATTTTCAGCCATTGAGGTGTTTGTACTTTTTACCTTTTTTGGCCGACCCTGCTATGCTCCCGATGCGACAAAGCGTTTGAACTGTGTCTCGATTGAAACTTTGTTTGCTACAACATATTCTATGGTGTCGATGATGGTAGCTGCTAGTTCTTCTTCATCTTCTGATTCTGAAAGGATCAGCTTGTGCGTCCCCTTCCCTTTTGTTTTCGTTTCCTTTTTTCTTACGACTGCTATTTCTTTTGACAGTTTTTTAATTGTATCTTTGGTTATGGCATACTCAGGATTGTCGGGCTCAATATCTTCTTGTAGTTCTTCCCCTCCCTCCTACTGTTGAATTGGGTTGATACTTTCTTCAGCTAGTTTGGTTACCTGCTTCTCTGTCAGTAAACTTCCCCTTTGGGCCGTTGGTGGTATGATTGTTATTTGCAATCTATTGGTGTCTTCTGCTGGTGTTTCTTTTGACACAAAGGTGCTGATGTGTAGTCAAAGTTCATAGTCTTCTTCTTTCTCCTGTTCTGTCAATGGTTCTTTGATTGCTAGGTTTCCTTCCTTGGATTTTGCTGGTATCGTCAGCTTTGTGCCGGATTGTCGAGCTAGTTCACAGAAAATCTCTTCAACTGTTGGGTAATAGTCGAGAGGTTTTGCTTTTGCTTTTGCACCCTACATATACCAAACCGTAGTGTGGTTGAGCTCCAGTTGGATGTGTGCAGTTTTCGGCAGACTTCGTCGTATGTTCTGAGGCACCCTCTATTTGGTCGTCTAAACTTTTAGATGTTGGAGCCAGTTTTCCAACAATACTTTTCCATTTGCCAATTCTTTCAATGTTCCAGTCTGCGCAAATGGCTTGAACCTCCACATATGGAATTTTGTTGGTTCTTGGAACTACTTGGCCCCGACTGGGTACAAGTGGTACATCACTATCTAGATTATTAGAGACGGGAACTTTATAATCCTGTCCGACTCTTGGCATTTCTCACAGATGGTTATGAGCATGTTGACGACATACTGATCCCATATGTATACTTTTACTATTTCGATTATCGTGTCTACGGCCTCTAGCATATCCAGTTTTAGGTCGCTCCCTTGACCTGTAGGTATGAGCCCTGTTGCTATGATTTTGGCCATGATTTGTGGCATCCGAGCTTGTATTTGGCTAATCATTAGCCCTTCTGAATTCTTCCTAGAGGGCGTTCCAGCTAACCGTTCTACCAGTCCTTCTTTTATTTTGACAGGGATTGGGTCGCCTTGGTTGGAGAGACCAGTAAGTTTATATATGACTTCTCTAGATATTTCGACTAGTCTGTCGAAGTAAAATTTCCTGTTGTGGTATTGGCTAATAACAAATTTTACTGTTGTTTCCTTGGTTCCTCCAAAACTCGCCATGAATGGTGTGTTCATGTAGTTCATAATGGAGCTGTGATTTATCATCTCTGCTGCTTGTGTCAGTTTTTTGTCGACATAATCCCATTCCTTGATCTTGGCCCACATTTTCTCCCATGAGGTTTCTTGTACCTTGGAATTTTTTATGTTTCTTAACCTTCTCATCAATGGGGTTTCAACAGATTGCAGTTCTTTTGTCTTTGCAGCTATGGCTCTGGTTTGTTTTGTTGCCATCTTGTCGGTTTCTTGGTCGAATTTTCTTATAGGTTCTCATTTCTCAACTTTTTGATTGTTGAATTACTCTATCTCTTCGAAATATTGTAAATGATCCTTTTCTGGTCCGGTATTTATAGGTGGTGTGTTTGACGTTTCTGTCGATGGGTGTATTAATGGCAGAAGTGATGTTCCAGCGCATTCTTTGGGTTTTGCGTTAATGGTGATTCGCTTTTGGCGCTCCTTCTAACCGTAGTCATGAAGGTGTGGTTTGACCTTCAGGGTCGTTGGTCGATGTCGATCATGTGAGCGGTCGATAGTGGTATGTCGATGGGTTTGATGTCGGCTGTTGAAGCGTTGGTTTCCTATCATCCTGGGTTATGATTGTTGGTTCTGTTTTATTATTTTCAATCTTTTTAGATTTTTATAGTTTTTACTTTGACAGTTATGGTCGTTATATATATATATAGAACTTGTTTTAAGTTTTGTACCGTTTTAGTCGGGCACCATTAACAAGTTTCTGAAATACTATGCCTTGTAACGTCCTTAGTCGGACTGATACATTGGCATGAATCTCTTCGACAACGTAGGGTCCCATCCATTATGTATGTAACTTTTTGGGTTTTCCTTTTACTTGACTGTTGTATAGTAAGGAGAGATCCCCTACTGACAGATTCTTGTTTTTGATATTGTGATCTTGCCAAGCCTTCTGTTGTTGTTTTTGGATTTCTTGGTGTTGTAGAGCAATCGGTTGGTGTTCTTCTAGCTTGCTTAATTGCATCAATCAGTCCTTCCTGGCTTGTTCAACATCGACATGTAAAATATCTGCTATGATAGGTGTTTGCTGTCGAAAATGTAATGGAACAACTGCTTCTTGTCCATAGACTAGTTGGAAAGGTGTTTGGTCGGTCGAACGCTTGTATGCTGTTCTGTAAGCCCATAAAACTGTAGGTGTCTTTTCGTCCCAATCATCCTTGTTGATGTTACATATTTTAGTTAGGCCCTTTGTTAATATTTTGTTAAATGCCTCGATTGCTTCATTTGACTGGGGGGTGATAAGCTGTACTACGTCGGTGGTCAATTTTGAACTGGTCTGTTAGTGCTTTGATGGTTTTATTAATAAAGTGTGAACCTTGGTCACTGATTAGGGTTATTGTGCATCCAAATATGGTAATTATATTTTCATAGATAAATTTAGTAGCTATCTCACTAGAACATGTGTCGACTGGTTCTACTCCTGCCCACTTGGTTACATATTCTACTGCAGTTATTATGTACCTTGCACCTGTTCTTTTTGCTGGTATGGGGAATGGCCCTATGAAGTCGATGGCCCAAATTTCAAATGTCAAAATTGGGTTTACTAATATCAAGGGAATTTCTATACTAGGTAGAGGTCGACCCAGTCATTGACATCTGTCGCATTGGCTTACAAACTTTTTGCAGTCTATAGTGTCGGCCACCATAGCCCTGACTGTTGGATTTTATTGGTAGTTGTGTCTGCTTGAAAATTTCCTCCCGCAAATCCATAGTGTACTTCATACATGATATTATTTCTTTCATGTTCTAATATGCATCTTCTGAGGATGTCGTCTAGGCCCATTTTATATACAAATCCATTTATGAGACTATACGGTGCAAATTTCATGGCTAAGATTTGTTTCCTTTTCGTGCTCATGCCCTCTGGTGCTTGTCCATTTTCTAAGAATTGAGCTATTTCCTCTAATTCTATTGGGAATGTTTCTATTCGAAATGAATGTGCATCCAACAGGTATTCTTCGAATCCTATCGGTTCCTCTCCTGTGTCGATTCATGATAAGTGGTCGGGTCCGACATTTAATTTTCCTGGTCTCACAACGAATTCAAATTCAAATTCTTGGAATAGAAGTAGCCATCGACAAATTCTCCTATGGTGTAAGGGTTTATTTATGAGATATTTTAACGTTTGGTGGTCGGTATAAAAAATGAAAGGGTTGGCTAGTAGGTAATGTCGATATTTCTGTAGTGCAAAAACCATTCCTAAGGCTTCTCTCTTTGTTGTTGAATAGTTTCTTTTTGCTTTATTTAGTTTTCTTCTGCTGTAAACTATGGGGTAGTCCATTCCGTCATCCCCTGGTTGAGTTAAGATTGCTCCTATTGCTAGGCCTGATGCGTCGATGTGTACATGGAATTTGGTCGACCAATTTGGGAACCTTGGAATGGGTGCTTTGACTAGCTTCATTTTTAGTGTTTGAAATGATATGTTGGATTTCCTCTGTCCAGTTGAAGTCTTGATATTCTCTTAATAGTTCTTCCAATGAATAGGTCATATCTGAATAGTACCTTATGAATTTCCTGTAATATCCTGTATGACCAAGTAGTACCCTGACTTGTTTTGGGTTCACTGGTGGTTTTAAGTCGAGGATAATTTTTATTTTTGCAAAGTTGACTTTGATGCCTTCTTTGCAGATGATGTGTCCTAATAGTATCCATATAGGGGTTAGAAATATGCATTTCCTTATGTTCAGAGATAGTTGGATTTGTCGCCATCATTCCAACATGAGCCTTAGCCATTTGCAATGATCTTTCAGCATAGAGTATATTGTCCAATCATCGAAATATACTGCCATTGTTTTGTAAATATATTCTTGAAATGTTTTGACCACAATTCTCGAAAATACTGCAGGTGCATTTTTTATTCCAAAAGGCATAACTCTGTAAGCAAATGATCCAAATTCACATACGAATGTTGTCTTTTTCAGGTCTTCTTTGGCTATTGGTACTTGATTATAACCTAAGAATCCATCTGTAAATGAGTAGCATTCATGTCCTGCGACCTCATTTAAGATTTCATCTGCATAAGGTGTTGGAAATGGGTTTGTTAATGTAACTTTATTTAAGTCTCTAAAGTCAACATAGATCCTTAGCTTGGTTGGATCATGTTTCTTTGGTTGAACAACCATTGGACTTTCCCATTCCGATTGGTCAATAGGGTAGATAATTCCTGCTGCAAGCATATTATCAATCTCTTTCTTGACTATCTCTTTGTATTTATGAGCTAATTTATATGGTCTCTTCTTTACAGGTTGGACATCAGGTTTAATGTCGATCTTCATTTCACCCATTTCATGGACTAGACCTTTGAGATCTTTGTAGTCTCTAGAAAATACATCTTGGAATTCTTATAGACCTTTGAGATCTTTGTAGTCTCTAGAAAATACATCTTGGAATTCTTTTAGTAAGTTTACTATTTTTGTTGTTTGTTCTTCACTCCAGTAGTCTCCAATTTTTTCCATTTTTGGTCGACCATCATTTGAGATGTTGAATTCTTTAGTTTTCACTTTAGCATCTAACCATTCTAGTGCTTTGGATTCATTGATTAGTTGGATCCCATCTTTAAACTGTGAAAATGTAGCAGGAAAGTCTGCTGCAGTCATTCGGTCAGTGTCTTCTCTGTCGGTGTCTCAACTTTGAGTACTGTGTGAATTGGTTTTGTTGTTTCTGAATGGTATGATTTCCATCGAAAGCTTTTCCCTTCCGGATTTTCATTTTCCATTTGTAGTAGTGTTGATTGTGGTGTTGTATTGGTTTGTATGTTATTGCATTTTATTGTCGGTCGGTCATGATTTTGTGTTAGTTTTTTGTTCCCGGTTGGTTCTATAAATGCCTTGATTTGTTTTGCATTTTAGACTAACTTTTCGTCTTGTGGTATAAAGCTGAAGCCTTTGATAAAATTCTTTCTAAGTTCATGCCATAGGAATGTTTCACCCTGAGCTTATTCCTTTTTGTACCATTTGTTTGGTAAGTCGGATAGCGTCGATGGAAACAAGTGTGGCCATGTACATTCATCCTTATACCCAAGTCTTTTCCATTATTTTTCACATGTTCTTATGTGGTCTTCTGGATCCTGCCCTTGGATGAACATAGGTATTTGGGATTTATTGGTTAACCTTTTTCCTTCAAATATTTCTATAAAGTAAGTCGAAGCTATTGTCCATGTCTGTAATCTTGATTGATGGGTATCCCACCATCTATCAGCTTGTCTTGTGAAGGTTTCCACTAAGCTTTTTAGTCGGCCATGTTCACCAATGTTTCTGGATACTTGTTCTATATGCATAACTGGTGATTCACTTTCTTTGTATCTTTGCTTTTGTTTGATACTTATATTTGCTGGTTTTAGGGTAGGATATTCCATGGTTTTATTTTGAAATATTTTTGGGATGATGGACACCAAGAAGCATTGTTGGACTGGTTTCTTTTGTACTATTTGAATGGTCTAGCAACCTCTTGCTTGTGTTTCATAGTTTTCAACCTCCCAATCATATAATTCTACATCTGAGTTGTATCCTACTGAATCTTGATTGCCTAAGTGAAGTTCACCATAGACATTAGGTTCTGTGTAGTCTTCATTGTTTTGTATTTGATATAATTGTCGGATGTCGACTTCTTCATCTATAGGTTCTATCCAAGGTTCTACTTGGGATGGATGGATAGGTACTATGACTTTTTGTCCATTCCCTTTTAGTTTTATTCTTTCCTTGTCTAAGGATATCGATTCTTTCATTTGTATTCCCCAAGATCGACCTACTAACGCTGGGAAGGAACTGGATCCTTCCTTAGGGTCAATAATTTCAAAGTCAACTTTGGTCGATATTCCTTTTATTATCGTGTCAACATTTCTCCAAACTTCTATAGGTTCAATCAGACCTTGGTCGGCTAATTTTCAGGTATATTCCTGACTCGTATAGTCGAGGTCTACCCAATTGTTCCCAAGTGTCACGAGTCATAATGTTTACTTGTGAGCTGAAGTCAAGTACAACTTGTCGGACATGGTATCCTTCAATTTCTAGGTCGACAAGTGGGTTAGCATCACTTTTGTCCTTCTAGTTTAAACAACATATGTTTTTTGTTTGCTTTCCTGTATTATTTTTGTGTTTCATATTATACAATAAGTCAATGAAATGAGATACAACTTTATCATCTTGTACTGAACGTATTAATTCGTTAACTGTGCTTCTTCGACTATCATCAGCTTCTTCTTATCGAGAAAATTATTTTAAAACATTTGTTGCGTCTTTATAGAGTTGTTTTTGTTTAGTTGGGTTAGGAAAATCATTCTTTTATTTTATTTTGCTTATGCGTGAATTATCACTCCCAATTTTTGTCCCTTGTCGGGTTACTATATGTATTTTCTTTGTATTGGTTACATCATGTTTTTGAACGCACGATAAGAAATTAACATTTTTATTTTTATTGATTTTATCAAGCATAGTAGGGCAATCCTCTAATGAGTGATCCCTGACTCCACAGCTGGTACAAAATTTTAAATCAGCTCGGTCCTTGTATGGGCAATCTGCATATCGATGACCTTCTTTGTAGCATGTGAAACATTGGATGGGCCGATGTGGTCAGTTGTCGCGGCTCCTATAGAATTGACCTTGACCTCCATATCCTCCACGACGGTTATCAAACCGGTGCTCATATCGACAGCCTTCGTATCTTTGATTATTCTGTTCATTTTGAGCATTGCTTCGCTGATTGTTATCATTGTTCTGCGCAACTGCGTTTGTCTGGTAGACTGCTTGGTAGTTTTATCGATTTTTTAAGTTTAGGTGACAGTCGGCCATGACGTGACTTTTAACCTCACAGATTGCACACCAAGATGCTTTACCATTCTTCATGTTATATAGAAAATCTTTTGTTGTGTGTTCTCCATGTTCTTGGCAGATGTTGCAGAAGCACTTTGTCTGAACAAATCGAATGTCCTGTCGACAGTTATCTTTTGTGTGTCCGTACATTGAGCATTTTGTGCACCAGGCATCTTGATTCTTAAGGTTCAGCTCTTTCAATGATTTTTGCATGATTTTGAGCTTTTCTTCCAGTCTAGTATCCATGGGATATGTTGGGAAATCTTCGTCCATCTCCACTTGTAGAGATTTAGTAAGTGCATCTTCATACATTTTAAATGTCTCCAGGCTTATGTGCCATCGAATTTTCTGTGATAGACCTGCAACGAATCACTGAATTAATAGTTGTTCATCTATTACATAATCCAGTTGGATGTTGAGGTCTTTCCAATGTTTGTCGTACTATCAGACAGATTCAGCTAGCTTTTGCGATGTTGTTTTCAACTTTTTAGCTGCCAAATGTTTTGCATCTAGGGCTTTAAAGAATGACAAAAATTGCTCTTTAATTTCTGCTTTGGATGCTTGAGGGGTTCTCTCATTAAATGTCATGTACCACGTTAGTGCTCTTTTCCTCAAGGCACCAGCGAACTGTGTCATCTATCGATCTTCAGATGTGACCTGATTTGCCTCCCATGTCGACTCATAGATGAACCAATGTCATCTAGGATCTTCATCACCCTCGTATAGAGGGATATGCATTGATCCGTGGCCCATGTCGGATTTAATGTCGCTATCTCCTCCAGGAGGTGGAGGTGGTGGGGATGGTGGTGGTGGGGGTAGTGAGATGTTTTGCTTGTCTCTTTGTGTAGAGTTGTTGTCGACTGAAATTTCATTTTCATCAATTTTTTTGTTTGTCATTTCTTCTCCGACAAGCAGTCGGTTGGGGTCAACTTATCCTATTGATGTCCAACTGCAATTATTTTTCTGTAGGTCTAACTATTCCGTATTCTCCAAATCTATATTTGGAAGGGGGGGTGCTCCTTCATGTGTCAGGTAAAGTAAGTGGATACTTCAGTTGGAAGGGTATGCCTGAAGCGTGACCCATTTTCCTTCCTCTTGTTGACAGATCACTAGATGATTATCATCATTTACTTCGTCATCTAGTCGGCTCCATATACCAAACTCACCAGCTATTAGTCTTAGGTCTTTTTCAACAATGGCTTGTATCCTAGTACTCGGATTCGTTGGAGACAGAGGTCTTATCTCTTGGGGAACTTCTATTTGAGGAGCTTCTCCCTGCTCTATCCATAAGTCTTCTTCCATGGGTGATGCCTCTTCATCCATGCCTTCTTCCTGTCGGACATGACCCGACTTTGGCAGATTTATTTCTTGGTCTGTCACCCTAGTACTTATTACCCTTGTAGTGCTATATCCTTTTCTCTTCTTTCTTCCCTTCTTTTCAGCCTCTTCTCTCTCTCTATTCTCTATAAATCCACTGTACCTTTGTGTGTCGCTGACCATTCGATTTCCTTTTTAGGTTGAATTTTCATTGCTGGTGATGGTATCTCCTTTTTAGTCGACTAGAGTCCTCTTTAATTTACCCGACATACGACCAGCTACCCCCCCATGGCCTACCCGACGCTTTAGAAAGCTCTGATAGTTCTGTTTACTTGCTTAGGAAATATTCCCACTCCCTTTCGGCAATGAATTTCTCCCACTTCCTCTGTTTCTCCCCCAAGTTAAAATTTGGTGGCGGTCCATGTAGTGACAGACGAGTTTTGACAATATGACCCACTCCTTTTTCTATTAGGAATTTGAACAACAAGGTCGGTAAGGAGCACAGGAACTACTCAGTAAGGTCTGTATAGAATTTCTTCTGAATGGTTTCTACTGAAGGTCTCTCTTCTATAGCTTTCTCCTCGCAGAATTCGTTGGTGATATTTTCAAACCACTCCGAGAGGTTTGTTATTCCCCCTTGAATCAGTTTCCCTAACAGTTGTTGGTCCTTATTCGCTTCCGGATTTTTCATCCAGAAGTTTTTTCAAAAGATGGGGTACCGATTCTACGAACTTCTCATGAGTTTCAGTAAAGAATCTTTCCTTCGCCTGAGCAGTCGTTAATTTGTTTCTCCATGCATAATTCTGTAAATAATTTGCTATCTTACTCTCCCACTAGTTCTTAATCTCCTGTTCTAATATCATCTACTTGTATTCATCTCAGATATGTACTACCGGCAACGGAACCAATGTTGTAATCTCACGGATCACAGGGGGTTACCAATTATACACATTAAAAGCATACAGACATAACAAAGACAAGAGACAAGAATGTAGGTGTAGAATAGCAGCTTATATTATATTATAAGGGTCCATACAAACATAGAACTGAACCAAGTTCTCATCTGGCTCAATACCCTAATATATATGATTTACTAATAGTTACATATAACTACCTGTCGGTTCGGTCAACCGACACGACCTTATGCGGCCGACCTAATATCTAATTAGTCATCCAATTGACTTAGTTGACTTACTGACTAGCTCCTCCAACAAATCCCACTCCCCATCCCCATTGGGGGGATTTGCATCGGTCCACTTTTTCATGGTTTTGCTTTTGCTAGTGTAGTTTTGTTTTATTAATTTGTTATTTTAAATTGCATTTTCATTATTTAAAAATTAATACAAATACTAACCCCACTAATTCCAAAGTTACCCAAAAGGGGAAAGAGATGCGTGGTAGGATTAATTAAATAACATTTGTTTGATTTGCACTACCTTTTCTTTTTCTAGTAATTTACATCCCCTTGCTTTCCCAATTAGGATTTACAACCTGAAAGAGATTCTCAGGGATTTACTAAACAAGCACCCACCTAGCATTAAAATCTTTAATAAATTTACCAATGCTCTATTGTGTATTCTTTTCACCGTTGCGGTTCGACCGACTGATTGGATGCATCAAAAGCAACGCGAGTGACTACTTTAAGATAGTCTCACTTTCAAATTAACCTCCCAAGGTGAAAATCCAATGCCTCGATTTAATATGTTGCAAGGAAAGTTAATAGAGGAAGCAGAAACAACTGGATAGTGGCCTCAGGATACCGTCAGGATACACCTTTATTGGTGTAGTGCTGGACACATCCTAGAGACTCTAAGCTAGTCCACATATTCTTTGTGTGGAACTGCATTAGATAAGGGTTTTGGACATACTCCTCGTACCGTCAGGTATATCTGGAGTCCCCTCTACCCTTTGTTTAATCCATGCATTAATTCATAAACTTAAAATCAACCAAGAACAATTGCAATACATTCAATGCTCCAACAAAACTCCATTTCAGACTCCATTTTCAGCACTGGTCTTTTATCACATAGGCATTCTTTTTTTTTAAATTCACAATGTGTTGATTTATTATATTTCTCATGATGGTGTCTTAATCATTATTGGAATTTATTGTGTCATTTTACATAAACTCCTAAACAAATTACTCAATCACAAACTACCATCTAAATCTTAATCAACCTTAGTAACTTGTAGGGTCAACCCCCCTTGACTTCATTAGAAGTTTTCCTAGATGGAGGAGTTGAGTATCGGGTGACAACATTCAGCTCGAGCTTGCCCCCAAGGTTGCACCCAGTGGCTTGAATATTTCTACCACATGACTCGAGGTGTGAATTAGGCAGAAACACCACTTACAGTAAAAACATACCCTGTGGTGCTCCTCTTGTTGTCTTTATCACCTTCCATATCTGCATCAACATATCCGTATAGAACAATGTCTAAACATCCAAAACATAATGCATGAGAAGTGGTACCTCTCAAATACCTAAGAATCCACTGTACTTCTTTCCAATTCTTTTTACCTGGATTGTTCATATACCTGCTCACAACTCCTGCTGCATGTGCAATATTTGGTCTTGTGCACACCATGGCACACATCAAGCTGTCAATTGTTGATGAATAAGGAACCTTGGACATGTATTCTATCTCTTCCTGTGTCTTGGGACACATCTCCTCTGTTAACTGGTTTTGCATTCTGCATTCTAAACCTCTCCAACACCTTTTCTATGTACTCACCTTGAGACAATGTCAATTTGCAATTTTTCTTATTTCTTGTTATTCTCATACCAAGGATTTGCTTTGCAACACCAAAATCCTTCATCGCAAATGATTTAGCTAGTTTCTTTTTTAGCATATTTATATCCTTCAGGTTAGACCTTGCAACAAGCATGTCATCCACATACAATAACAAGATAACATGTCTTCCATTATCTAGCATATTGAAATAAAGACAGTGGTCAGGATGGCATCTACTATAACCATGTTCTTTCATAAACTTATCAAGTTTTAAATACCACTTCCTTGGAGCTTGCTTTAGGCGACAAGCTCTTCTTCAACTTGCAGACCAAATTCTCCTTCCCTTTAATCTCATACCCCTGTGGCTGCTACATATAAATCTCTTCCTCCAAAACCCCATGGAGAAAGGTCATTTTTACATGTAACTGTTCAAGATGCAAATATTCTACCACCACTAGACTTAAAATAGTCCTAATTGAAGTCATTTTAACAACAAGAGAAAAAAATTCATCAAAATTATCTATACATTTCTTTTGTGCAAACCCCTTTACAACAAGTCTGTCCTTGTATCGATTCTTGCCTCCTCCTCCTTCCTTTAACCTGTAAATCCATTTATTCTACATTGCTCTTTTACTGGTAGGAAACTCAACCAAATCCCATGTCTGGTTTCTTACCAATGAGTCCATCCCCTCATTCATGCCTTTCTCCCACTTCTTTTTAGTTTCCACCTTCATTTCCTCTTCATACCATTCTAATTCACCATAATCGGTCATCAATAAATAATGCAGTGAATGAGAGAATTGTTCAAGGGGTCTACTTAACCTGGTAGATCTTCTTACACTTGTAGGAGTTTGAGGTACCTCCTGTTGTTCTTGATTTTCTGGCACGAATTTTTTTAAGAACCACCCCTAAATTTATATATATAATAAATGGGTGAATCCCTACGATACATGAGAAACTATGAAAGCTATTTTATCAATAATATAATATGTATATATAATTTTTTGGCGAATCTTTCATGGAATTATAAAACCTTGTAAAATATGGGCAAATCTTTCATGGAATTATAAAATCTTGTAAAACATTGGCGAATCTTTTACAAAATTATAAAATCTTGTGAAATAAGACGGATTTTTCACAAAATTAGAAAACCTTATATAATATTTAGCGATCTTTCACAGAATTCAAAATCTTGTAAATTTTGGCGAATTTTTCATTGAAAGATAAAAACTTAAGTTTTGACAAAATTTGACTTAATAAAATTACCTAGATGATGTTGTATTTGCTTTAGATTTGTCACGTACTCTTGCACTATAACACCTTGCAAATAAAATCCAATTTCCAAGCTAAATTGTTGACTTTATTCATCACAACTACTTGTATACTACTATGTTCAAACCTCCTTAGAGATAAAATGGACAGATGATTTCATAAATATTTGCAATTTACAATAGAAAATTTTATCAAAGTGTGAAGCTCATTTATCATACTACACTCAATGTACAATCAATTTTCACAAAATATGTTGGGCCCAATCATCCCCCTCAATCTAAAAATATAGCTACAATAAAAATAGTTGTTTGAAGCACTACTCAAAATACAAGGCTTGATCAATGCTCTTAAAAAACTTCAATGGATGGTTGCATAACATCCACATTGACATTAACATCTTTCTAGCAAGGATGTCCCCATTTTCTTGCATGACCTATAATCAATGTGAATAAGTTGTATAAGAGAAAGATAACAAGGTACCTTACAAAACATTAAAACAAAAAAATAACACATTTTTTTTAGTTTACAAACTTTCCATAAAATACAAATGTTTATCATGTATGATTCACAATAGGGAAAATTTTAGAAACACGTACCTCAACATATTCTTTCAAGCTTTATTTATAAATATGACCAAAATCCTAGAGCTACATGTAATGATCTTTTAGTCATGAAATCAACAATAAAATTTCATTATATGAATGTCAGTCTCAATGCCAATAGGTCTCCTATGATGAATGCATAGGAATCTAGTAAGCCAATGGATAGACCATTTTTCTCTTAGCTTAGCAACTCAAATCTCATTTCCATTTCTAAAAACCAACACGTCTTTTTAAAGAAAAAAAAATATAGTAGATTCTAAAATTAAAATGGTGAAGATGCTTAAGTCATGCAACAAAGTGAAATAAAATACAAGCATCTTTCCTCGAAACATCAAATATATAAAGAGAACAATAATAATTATAAAAAAAACATTGAATGCTACAAAGGGATACAAAGGGCTCAAATCACAACCAAGTATCAAGGGAATAAAAATCTAAGAAAAATAAATGCAATCCAAATTTAAGAAACAAACAAGCCATTTATGAAACTAATCAAGCTAGTATAAAAGGCTAAAACTGCAGTCAAGTATCAAGGGAATAAAAATAAATTCAACCAAAATAAACACAAACTTTCAAATTTGAAAAAATGCTCCAAATGCAAGAAAAAACAAACCATTAATGTCTTCCAAGTTATCAAAGTTAAAAAGTTTTAACTTTTGACTGAGTGCATTCTTGCTAAGCGGAAGTATTATAAAATTAATTATTTAACCTTTAATACTAGGACACTATCTATAAATAGATAGGTCCCAACTTCATTTCCTGTCAAATATAAGAAAAAACAATGTGTTAGTTAACTATCAAAACATCAAACTTCAAATAGATTGCATCAAGGAAATGTAGCTCCAATATTATTATATTTAATACGAAGTAAAGACTATAGAACCTAATTTTACTTGAAATGCAAGTTGAATTGTATATATGGTAATCCTTCTCCAATCAAGAATTTCATTTTTCCAACCTAGTCCAAAAAAGAGGAACATCAAAGTTAAACTAACAAGAATCACATGATATATTAAATCGCATTCATTATTTATACACTACCAATGTATATTAATTTAGATAATATCTTGTGGGATATTAAATTCCCAATTCCCATGTCGACCTCAACTTTCTACATTTTGAAGATGAGCTTATAAATATGAAATATCATTACGAGCCTCCAAAAAATTATGTTTTGTATCAAGTTCATTGGAAGCATTTGTTATATTGCATTCTCCTCTTCTCTCACAATCTGATCACCAAAGTGATAGAGCTCTATTGAAAGTAAAATTGGTAATGTAATACTTTGTTACATATAATCTTAAACAAGTATCCACATTCTTATCAAGCTTGTTCCTCAACTTTGACTTCAAGAATGATAGTGCACTAAACATTTTCTCGTCGCCCACTGATCCCAAAATCATGGTTTGACATAAATTGACTAATTTGAAATACTCTGACATGTTTTCTTGTAAAAATTGACTTTCACCTAAAATAGTCCATAATTTGATTACTGCACCATATTCTATAGGTTTCGACAAAACAAGGTATTGATCTGACATTGTTTGATCAAAGCAAGTACTTTTTTGATATAATTTTGATGAATCTAATATACCTCCAATCTCTTCTCCTTGTACCTTGACATTCCTACCAAAGTGATGCACTAAAATACTCAGTTTTGCTAAAAATTCAACTTTCAAAGTGTCTATATCTTTTTCATTGTTCCAATATTGAGGGTATACCATAGACATGGTCTCCAATAATTCATCTCGGGGAAATCGTTCTCTTACCTATGATGATAGTGATTGTGCAATTTGTATCAAGTGGTGTCTCACTGAAATCACAATATCATTGAACTGGTCTCTTGACACATGACACTCTTTGATGGTTTCTCCCATCTTACTAACATAATGAAAGGGAACCATATACCCACGCACTGCCATACATAGTCTCCCTTTTTCATCAAACTTCAAATAGTTTTTAATTTTTTCTATATAAATGAGAGTAGTCCAACCATTAAAAGTTGGACTTGTAAAAGACCTTGGCATCATATACAAATTATCCAATGCAAGGCATGCTAATTTTCTTTCATTTGTCTACTCTGCAATATACATTGTATGAATCTGATCCATTTTCACAAGGACATTCATTTCATGAAGCAAATAAATAATTCCATCCAATGTTAATAATGTCTCTATATCAGTTAGTCGAAATAGAAGATATTAAGCTTTGTCTATACTTAAGCGATGTTCATACATTACCCATACCAATGATTGGTAATCACTAAATACTCTTTGAGTTGGTCCATTCAATGAAATCCATCTTGTATCAACATCTTTTAATAGTTTTTTCCATATGTAATACTGTCTGCAAATCGTTGAAACTCTGTAAATGGCTTAGGACTACGACAAAAGTATGCATGGGTCTCATGTACAAGTTCTTCAACTTTTGAAACTAGTGGGAACTTGCTTACTATTTTAAATGCAATATTCATCTTATGATCCATACAATCAATACTAATCATAAGCGGTGAAGCTAATAGTTGTAGTTTGACACAAAGTCCATTCCTTTGTCCTTGCATGAATGATTCTCCATCTACTCAAACACATACCAACCTTTTTGCAATCATTAAATCTTCCATACCATCAATTTTCTTCAAAGTCTTAATAACAAGCTCATAAATATTTCCAGCTGTAGAACTCTTCTTCATTTTATGAATCCCAAGTAGATATGAATGCCTAATATGACCATTAACCATATAAATACTCATGCATACCCATTAAGTATTATCAATAGCTGTAACTTCATCCAAAGATAGTGAAAAAAATACGGCATTTGCAATCTTCTCTTTCAAATCATCCTTTTCTACTTGAGCTAGATATGTTTCCCATTCCCAACCACTCATTACAAACCAGTGAGAAGATAGAAAATTCAATACATCAAGAAAATATACATAGTTCTTATAATCTGGGTAATCTATCCTAGGACGACCTCTAGATAAGATGTGAAATACAATGCTTAATTGCTTCGTCTTGGATAGTAAATTTCTTTCCATTGTTTTTCCAAATAGAGATGTGATAGTCCCTCCACTTTCCTCAAGTTTACTCTTACTTATTAATTATTTATTATTCTTCTTCTTGATATTTGACATGTCAATATTCCTCAGAAGATTTTGATTTGGTAATAGAATTCTCCTCACCATTTTCAATTTGTTTGACATAAATCTTTCCCACATACTTATCTATTGTATCTAACTTCATTTGCAATTTTACTGCCTTGCCCAGTTTCCAACTACATACAATGCATTTAACTTATCGTGAAGCTTTCTTATCATTTATTGGAGTTAATGGTTTAATAAAAGGAAATTTTGAGGCCCATTCTGATTGGAATTGTCTCCCTATGTCCCATTGTCCTTTCTTCCTTTTTCGTGATTGTGAATGATTTGTGTTGCCTCCCAAGGAAGAACCTTCAACATTATCATTGCCAATTTATGGTTGAATTGCATTTATCTCACTTTGTTCACTAGAGGAACCCATTTTATCATTCGTTATATGGTTATTAGATGCATTCTCAGAAGTGTTGACATCTCTCTCATTGATGGGTTGCTCAAAAGAGTTTGAATCATGAAGAGAATATGGATTCTTGGATTGAGGCTTATGAAAGTATGATAATACATCCCTATGTTTTGATTCTTTCTTTCCACGATCGGTATTTGACATTTCTTTGAATATTTCACAATTGAAATATCAAATAAATATAGAAACCCAAAGTGAAACCTACATGAGAAAATAGAAATAAAATCAATACAATTTGTAAGCTATCCATGATGACATGAATTCTATAGGCTAGAAAATTTAAACCTAGTAAACTAAACCCATCCATGATTAACTTCAAAATTAAGCTCCACTGTAATAGATGGAGGAATGATTTGAAACCTTCTAGACCTACGAAGAGGTTGGTCCTCTACAGCTACAAATCTGACACACACACCTAAAGGCCAACTAAGCATAAACAAACCAAACAACACACACTAAAAATATCCTAAGTAACACAGACACACTAGATAAAATATGCACCTTCCAAAGGAAAGCCTGGGATGATTAGGGCCTAGGTCCAACCAGTGAAGATCGAAGGATGGTTACTTGGCATCTCGTGAAGAGTTCTCTATGTGAAAGCATTGGAATCACCCAACCGCCCTCCCAAATTGTCAACCAATTTTACCTTCCAAGTTCGTCCTAGGTGTACTATAAATATTCTTCCAATACCACATGTGTAAGATCCTAGTTTCTAGAGTCTAAGGCTACCAAATCTACATCGATTGTCTAGCGGAACAGTCGTTGGCTTGATCGATGTTCATGGGAAGGGTAGCTAATCCCGAAACCCTATCAATATCGGCACCTCACGAGGCCCACAAAGTAGTATTGATAAGATCCCCAAATGCACAACAATCCTAGTAAATGATCGAATAAGTAAGTGGAGGGGTATCTCCTCAACCGAGCTCTCACGCAGCCTCGTGCTTAACTCTTGTGTGAGAGGAGATTTCGGGATTATCTCTTGCAGAAGTGGATTTACGTAAAGACATAAACTATGTTTGAAATTAAATTGCTTTTGGACAGTTTACATCTCCTAGTCCAAAAACCTAGCCTAAGCTAGTTGATGCTCGAACCTATAAAAGAAAATTACTAATATATTTTAATTTAAATGTTCTTTTTAATGGCTGTATTAATCAAGGTAGTGGAATTGGACTGAATGGTGTTATAGACTCAACAAAGTGAAATAAAATGATGTATAAAAATTTCAAAGTGAATGCAACTAACAATGCAATTTTTTCCTTTTTCTTTGTAAATGAAAACTAATTAAACTTTTTTTTAACAATTTGAGAAACTACAAGACTTAAAATATTTTTGATTTTTCTAAAAAATAGTGAGAAAAACAACTAATGCAAAATAATAACTGCCTTTTGTCTTTCCTTTTTTAAAAAATTCAAAAATCTACGCAAACAAATGCACTTTAAGAAAGCTAAGTACTCTGATCTTATATAGATGTAAATGCTAACAGTCAAATCCTACAGTACCAATCTTCAGTCAGTAAAACAAAGTTGACTCAAAACCTAGATAAATAAACTTATAGAGATTCAGTCATTTTAGAATTTGACAGATAAATAAGGAAGAAAGTAAGTGTACCTTGTTTATGGAGGCTGGTCCTAGATACTCATGAATGGTTTGCGGGTTGTAATGGAAATAGTCGTGAATTATCCTTGATATCTATATAAAAAATAGACAAGGATGGAAAGATGATGATGTATGAAGGCTCATGCACATCTATAGGGTTTTGGCCACTTCAATCTAGTTTGTCCTTTTGTGTACCAACACTGGCAGACAATGGGAAAATACCAGAAGTAGAGGCAAATCCCACACAAATGGACTGATATATTATCATATAACTGGAAGCTAGTGGGAACCTATAATTTTTCATCAGCGATGATCTTATGCACGAGATGTCGACTGGGCCTTTGTCTTGCTCATGATATTTTCCCTCAAGGGGTGTTCTACCCGATCCTTCAGTTTGATATTCTGCAACATCTATAATGATTCTATAGTCAATGCTAGTTGTCTTTGACTTAGTGAAGTTAAAGTATATCAAGTCTTTTGGGGCTCAAAGGATTTCCTGGAAGCATGTAGGAGGAGCAAGTCGATAAGTCGACTTGAACGAGAGCTGACTAAGTCGGTCGGCCACCGAAGGTCGTGTTGGTTCACTGAACCGATAGGTAGTTGTTTTGTAACTATTTTGTAATCATATATATTAGGCTATTGAGCCAGATGAGAACTCAGTTCAGTTCTCTGTGTTGTATGGACTCATTCATGTAATATAATCTGTTAAATTCAGCTACTTGTTCTTATCTCTTGTCTCTGTTTTATATTGATGTTTTAGTATGTATTATTGGTAACCTTATGTGATCTGTGACTGAGCTGTTGAAGCCAGTTCTCCAACAACACCTTTCCATTTTCAAGTTCTTGCAAAGTGGTATTTTCATTTTCTAATTATAGTTTTGTCGACTGTGGTTTTGTCCTTGTTTGTATATTGTTGCATTTCATTGTCTGTCGGTGATCTTTTAAGGGTTTGTTTTCAGTCAGTTGTATGAATTCTTTAATCTGTTTTGTTGTTTCAACCAATTTTTCATTTTGTGGTATAAAGTTGAAATCTTTAATGAAATTTTCTCTGAGTTCATTCCATAAGAATGTTTCACCTCTAGCTTCTTCCATTTTATACGATTTGTTTGGTAAGTTGGTGACATTTGCTAGGAACATGGGGACCACTCGACAAAAGACTACCCGTTCAACATGAAGAATGATAAGGCATCCTGGTGTGCAATCTGCGAAACCAAAAATCATAACACAGCCGACTGCCATTTGAACCTGAAGAACCGACAAAATTATCATGTAGTCTACCAAACCAACGCAGTTGCGCAAACTAATGAGAATTTATTTTTACCAAACGATCAGAATGGTCAGAGATATGACGGTCGACAATATCAGCGTCGGTATGACAATCGATGTGGAGGCTACGGAGGAAGAGGTCGATTCCCTAGGAATCACGACAACCGACCACGTCGACCCATCCAATGCTATACATGTTATAAGGAGGGACATCGGTATGCAGAATGTCCATATAAAGACAGAACTGACCTCAAATTTTGTACTCATTGTGGAGTAGGGGATCACTCACTATAGGATTGCCCTACCATGTTCGAAAAAATAAATACAAAGAAAAATGTTAATGTTTGTTGTGTGTGCAAAAAAATGATGTAATAAACACAAAAATTTTACATATTGTAACTCGTCCAGGAACAAAAATAGGCAGTGATAACCCAAGAATCAACAAAATAAAAGAGAAAAATGTCTATGCTAATCCACTGAAAGAAAAATAAACATACAAAGAAGAAACCAATGTATTCAAATAAATTGCATGACAAGAACAAGCTAACAACAATTGACATAACAAAATAAACGAATTAATCCAGCTCGTACAAAAAGACAACTCAGTATCTTAGTTCATCGATTTGGTATATGAAATAAAATGTAACAACTTTGAAAAACAAACAAAGAACATCTGTAGCTTAAATAAAAAAGACAAAGGTGATGCTGAACCACTTGTCGACCTAGAAATCGAAGGATACCATGTCCGACAAGTAGTACTCGAATTTGGATCACAAGTAAACATCATGACTCATGACACTTGGGAACAAATGGGCAGACCTCGACTGCATGAGTCAGGCATATACCTGAAACTAGCCGACCAAGGACTAATTGAACCTATTGGAGTCTGGAAAAATATTGACATGACTATAAAAGGAATCTCAACCAAGGTCGACTTCAAAATCATTGACCCTAATGAAGGATCCAGTTCTTTCCCAACATTAGTAGGTCGACCTTGGGGTAGAAAGATGAAAGCATCGATATCCCTAGACAAGGAGAGAATCAAGTTAAAAGGGAATGTACAAAAGGTCATTGTACCCATTCATTCATCTCAAGGAGAACCTTGGACTGAACCTATCGATGATGAAGTCGACATCCGACAACTCTACCAGATTCAAAAGAATGTAAATTATACAGCACCAAATCTCCATGGAGAACTTCATCTAGGTAACCAAGACTCAGTTGGTTATAATTCAGATGGAGAATTATATGATTGGGAGATTGAGAACTACAAAACACAAGCAAGAGGGTGTTGGACTATACAAAAAGTGCAGAAAAATCCCACCCAACAGTGCTTCATAGTGTCCATTGTCCCAAAAATATTTGAGAAAAGAATTAGGGAATACCCTACCTTACAACCTACCAATGTAAATACTACACAAATACCAATATATAAGGAAAGGGAGTCACCAGTCATGCATGTAGAACAAGTTTCCAAAAATATTGGTGAACATGGCCAACTTCAAAGCCTAGTAGAAACTTTTACAGGACAAGCTTCTAGATGGTGGGATACCCATCAGACAAGACTGCAGACCTAGACAACAACTTCCACTTACTTTGTCGAAAGGTTTGGAGGAAATA
The DNA here is from genome assembly GCA_001517045.1 of Pseudotsuga menziesii. Lineage (NCBI taxonomy): Eukaryota > Viridiplantae > Streptophyta > Pinopsida > Pinales > Pinaceae > Pseudotsuga > Pseudotsuga menziesii. The sequence continues at coordinate 83,000 of LPNX010402069.1, forward strand.
AGTTAACTCAATAAGCTCAGATACCTGTATTCACTAAATGAAAGAATCCAGAAGATCATATTAAGACATGTGAAAAAGAGTGGAGAAGACTTGGATACAAGGATGAACGAGCATGGCCACACCTATTCCCATAAACCCTCATCGACTTACCAAACAAATGGTATAAAATGGAAAAATCTAGAGGTAAAACATTCTTATAGCATGACCTCAGAGAAAATTTCATTAAAGATTTCAACTTTATACCACAAAATGAAAACTTGGTCGGAACAACAAAATAGATTAAAGAATTCATACAGCCGACCGAAAACAAACCCTTAAAAGATCACCGACAGACAATGAAATGCAACAATATACAAACAAGGACAAAACCACAGTCAACAAGACTACAATTAGAAAATGAAAATACCACTTTGCAAGAACTTGAAAATGGAAAGGTGCCATTGGAGAACTGGCTTCAATAGCTCAAAGTCCGCACGATTAGATGGAGGGTGCCTCAAAACATCCAAAGAAGTATACTGACAAACTCCCACATCTAGCTAGAACTCGACCATACCTCAGTGTGGTACATGCAGGGCGACAACTCAAATGCAAAAGCCCTCGACTACTATCCATCAGTCGACCAGATCTTTCGGGAGTTGTCTCGACAAGCCAAAACCAAAATACCAGTACCAACGACGGAAAACAAGAGTGACTTCTCGATCGAGGAGGTGCTAACCGACCAAGAAAAAGAGGAGGACTATGAGATGAACCTCTATATCAGCACCTTTGTGTCAGAGGAGACACCGACCGAACACACCGGCTGACTTCAAATAACCATCAAACCTCCAACCGCATAGAGGGTCGAACCCTAAATAGCAGAACCACAGCCAGAGCAGCAAGTAATCACTCCAGCTACAGAAATTCTCATCCCGACCCAGGAGCCAAGGAGTGAGACAAAGCCAGAAAACCTAGAGTATGCTGTCACAAAAGGCATCATTAGAAAATTATAGAAAGAGATAGCAGCGGATAGGAAGAAATTAAAGACACAACAATGACAACAAGGAAAAGGTAAGCACAAGCTTTTCCTTGCAGACTCATCAGAAGACGAGGAGGAATTGGCAGCCAAGGCCCTCGACATAATAGAGGATGCCGCAGCAAATAAGGTGCCAGTCGAAACCCAGTTCCAAAGATTCATCGACGCAGGCGCATTAGCGGGTCGACCAAAGAAAGTTAAGACCACCCACACGACGATACCTGAGAACGTCATCGATCTTGTGTCTATGCCTCCACCCCCATCACCGACGAAAGTGACTGAGGAGAAAGTACCAGCACAACAGTCAATAAGCCCCCTCGACTTGTGAAAAAGTGCGATGTCGGAAGCGGTGAAGGAAAAATTCAATAAAGACAGAGATTTGCAGGCATTTATTGAGAAACTGCCTGAGATATTTACGTCGGCCCAGAAGATATCCACAAAAGAACCTCTCTTCGAGGTCGGTGGATACCAACCAGGACATGAAGCCCAGTCCAGAACCTTTGCAACCATCACGTTGACTTTCGGGAGAAATCTCGACAAGGAAGCTAAAGTGTTTGCACGTCGGACCTCGACTATCACTCCGACTGTACCCCAAGCCGACCTACCAGCCACCGCACTGACTGGAGGAGAATACAATGAGGAGGACATATCCTGACAAATTAACCAAATGTTCTCTGACTTAGACTCACCTCCCTGCCTTGACAATCCACCACTCACCCACACTTCCCCCAACCCAATCACCCCCAACCATTCGCTAACTCCATCACCACCACCACCACCCCCCGAATCAGAGCAAGGCCCACCACAACCAGCTGCATCTAAACAACCAGAAGTAGCAGTCATCCCAACCCCGCAACCAAAGAAACCATCAACCACTATCCCACAAAACAAAGATCCTGAATCGACTTTTGCAGGTACATAGGTGCTGACACAAGTAGAAAAGGAAAAGCACAAGAAGAGGAAGGAGCATCATGGACAGCCATCAAAGGTCCATATCAAATTAAAATATGCAACTTCGATGACTGACGCATATCTAGGACAACTCCTCAAGACCCTAGAAGGCGAAGCAAAGATGAGGAGCGAGTAGAGATGTAAGGAACTCGACGAAAAAGTCGCAGAACAGGTCGAGTTCCTCAACAAATGTAGGAACCTGGCCTAGTCAGCCATGCCGGGCCCCGTAGAGATCGACACAGACAAATCGCTCGAAAGGGCGTATCAGCTATTTGAGAGCATGGTGTCGGCACTCCAAGCTCACATTCAGGAAACAAAGGAGGAACAAAAAGAAGAAACTTCCAGACTCCTGATGGCACAACACACCGCCTTCACTGAAGCTTATAAAGTGCTACAACATCACATGGAGGAGTTTGTCATAACTGAATAAATACTGATAGATTGGCCTGCTTACTATGGGCAAGTCTATCAACAATCTCGATAGACCCGACAAGGGATGCAGGCATTGGAAAGAAGGAAAACCATGGAGGAAGCACTAAGGACCACAATAGAAGAACAAATAGTACTTGAAACAACCAAGCTGCAGAGACTAGAGAGGGAAGCACATCAGTGGGTGCAGCAAGCTATCCGCAATTTAGAAAAAGTCGACATCATCTGTCTGCAGATGAAATGACTTATAGAGACTGCAGAGGAGAAGGACCAATTTATGTGTCCCAACATGGAGAGAATCATAGAAGTCTCCATTTCAGAAAAGATGTCGATCTTATCAAGCCTGACCACACTTACCATCGACATCCAGAAGATTTTGCAAAGTTGGACAGATTTCCAACATCACCTCGCAGTAACAGCACCAGCCATTGTTGAAGTCTGTGTACAAAAGCGACCGACCATCAGACTTCATAGCCCATGAAGACAAGGCAAATCACAGTAACTATTGAGACCAGAAGAATTTTTGTACCTCCCTGTTTCTTCAGGATTAAGAAATGTTTTGTTCGTGGGGGAGATGTAGGAAGAGTAAGTTGATAAGTTGACTTGAACAAGAGCTGACTTAGTCGATCAGCCGACTAAGTCGGTCGGCCGACTAAACTAGGGATTAGGTCAGCCACCGAAGGTCGTGTCGGTTCACTGAACCGACAGGTAGTTATTTTGTAACTGTTTTGTAATCATATATATTAGGTTGTTGAGCTAGATGAGAACTCAGTTCAGTTCTCTATGTTGTATGGACTCATTCATGTAATATAATCTGTTAAGTTCAACTACTTGTTCTTATCTCTTGTCTCTGTTTTATATGTATGTTTTAGTATGTATTGTTGGTAACCTTATGTGATCTGTAAGATTACAACAAAGCACAACATTTATTGAACAAATATGAGTACTCACAAGGTTGTTGTTGTCTTTATTGGTGCTGCAAAAGTCAAGGGGATTGTAATTCAATTCATTCAAGACAGGCTATGAGGGTGATGCGTTGATGGTGATGAAAGAATTCTTGCACTCCTCATGATTGGAGTTAAGGATCATTGAGATGAAACTGATCTTGACTCCTTGAAGATGGGTAGATACTTCTAAATGAGAAGATGCAGGCTAATGCTAATATTTTTAGAAGAAAAATAGATGTTCCTTGATATTCATTATGAATCAAAGGTAGCTTGTACAATGTCATGACAAAAATTCATTCCAAACATGAGGAGAGATAAAAACATAAGCTTTCCCAAGGAGAGGGACAATACCTAAAATCCCATAGATGAATGACTATAGAAGCAATACCATAGGGAGAACATAAAGAGACTAGACAACTTATCTAAGGAGACATCAAGGGTGGAAGAAACACACCCCAGGGGGATCAAACAAAAGAATATATCCCAAGCTAAAACAAATAAAATGATATAGAATCCCATACTAGAAAAGAAACAAAAATGAGTATGCCACTTAAAACATAAAAATCTCTTAAAAGAGTTGAATCATGCCTTCCTCAATGATTTCTCCTTCTAAAAGTTCTGAGAAGGAGAGAAGGCCAGCCTTCATATTAAGTTCTTCCTTGAATAAGCGATCTGCACTCATATTGTGCTCCCTGTAGGCATGCCTAAAGTCAAGGAAAAAAAAGCACATTTCATTTTTGTAATTCTATCACACCAATAATCCAAATTCAAAGCTGAAAGAGATTCTTTTGAATTTGTCCAATTATAATCACAGAGGAATATCCCCGCATAGAAAGAGAATGTAGGCCCATGGATATTGCTGATACAAGTAGAGCCCAAAGAGTTAATATCTCAGCCCTAGTGTTAGTGTTGGGCCCACATCCCATTTTGAAAAAGAATGAATGTGACTGATTAAGAGCAATATTGAATCTATCTCCACTAGTATTGTTAGTTGCTGCCTGTTAGTGTTTCCAATCACAATGATAGCAAGGGAAGACACTAGCTCCAGTTTGTGAATTTATTTTGGCTTGTAAATATAGAGAAATAAAATATATATGAAAATGGATATTGAATTGAAATAGGTTCAGACTTGATACAAATCAGCGAGCTCAAGCCATCCAAAAGATAACCAACTTAGATGGTAGGGTGTGGAAGTCCAACAATGGTGTGATCTGTCTTTGAGGATCTGCACATAATCCACAATGAAATCAAGTGTGAGAATAATGGTGAATTTGGAGTCGGTGTGATATTCTCTCTGTTAATTCCACAAGAAAGCGTAGGGGAATGGATTGAAAATGGAGATGACGAATCTCATAAAAGGGAAGAGAAAGTCATGATCTCTGTGGTCAATGAAATATTTTCGGTAGGTATGCACTACAAATTGTACAAGACTGGAAGGAATTTTTTTCATGTTGTTGTGTAAATAAAGAGAATCCCAAGTAAAGATATGAATGCAGGCTTGATGATAGACCATCTAAATGATGAGAAAATCGGCTGTGAGATCACAGAAATTTACATTCCTTCATGAACCAAAAACATTGAACATAGTCGTTTCTTGTTATACTATGGGATATTGCCAATGGCTAGAAGGAGGAGCTCACTAAGGCGCACTTCACCGAAATTTGGAGGCACCTCTTGGAAATTTTAGAGAAGGAATTCAATTTTCATAGGGACGTTGATGAAGTGGTCAATAAAATTTATAGGTCGAATCTAGAGTGGGGAGAAAACGTACAAGTGTATCACCAACAATGGAAGCTCTCAAGGAAAAAATTGCAAGATGTACATTGTAGAGGGATAAAAGAAAGTGAAGTATGAAGTGTGAAGTTTTTTATATTCCCTTATAGTAAGATGGTTGGGGTTCCCATTCCCACCCTTTCCTTGAAGAACGTCTTGTCCATTTCTAGTTCTAGATGGAGAAGGCCTAAGATCAAAATTTTTGGTTTTATTTTTGCCACCAAAACAAGGTTTCACCCCCCCTCCAAATCTCAAAGATAAGATAGTATAAATATTTTTATTCCCTCATCTACCCTTCTAAGTTCCTTATTAAGGATTTCCTTAGCTGATTATTTTGTGACCATTTGCAAAACTGTGAATAAAATCCTGTCACATGTTCATATGCCCACAATTTCTACCAAAACTTTCACATGTTCACACTCCAAACCTTGCACATGTTAGATAAAGATTTTAGTTATTTTTCATCCCCCAAATTTCTACCATGCGTCCTCAGTCCTGTGATTTTAATTCAATGAATGAGTCCATATGGTTAAATTACATATTGACAGGGTGAGGAAAAGTTTATTAGAAGGAATTACATTGATGTTAGCCTTTTGATGATGAGGGAAAGTGTCTTAGAAGGAATTATGTTGATGTTAGCCTTTCCGCCAAAAGATCAAGGAAAAGACGAGGCCCGCAGAGTTAGCAGGAGTTATTTGGTGGAGCACAGAGGTAGAGTAATCAATAGACAGAGTATGGCACGAGATAGATTTGGGGTGATAGAATCAGAGAAGCTTAAATGGAGTGACCTAGAGCAGAGTAGATGGAGTTGGGGTGATAGAGTCAGAGAAACTTAAATGGAGTGACCTAGAGCAGAGTAAAACTGAAATCAAAAGGTTGGTTGAGTCATGGTATTAACTACAATTGGGAAAAATAAGGTCAAAGAAATTTGTTCGAGAATGAATCAAAGGCACGACATGATGGTGTTTGAATATGTTTTTGCATAAAATGATGACCATAATGAAACCTTGCTCCTTCTATACCAATATTTCTTTTCTATGGCCTCCAAAGGTCTGCATTTCTCATACCATGCACTTCTTCCTTAACATGATTCATTCATTAAGGTTTGAAAGTCATTTTCAAGGTCTTGTACATAATAACTCTTTCCAAATGGAAGCTTCACAATTGTCTTATATTCACTGGTTGTTACCCAAAAGTGGTCTTCCACTACGTTTCTTATTGTTGATGGAATCCAAGGGCAATGTCCTAATGAGTGAGTCTTTTTAAAGAGATTAAAACTTTCTGGTTACAGGTAACATTTTCCATTTATGCATTTTTCACCCAAAAAGTAGCTCCAAACAACCACCTACAACCATAATGTAGCAGCTCCAAACAACCCCCTATAGTCATAATGTCGATGCTGAGAAATATACGACAAAAATACAAGTTACATGAACAAGTAAGAACTCACTTGGAGAAAAGAAAGTTCAAATACAAAGAAACTGTGAAGGTGATATATCTATGGTTTATTTTGATTAGAGTTTAGGTGCCGTTGATGTTTGAAGGTTATTCATTCTTAGAACCTAGAAAATGAAGCATGGGTTTCATGGCTTAGGGATGTTACTATGGAAATAATTCATGGGTCTGTAGTCTTAGTGGGAACAAATCCATTTTAAGCTTTTATAATCAACCCTTAATTGCTTCTTATGCACCTAGAATTGAGAAAGGGTTGTTGCTTGATGGTTTTGGGATGGTCAAGAATGCCATTTCAGGGCTATTTTGTGGCTAATATACGATGGAATGAATTACATAGGATAGAAAATTTAAACCTAGTAAACAAAACCCATCCATGATTAAATTCAAAATTAAACATAAATCCATGCTGGTAGAATGAATCAAATCTAATAAAAAAATCACTTCTGCAACATTTATTGTTATCACATTGTTCATATATTTTCCCATTCTTGTGAATATCTAGGAAGAAGCTCTATTTTTTCTGGCAGGCTTGGGTCCAAGCATCCCTCTTTTGAAAAGGATATGCGTTACAGTGAAAACCCCCCTTCAAAAAAGAAGACTACTGATAAACCCTCTCCAGATGATCAGGCTATAAATGAGCTCTCTCTACATGCAAAGAATAGTGATAGAATCTGCACAGGTGGTGATCCCTCTCCTTCTAATGATATCAGTTCATTGATGATACCTTTTATGGTGATCCTACTAATAAAATTCATTTACTAAGATATGAATTATATCAATGCATTCCTTTTAGGGATCTTGGTGCCTTGAAAACTAAAGATCAACAAACAAATTAAAAAACTAGAAGTCATTTCATTAGTAGAATTTGGGAGCAGTGTCAAATTCATCCATAAGAAACTAGCATATCAACTTAATTTTTTTCCTTGTTAAACACAATGGCTTACCGAGGGTGGGGGGTGAATTGGTAAGCTTGGAATTACTTCAATTTTCACTTTTTCAAGCTCTAAAACTTAATGTTGGAGACATTTACCACCATACACACTCATTTTGGTCAATTTGGCCTAGTTAAACCACTATCCTAAGTTTTATTGACTTAATTGACAACATAGGAGCATTAGATGACATCAGCTAGATCACACCCACGCCTACCTTCAATCAAGGAGGATAACTTAGCCTTCTCCTACATTTGGGGAGGCTAACTAGAGCACTACGGGGGTGATTTGAGTGTCATTAATGCCCCATATTGCTAACTGATGGTTACAAGTAGTGAAGGTGCCTTCCTTCATTAAATTGATTATTTAATGAACTGGAGTCAACAGGGGCTCCTCCAACCACTTTTGATGTTCAGTTACACTTTAGTTAACCTCATCGGGGTTCATTGGAGTCATTGATGCGCTACCACTTGTTGGTTGGCTTGCAGTGACATGTGTCTGAGCTACTTTCAGTTAGACTTAGTCATTTATTGCACTCTTACTTCAGTTAGGGCTCAATTGAGTCAATTAGGGTTTTGATCAATGGTTAACTTGAGTGTTGACTGTGGCTTACATTCGGTTAAGCTAGACTCACTCATTCAATTTGAATGACCTCATTGGGAATTTGAATTGCTTTGTCATTCATGCTTGCAGCATGATCTTGTATTGTATTACTCATTCTTTGTGTGAATATACAGAGATGCTACTCATTTTGTAGCACAATTACACCATTTTCAGGCCTTATAGTTATTAATCTTTGATGAGAATTGTGTTTAATCCCTAGATTACTATGATAGATTAATATGGTATCAGAGCTCATGGTGGAACGAAGCTCATATCCCTCAAAAACAAGGTTTTTGACAGATCTTGCATGAAAATTGAGCAATAGCTCAAAAATCCAGCATTGCACCAGAAGCCAAGGATTACCACTTAATACCCCAAGTAAGGAACTTATTGATCAAGCTTGCTTGATTGACTATGCTGAGAGTGATGAAAGCCTAAAATGTGCAGGCTGTCCGACCTTACATTGCCCTTTTTGTTGTGATTTTTCAGGTTTTTAGCAAGTGAAAGCATTCGCTCTAGCAGATTCAGATGGCTTCTTCTGTAGATCTTTTGACTCTGTTCAATTTCCACTCATGGAAAGGAGACATGGAGATACAGCTACATTCCATAGGAATCTATAGGGTCACTATGGACACTGAAGAAGAGCCTACTTCTATGACAGACAAAGCTAGATTCTTGAACAAGAAGGATGAAGCATTTAGATTCTTGTGCCTCTCTGTTTCCCGGGATATTCTTTTCCATATTTTTGGATTGAAGACTCCAAAGTAAATTTGGGACAAATTGGAAACCTTGTATGGAAAGCAGGATGATTTGAGATTTTACTATCTTGAAAATGAATTGATGTCTCTCCATCCTTCCAATTTCGAGACCTTGAATGAATTTTTCACAAAGTTCAAGCACATTGTCTTACTGTTGAAGCAATGCAAAGTGGAGAAGGAGGATGATCAGCTCATCCTCACCATACTCTCCAAAATTGGAGCTAATTATTCAGTTTTTGTCTCTACATTCTGTGTGGGGAATCTCACAACCCCTGGATGGAAGATGCCTACACTCAATGCTTTCATTGAGTCCCTAACAAGTGAACATGATAAGCTTGTCCAGATGAGGATCATCAGATCCTCCCATGATCAAGCCCTCCAGGTCTCGGGGCCCAGATATCTAAAGGGTAAAGGAAAGCAATAGAATAACCCAAAAAGTAAATTCGAAGCTCCTAAACCTAAAGTTGAAAACCAGCAGCATGATGAGTCTTCCGGCTCAAAGAAGAACAAAGGAAAATGGCATCATGGGAAATAAAAAGTCAAGTGTTCATACTGTGGGAAGGGCTTCCACCGTAAACATGCTTGCATGAAGAAGAAGCTTGATGAAGCTACCTATCTCCTTGAGAGAAATCACATCAATCTTCCAGAAATATTTCGGAGGAGAGATCAGCAAGATTGGGAACCACAACATGAAAGAGGTCATGCCCTCATGGCAAGCACTTCGAAGTCCAAAGCACTCTTTATTGATTCTGAAGCTTCAAACCACATTATTGCTGAAAGAGACTCCTTCTCATCCTTGGATACTGGAAAATCCATCCCCATCCACATGGGAGATGACTCCACCATCATTTCAGAAGGATAAGGTACGGTTTATCTTGAGAATGGCTATTTTTCAAATGTTTTGTATGTACCGTCTCTGGCATCAAATCTCCTTAGTGTCTATCAGATGACACATACATGAGTGCCTAAGAGAGTATCTTTTAGCCTAAATGATGTTGAGATAACAGAGCTTGCATCCGGGAAACTTGTTGCTAAAGGCCTTGCAAACCATCATGCAAAAGCCTATGAGTTTTCCCACTTTGTGGTGGATGCAAAGCCCACCGCACTACTAACTCATGGAAATGAAGTTAGTAGGCTATGGAATGAGAGGTTTGGCCATCTAAATTTCAAATATTTGCAGCAATTACAGAAAAAATCCATGGTTGAAGGCCTCCTGGTCATCAAGGCAACCACTAGAATTTGCAAGGGCTGTGTGGTTGGAAAAAACCCTGAGCACAAGTTCGATCGGGGGAAGGCAAACCGAGCTACATGCATCTTGGGGCTGATACATTCTGATGTCAGTGGTCCAATTCCTATCACATCCGTCAATGGATGAAGGTATCTTTTGACTTTTATTGATTATTTTTCAAGATACACATGGGTCTTCTTTCTCAAAAAGAAGTCTAAAGTATGTGAACAATTCACTGAACTAAAGGCCTTAAATGAGAATGCCTCTGGGCTTAAGATCAAGATATTGAGATATGATAATGGTGGGGAGTATGTCAGTAATGAGTTGCTTCACATATGTTCCCAAATTGGTATTCAGGTCCAACATTCAATTCCCTACACTCCTCAGCAGAACAGTGTAGCGGAAAGGAAGAATCGGTCTCTCAAGGAGATGACCACCTGTATGTTGGAATCAAAGAAGTTGGATGCAAATTTGTGGGATAAAGCCATGCATGCTGCAGCATACATTCAAAAAAGAGTGCCACACTCATCCATGAAAGGGAATACCCCTTTTGAATCATACTTCACACAGAAGCTGGATGTGTCGAACCTGCGGGTGTTTGGGTCCACTACATGGGCCCGAATTCGATAAAAGAAGGGATTTACAACCGCAAAGCATAGAATGTATGTTTATTGGATATACTAATGAATCCAAAGGTTTCAAGCTCTAGATATAAAAAAAAATAGATCATCATCGAAAGGAGTGTCAAGTTCGATGAGCCTCTTCAGGAAGTCGAACTAGTGAAGGAGAAAACTGTTGAATTTCCTTCCTATTCTACTGAATATTTGGATGATGAAATTGGGGGTGATGACCCTGATTTGTATCCTCTAATTTCTGATATCAGTGTACATAAAACATCAGATGCTGAATTATAACCTAAAGTACAAAATCATCTTCCCACATGGGCCCAATAGACACTCTCCTCTGCAGGAGATAACATTGGAAATCCGAATGATCCAAGGAGAACCCGGTCTGATTTCCAAAGAGCAGGTATTGCGCTCTCTTGTCCTGATAATTTGAGGAAAATTAAAACTTGTTATTTGATGATTAATTTGGACCCAAAATCCTACTTCCATTCTCTAAAGGATCCGAGATGGCAAGTTGCCATGGATGAAGAGATGAATTCTCTTCAGAAAAACACTACTTGGGAGCTAGTTTCTCTTCCTTCAGGAAGGAAATTGGTTCAATGCAAGTGGGTGTTTCAAAACAAGGTTGCTACTGATGGAAGCATCTGTAAATATAAGGCAAGGCTGGTGGAAAAAGGTTTCTCTCAGGTCCAAGGTGTGGACTACCATGAGACTTTTGCACCGGTTGCAAAAATGGACTCCATTCGCCTAGTTTTGGAAATTTCAGCATATAAGCACTAGGAAGTGCATCATATGGATGTTAATTCAGCCTTTCTGCATGGAGATATTCATGAGGCAATATACATGAAGTATCCCGAGGGATACATCTCTGATCCATCTTTGGTTTGCAAGCTAAAGAAGTCACTATACGGGTTAAAACAGGCCCCAAGAGAGTGGTATTCCAAGATGGATGCCTTCCTTCTCTCGCAAAACTTCCAAAGGTGTAGATCAGATCCAAATGTGTGTATACAACAGCCTAATGGTAATTTGATTATTATTTTTTTATATGTTTATGAATTACTGATCACAGGTAGCACAGTTGCTTCCATTTCAACCATCAAAACTGCTCTCCACAATGCATTTAAAATGAGCGATTTGGGGTGCTCTTAAAACAATTTTTGGGGCTCGAAATTGAGAAAAAATATAATGGTATAATGGTCAATCAGTCCAAATACAGATCATACCTGTTATTCAAGTTTAACATGGCTGAATTTAGGCCTACACCATTCTCTTTCCTTTCAAAGATCAGCCTTGAAGAAGCAAAAAGCACACCTCCCATGGACTGCACTATCTATCGACAGCTAGTTGGTAGCTTATTCATTCTAGGAATGATGTTTGTTATGCCATGAATGCTATATCAAGATACATGCAGAAGCCTCATGATCTTCATTGGAAGGTATCCAAGAGGATCCTCCAGTATATTCAGGGAACCAGGACCTACGCCATTCACTATGTTGCAGACTCCGAGCTAGAGCTGGTTGGATACATAGATTCTGATTGGGCGGGTGATTCTATTGATCGAAATTATACTTCTAGATATGTATTCATGTTTGGTGGTGGCCCCATTTGCTGGTCTAGCAAAAATCAGGCTGCCATAGAATTATCTTCAGCAGAGGCCGAGTATTGAGGAGTGGTGAATGCTTGCATCCAAGCAGTTTGGTTGCAAGGCATTCTTTCAGAGTTTAATCTTGGTAGTACTTTTTCCACTGTCCTCTTTTGTGAAAATCGACGTGCTATTAAGATATCCACAGATCCAGTTACCAGGAATAGGACCAAGCATGTAGAGATCCACATGCACTATATCAGGGAGCTAGTGCATGACAGGACCATCATTCTGCAATACTGCCCGACTGATGAGCAGATTGCAGACATCTTCACCAAGATATTTTCAAAAAAGAAGTTCACTTACCTCCATTCACTGCTGGGGGTGAGTCCATCAGGGTGATCATATTAATTTCAGTGTTCAGCTTGAGGGGGGGTTTTTCCCATTGGGTTTTCCCTCTTTTCCTCACTTAGTTTGTTTTTTAGCATTGTTTCAGTTTCAATATTGTACAGGGTGACCTACGGCCTTAGTTTCCAGGGCCTTAGCATTTTTATGCATTTTATGTTTTCTACTCCTCCTGAGTATAGCTTAAGGGGCAGTGTTGGAGAAATTTACCACCATACACACTCATTTTGGTCAATTTGGCCTAGTTAAACCACTATCCTAAGTTTTATTGAATTAATTGACATCAGAGGAGCACTATATGACATTAGCTAGATCACACCCACGCCTACCTTCAGTCAAGGAGGCTAATGTAGCCTTCTCCTACATTTGGGGAGGCTAACTGGAGCACTTTGGGGGTGATCTGAGTGTCATTAATTCCCCATATTGCTAATTGATGGTTACAATCAGTTAAACAGAGTAGTGAAGGTGCTTTCCTTCATTAAATTGATTATTTAATGAACTGGAGTCAACAGGGGTGCCTCCAACCACTTCTGATGTCCAGTTACACTTCAATTAACCTCATCGAGGTTCATTGGAGTCATTAATGTGCTGCCACTTGTTGGTTGGCTTGCAGTGACATGTGTTTGAGCTACTTTCAGTTAGACTCAGTCATTTATTGCACTCTAACTTCAGTTAGGGCTCAGTTGAGTCAATTAGGGTTTTGATCAGTGGTTAACTTGAGTGTTGACTATGGCTTACATTTAGTTAAGCTAGACTCACTCATTCAATTTGAATGACCTCCTTGGGAATTCGAATTGCTTTGTCATTCATGCTTGCAACATGATCTTGTATTATATTACTCATTCTTTGCGTGAATATATAGAGCCGCTACTCATTTTGTAGCACAATTACACCATTTTCATGCCTTATTGTTATTAATCTTTAATGAGACTTGTGTTTAATCCCTAGATTAATGTGATAGATTAATACTTAATTCATCATTTCACATTCAATTCAACATCATATTCATCAATATGTTATGCATCGATAATCAATTCATTCATCAAATAAAAAGCATAATCATCAACACATTGCACAAGAGTCACAAGATATAATGTTTGTAATATTTTTGTATTTCAACGGCTATAGAAGCACCTACTTCTATCCAATACTCTACTTGGTATTTTCTTAGATCCAACTAAGAAAATAGTTACAAAACCCAGCTTCTATTACATATAGATACTTGTCACATCACATCTTTTGCACATCATCTTGTCACCTTGTCATCGCAACTGTAACTACTGTAACTCTCATGTCATCAACCTATCACAATAATTGACCTCTTCTTAACCACTTGTCACTACATTTTTCAACAAAGTATGATAATGTCCACAAGATCTGTTCATCATCTAAGTTTGCTCATATAGACTGCAATCGCAATCACATCAATTCAAATTGTCCACTAATATGTATAGACCATGTCAAGTCATCATTGCCATTATCAATTTTATATATTGTTCAATTAAATGTGATGTCACTGCCATGTGCACTAATAAGCAAGTTGTTATCAACTATAACTTTTCAAACTCCAAGCTATCATCAAATGTCAACTGCTTTCAATAATTGTCAATCTATATATGACTGTGGGTACTTCATGAGGCTATGTACTTCCTTCACATTATCTTTATTGATGGATTTCTTTGTTACTCCTTAGTTTTCCATTGTTTTCTTGAGAGAGTGCCCAAAAACCAGTGGCAAGTTCACTGCCCTACTCAACCAAATGATTGCTGCTCAGATCATTAAAACAAAAAAAATATCTGCCTCAGTAAACTAACAATTCGCTGCCTCATTCTTCAACAAGTTCACTGCCTTTGTCTTCAACAAGTTCTCTACCTGAGATTACTCATTTCTGACCTCAATAATTTGACCCATAAACTGCTATTGCTTCAATTTATTACATACACAAAAATCAGTCTTAAAAAAATTCCTTCCTCTTGAGAGTTGCTACAGTTAACCAGTCAACGAATTCAGAGGTCCACTATTGTTGCCTCAATCTTTTTCACCTGAAAATCAGAGATAAAACTTCAATTCATCTTGCACCGCAATTTCCTTACTGTATACATGAATTTCAGACTACACTCTACTGTTCCTACCACTGTTGCAATGTCATACGGATTTCAAAGCTGTCACCATTGTATTTTTTGAATGAAATGTCACAAGGTATTTATACTCATTTCCTATAAAATTTTGGAGCTGACATGTCTTAATTTAATTTAATTTAATATTTTTATTGTAATGTAAAAATGTTTGCCGAATTTACAAGTTTATTTCATTGAATTTAATGAGTGTTTATTTTAAATATTTTCCCAATTTAAAGCCAACATTTGTCATACCATTTAGGACTGTTTTTTTCAATCTTCTTTGCCATATCATTACTGTTGATTAATGCTCATAGCACATAAAGGATTCCAAGACATTCTTAAGGATACAAAGATGTTCATCCATGCAATAACATACCATGGTGTGTGTATGGGTTCCAAATCCCAAGGACATAAAATTTTTAAAGCTTTCCATATCATCTTGTCATGCCTGCTTGTCATTGTCATCATGGATGTCCTTTATGTCAACCGTGTCATTTTCCTTAGCAAGTCTTGTCCATGTTTTGCTATCAATTGTCCATACTTCAACCTTTGTCATGTCCTCCTTGTCATTTATTGTGTACCATGTCTTTCATGTCACCTTTGTCATTAATGTATTGTCATCAATGACAATCATATTCATCATTCCTTAGCCAGTGAAGCATTCCAATTCATGACTGCTAATGAAGGAAAATGCATAAGGTCAATTAGCCACGAGAGATTATTATATAGCAACAAATATGTATGTTCAGAGACCTACAACTTGATGTGATATTGGTCATGCCAATCTCAAACAACCTATAACTTGATCAACAACCTCTTAATAACCTCCCTTTGGTTGTCTTATTGAGCAAAGAATGCCTTGCGAGAGTTAATGTGACATTTGTTGCTTAAACAAAGAGCACTCATTAATTGATATTGCTAAATAAGGAGTAGTTTTATGTATCAAATGGATTGTTAAATCCATTAAAGGTAATGAAAGTTAAAAATACTTTGATGGTATTACTTTGGTTATTATATCACTGATATGGCTATTTTGGAGGAAAAATGATTTCTTTTAATCCAATAACAAAGCTGTTGACTGTAAACAATCTTCTAGATAGAGAAACAAAAGTAGATCCATGAAAATTCTAAAGTAATTGGGGAAGGTTAAGGCATGTGAAAGTACATGGGGAATATTCCACTTCCAATGTAAATCCAATTGACACATAAGATAAGGATTAATTATGTACCACCAATAGCGATATTTGTGAAATGGATGCTCAACTTCAGGTGTCTTGTTTTGCTGTTGAAAGTGAAGGCACGTAGGATTTAGTAGGTAGAGTGACAAAAAAGGAGATCAAAATTTCTTCCAATGGTTATGCCGAGTACAATGTTACAAACATTGGTGATGCTGCCAAGATAGTTTTCAACAAGAAGAAAAATAAGGAACTTCTCACGGTAAGGCATATAAGGTTCAAGGCGAGAAGAAGGAAAATTTTAACCCTCCAGAAACATCCAAAGAAGTAGTTATTGATGTTTTCAAGACACGATTTCTTTAAAGGATACTAAGAAGCCAGTCCTGAAAGAAATGGATGACTTGGAAGATGCAACTGATATTTCAACTAATATGAATCAAGTATCCATATCAATTAATAAATGTTCAGGAGACTGAAAGTACTCCATATATTACTAGTTGATTATCAAGGATCAGTGAAAACATCAACAAATACATTTTGATTGTCTATAGAATATTGAATTACTTGGAAATTTCTAGGCACTTAAAAACCTTTTAGGAGGGTGATGCATTAGAAAGCACTGCAAGAGGACTTGCCACAAATCCAAGTGGAAGTTATCAACTTGAACGTGATGGGAGTAATATGTCAAGTTTATATGATGATAGATGGGCCAAGCGAGGGTATGCTCCTGTTGCTGGTCGTGATATTCGATGGATGTGGGTCCTAGTGTTTCCTCTTTTTGGTTTCAAATTGGCCAAGGTTATAACTTATAATACTTCTTTTGGAAGATTTCCCCATGGATAACCAATGAATATGATTGGCACCCTCTACATAGGGACTTATGTGCAAACACCATTTCAACAACTATGACTGGTTAGGAGTAATTCTGATGCTGATAGATGGAAGCATGCTTCTGGTCTACATAAGGGTTTCATTCCTCCTCCGCAACATTCTTTGCCCATGTTTTATAAATCATAGAACCAATATGAACACAATTCTTAAATAATAGAACAAATATGAACACAAATCAACATTTGAAACCTATTCATTCAAAGCAGCCTCACAAAACCCATGACATATCCGATTTGAAGAATTTCACTCAGAAATTGGAACAAGGATATGAAGGGGATCTAAATAACTTGGAGAAAAACGTGGTTCATAATAATCCAATACTCATAAAAAATACCTTGAGCATGAATCCTGGATTTGAGGATAAATAGAGGGTTAAGGATAATAAAATTGGATTGATAATAATGATATGAGTATAGAAAAAAATGGCAAATTTGTGACTGGACATATCCTCAAAATGAAATATTTTTCATGCAACACGAGGTCTTCACATAGTGAAACTGTGTCATAGTGCCTTCGTTCGTGGGATATTAAATAATACCCCTAATTTCACTAGATATTGAAAATTACTTACAAAAATAATTTTGTTGAGCCCCCCTCCCAAGACACATTTCAAATTAAAAAACCCCTATTTTTACAATATATTCCTTATTTTTACTAAAAAACCCTTTTTATACCCCCTAATACCTATAAACCCCCCATACCTTATTCCCTGCCCCCCAATACCTACAATATATTGACCTTATTTTTCACAATTAAAAACCTCCCAATATGAATGAATGTGATAAGATATTGCTCAACAAGGTGAATCCCCTGTGGCATGCAACAATGTACCTATTTATCAAACAAACGGTGAAAGCATATTGAATGATGCTTCTTCCTGTTTTTCAATGCATTAAGCTACCATTTGTAATGTCCCGAAGCGGATTTGGTCTGATTTATTGAGTTATTTTTGGTTTAGACTTTCTTCATCACTTTGTCTACTATGCTCTACTATTACTGTCATGACACTGGCCCTCATTATACACCAAATTTATTTCAGTGACTGGAAATATGCTTAAAGTTTCATCAAACATCTGGTTGACACACTGTTGTAGATGGCATGGACTATCTCTCTCCAATTGAAATTATCTCTACCACCCAGTTGTAGGTTGTTCATTCATGATTTTGGTTTATAAATTTCATCAAGCAATTAGATTACTTGTAGTTGTAAATGAACATGGTAATTCTAGTTTGTTGAGCTAGTTTCCTAAGACTTTGGTCTTGAATTTCTATGCATAAATTTATGAAGATTAACCTTCCCAAAATTTAAGTTTCAATAACAATTTAACAGCAGGCATAACTTCACTTGCAAACTTCATAACATAACAGTTCAAACTAATATTTAAACTCTAAAGTGATTACATGCATGCTAAGTGACTGACCAGTTTTGGAATTGACTAGTGTGCCCCTCAGTGAGGGTAGCAGCCTGTGAATATTGAACAAGATTACTCTCCAATACTGAAATAGACCTCAACACTCCATGAATGATATTCACATGCCTGGAAATTTTAGTTTTGGTTTGCAGTTGATGTATGTTCCCAAATGTCAAATAAATATTCTCCGAGTGTAAATCAACTCTCCACAAAAGGTCATGACCCTTTCTTGAACATCTCACAAAGATTGGAGGAGTGTATTCTATGCTTTAATGCACTCATCCAAGGTTATCTGTTGCTACTAACAAACTGATATGACTGATATTGGTTCAGATATGATGTATCTCTCCATGTGGAGCAAATAATGACTGAATATCCTTCCATATAGCCTCCCTCTTGAATCAGAACTTGTATAGTGGGTGAGCTACCAAGTTTGCAACCTCATTCACAAGATGTCATCTCACACAAGTTGGATAAAGGGAGTGGAGTGCTCCTTCCTAAGTGTAACTCGCAGAATGTAGCTAGGGTACTCTTTCCAATGCTTCTTCCACCCAAAATGTTACATTTAATTGCAAAGAAAAGAGTATGAATTCATAGTTAGTAATTTAGTTCTATGGGTTGATAAAGGAGACGTGGGTTGTTTTAGGTCATTTCTAGGTAATATTTAGACCTCAAAATGTATGAAGCAACACCTAATCAGTAATTCTAGGAAACATTGAATCAATTTATACCATTATTTGGACTGTCCAACCCTTCATAGTAGCAGTAAGAAGGGTCAAAATCAAATATGGGAAGATTGGTCTATAAAACAACATTTTTGGGCAAGGAATGAAGGCTGGACAATAATAAAATTATGCTTCTAGGGAATTGCCTCACCTAATATCAATAGTAAAAGGTTCTATTTCCAGTTCTGGGTATAAATTTGAAGTGATTTCTTGAGGATGCAACCCTAAATCCAACCACTTGTGTGCATATCAGACTTCTCATCCTATTGTCAAGTTATGGGCAACTTTGTCAATGAAAAAAACCTACAAGTTTTCTTTCATCATAGGGGGTAAGCCACAAGTTTGACTTAGTTATTCAAGCTCTTCCTTCATAAATTTGTGGTGTGATTGTTTAACTACAACTATTTGTCATCAATAGCCTCTAATAAAGACTATAACTCGATCTTTTGCATCCCATCACCATGCAATATAACTTTTAGTTCCTTATGGTTTGGGAAGAAGGTCGCAAACTATCTAATTAATAGCCATAAATTGCATGTTGAAGATGAAGAAAATAAAAATTGTTGTTTGAATGAGCATCTTGTTGGATCTTTATGAAATGGTAGAGGAGATAAGTTGATGATCAATGAGGGTGGTCTCCCCAATCACTTAATAGTTCAACCCCTGTGATAGTGAAAAAGAAAGTGTTTTGGTCTAAGAGCATAGGCTTGATCAAGCCACTTCATCACTCTTTCCAAAATCTTGTGAAAATTGGACTAAGTGAACCATGAATTTGAAAAAGTATTTCCCATGAAGAAACACCTAACCAGTAATTTTGGGCAACATTGAATCAGTTTTTTCCATTATCGGGACTGTCCTACCCTTCAGAGCAGCAGTAAGAAGGGTCAAAATCAAATATGGGCATATTGGTCTATAAAACAAGCATTTTTGGGCAAGGAATGTGGTGCATGTGGGGATAGACCACAACCAACCCAACTAGAACCTCCAGGATCTGGTGGCTCCTACACTTAGCATGACAGCCAAATTTGGCTTAACCACCAAATTCTACTCCAAAATTTCCTCTCCGCAATTCTGCTTCCGCAAGCATCGTCTCAAAACAGCCTTCTAAAAATTGGGTTACGGGATGCAGGATACAAAATTTCCAAAGTTGCTCCCCTGAAAATTTCATTGCCAACTTTTCAAAATATCCTCTGAAACTTTCTTCGCGCAACTTTTTCAACCGTCCGATCTTCTCCTGCAGAATCGATCTCCACCGTCCTTTCTCTACAAAACTGGTTAACCGTAGAAAACCTAAGAATGACGCTGATTGATCATGGAGTTGATCAATCCAGCCTTGAATCCTCCTGATTCTTCTAGCCTAACCCTTCTATGCATACATATACATCTATTTCAACTCTTCAAGCAACAATTTAACACTTGAATCAAGAAATTCATAGAATCACACAGATGTTCATAAAATCACTGAACTTATCTCTTCATGAATACACAACTAAATTAGTAGATGCATATAGGATAACAACACTGCAAACACACAACTAATTATTCTATTAAGTAAACACACAAACACATAGTTTAAATCTCTCTCCTTTTGATTCTTCAATATATTTACGAGTAGAACCAGACATACATCTGTCCTTCACTCTGCAAATTTGGAATTCTAATGCTGAAGAGAAGAACCCTTCTACCTTCTCTAAATTTCCTATTTAACCTAAAACTACGACCGCCTCTGTTGAGTGATCCTGCAACTGAAAACAAATGACTACATAACTTGATGAGAAATGTCCCGGTATCAAACAAATAGTCGGATGCTTGATCTCCATGCAGGGAGTCATGATACGCAATCCTTCCTATGGCTAACAAACTCTGACTCAACAAAATTAAAAAATAAAAAATATGCCACAACATGTGACCAACTCATCATATTGTTGGCATGCCACGAAGCTCCTGCATTAGAATGAAGGTTGGACAACAATAAATATGCTTCTAGGGCATTTCCTCACCTAATATCAACAGTAAAAGGTTCTATTTCCATTTTTGGGTATAAATTTGAAGCGATTTCTTGAGGATGCAACACTAAATCCAACCACTTGTGTGCATCTTGGACTCCTCATCGTCTTGTTCAATTATGGGCAACTTTGTCGATGAAAACAACCTTCAAGTATTCTTTCTTCGTAGGGGTAAGCCACAAGTTTTACTTAGTTCTTCAAGCTATTCCTTCTCAACTTTGTGTTGTGCTTGTATAACTACAACTATTTGTCAACTATAGCCTATAAGAAAGACTATAACTCTATTGCATCCCATTGCCATGCAATCTAACTTTTAGTTCCTTATGGTTTGGGAAGAAGTTTGCAAACTGTCCAATTAACAACCACCACTTGCATTTTGAAGATGAAGAAATAAAACTTGTCTTTTGAATGAGCATCTTGTTGGATCTTTATGAAATGGCAGAGGAGATAAGTTGATGATCAATGAGGGTGGTCTCCCCAATCACTTGAATAGTTCAACCCTAGTGACATTGAAAAATAAAGCGTTTTGGTGTAAGAACATGGCTTGATCAAGCCACTTCATCACTCTTTCCCAAATCTTGTGAAAATTGGTCTAAGTGAACCATGACTTTGACAATGTATTTCCCATGAACTTATTGGACTAATATAGGGCCCATATTGCATGTATTTTCTCGAATCAACAAGTCCCGCTAGTTCATCAAAACTAATGATCTTTTGGATGTAGATAGTGTTAACCCAAAAATACCCCACATAGCTCTCAATGGCCTACACCACCCAAGGACACCATCTCACAACCCTCATATCACTCCATTAGACCCTCCATTAAACCCCCACACCCTCAAAATAGCCTAAGGATGAAGAAAAGGGCTTAAAAACCCCAAAAAAGAGCCCAAAATAGTCTCATAGGAGCTAAAGCCCCCCAAAAGGGGCTAAAACCCTAAAAGGAGATAAAGTTAGGGCGAAAGGGGCTAAAGCCCTGACCAAGGGCTTAAAACCCTAAAACCCCTTGGAAAAGCTATAAAAGGAGGGTGGGGGGTCACTCTCAAAGAACTTCTCCCTTGCATATTGTTATGTTGCCCGTGGATGCTTTGAGGCCTTTGCCTCTCAAACCACCCACACTCCCTCTCCTCCATCTCCATCTCCATTGAGCCATTGCTTCCCATCCAAGAGAGAGAGAGGTGCTTCCACAAGCTTGGGCATGGTGGCCCATTTCCACTAGAGAAGGTATAATTTGTATTGCATGTTTTGTTTATTTGTTTTATTTGCTTTCTAACCCTTGTTTCCATTTGTAGGTTTATAGCTTAACATTGTTTTACAAGTTTTATTGTAGCTTAGGATTTATTTGCAGGTCTTACGAGGTGGAACCCTAACCCGTGTTTGTAGAGGGGTTCACCAGTGCTTCCATTCATCTTCTTTTTGTCATTAGTTTTAGTTTACTGTTATATTCTTTACATCTCTATTTTATTTTCTGCATTTCATCCATGTAGGAACCTACCCTTCTGTCCTATAGATAGAAGGGAGCCATTCCTGCCCCTATAGCAGGGAGAAATCCTTGCTATAGAGCTGGCGACCATACCAAGTCGATCCCACAGGATCCCTAGGCCAAATTTTAATTTTTCAAGTTTTTCAGATTTTACCCTAGTTTTTCAGAACTTTCTTGTTAAATCCATCATAATCTCTGTTTATTTCCTGTTTTAAGTACTACCAAAGCCTCTGCTAGGCAAAACTGAGTCAGGTTGACCACAGTACAAGTTACTGTTGGCCATATCTGATTCTGTCTCACAAAAAACCCCCAATCCGGAGCAGGGCGCTCATATCGAGGAAAAAGGTGAGACTGGGGCACACTTAATGGGAAAACAGGTGCACCCAGGGTGCACTTAATCCCCCAATAAGTGCGACTTCAGCCCAAAAACTCAGCATGTGACTTTTTCTGCATTCTGTGCGACCCCCTCGCTCATTTCTAAAAAAATATTGCGCCCCCCTCACCAGATTTGATCAGAAATGTGCGGCTTGTCAAACAGAACTTTAATTTCAGTTTCAGAGGACTGTTAGGGTGGCCCAACCACCTCTTTCCACCACTGCAAGTCAATTTCAGTTTTTGCTTTCATTTTCTGCAATTTATTTCATAAACAACGTGTAAATTCCAAGTAAAGGTTAATGGCTTAATTAAATGAACCTAGACTAACTAAAATCAACTTAAAAACATACTGTCTTGCTTCCCCTTCCTCCTCTACCCAGTCATCACCCTCCGGGGTATTCTGGGATACGACGAAGGGCAAGCTCGTATAGATCTACGCACTCCACTATATTGTTCCAAACCATTAAAACCAGGTGAATTGGAAGGTAGAGAGGGTAGAGAAGGAGGGCTTCTCATGGCACTAAGCGTCCTCCCTGTTGACCAACCTAGCATCCAGGAGGTGACCTGAGGATCTACAGATGGGCTTAGTCCCATTGTGTTGAGAGCCCAGCACCTTGTCTTGGTTGAAGAGGAATATTAGTGTGAGGTAGACATCTAGTTAGGCTAGCAAACACTCAGGGTTAATCACTATATTTGTTAACAATTTTTTATTATTTATGCTTGCATACACAAAAAAAATGACATGAAATCTACCATGATGAATTTATAAACCATTTGCAGCAACCAAGTACCAGAAAAACAAACAAACAAATACACCATACCAACTAATTAACCCAACTCAGTTCATGACATTGAGTAAGCCTTAAAATTTACTAATTTACACTAAGTACAAACAATTCTGTAGTCTTTGAGGACATAATTCCCTGAGTGCTTCAACTATGGGAAGTACTTGGGCTCTGCCCAGAAACTCATTGTGAGGAGTACCATAGGAACCCCAAAGTAACTGGTTGCTGAGAGGAATTGCCAAGCTAAATGGGAAACGACCCCTTCCGATTGAGTAGAAGCACCTATGAGGAAAAATCCAACCACTGTCTTCTGGCAGTCTTGGTGGTCGAGAGACCACCTTTAGCCAATAGGAAGACACTCAAACCGGGGTCCAAATCTCATTCCCTCCAGTTTCATACATAAAATCAAACACAATTGATCCTCTACGCTCTTCCTCATGCCTAAGAGGTGAACCACCACCATTCGGAACACTCGATCGACGCCGTCGAAGCCATTCTCAACGATCTCCCACACCATTAGAGGGCCACATAGCCTCTGATTTTGATTCAGACCCATATCAATTTGAACTAGACCTCCATAATGCACCATCAAGCCCCATGGCTAGTGCAGATCCGGATCCATTTTTCGGCCTAACCTTAGCAAGTGGACCCATGTCCACATCACAACCTGTCACCCACAACTTGGAAAGTGGCCCAAGCATAGTCATGCATACTATCATTAGTCAGATGCCACCACCTATAGTGATCAGCCAAGATGCCCCCCTGACAACACACAGGGGCAATGGCCCTTCCACACACACTGCCCCTCCTGTCACACAGGGGGGTAGTGGACCGTCCACTTACATTTCCCCTACTATCATACATGGGGGAAATATCCCCGCCACTCATACTGTCCCACCCACAACATTTGGGGGCATTGACCCATATGCAATGGTGCCACCACAAGCAACCCTAGTTGTGCAGATGCATTATGCACCTGCAACTCCATCCCACATCAACTTGGGGTCAAATCTGCCCTTCATGGCTCATCTTAACTTGCTTGATTTGGCTAGATTAACAAATGAACCCATCTTCCATCAAGTGTTTTGGCCTCCAATGCCAACTAAGCTGCCATCAGACATCCCCAAGTTTGAAGGCAAAGCAGGGGAATCTCCCCAAAACAACATAATGACATTCCATCTATGGTGCTTGTCCAACAACATCATAGACGACTCCATCAGGTTGAGACTTTTCCAATGTACCCTTACAGGTGCCACGGCCAAATGGTACATTGAGCTGCCACAAGCCAAGTAACTAGACTTCAACTCTCTGGCCTTCATGTTCCTATAGTATTTCCAACTCCCTGTCAGATACGATGAAGGGGTGGAGATCCTGTTATCCTGCCGTTAAAGCACTGGCACTCACATAACTGACCATATCCATGAGTGGCGGCGACGCCGTAGCTTATGTAAAATCCAAATTGACAACATAATCTTCTTGGATTTGTTCCTTAAGACCTTGCTCCCACCCATATCAAAGTACATCGCATCCGAACATCCCCAATCCGAAGAAGAGGCCATACTAAAGGCCCAACAATTTGACCTTATCTATGCTCAGTCTAGATACCTGCACATCGTCATTCTAGACGCTCCCCGTCTGAGTACCTCCTACCGTGATGCACTGGGGGCATCTCATGCTGCTGACGGTATCATAGGATTGGTCTCCCAATAGCCACAGCCTCAACCGACACCACCTGCCATTACACCGCAACCAAGAAACACTGCTAGTGTTACTTACCAGAACCAAGCTCCGAACTACGCAAGAATGGTGTCTCAGTCCGGAGCGACAATTTCCTACGCACAACCTGCACCATCGAAGTAGGCTCAGGCCATGGCTTGGAAAACACAACAATATGTGGGGCAAATTCCCACATTTGTGGCACCAGCACTGCCACAAATCTACTATGCACCACCAGTGCAACTAGTTCAAGCCCCCGCCCCTGCTCCACCCGCCCAGTTGGGACAAGTGTTCGCATAACAAAACTGTCCCAACCAGCTTGCCCCCAATAATCAACAAGGTCAAGCTCGAAATAACTGGCCCCACAACTAAGGAAATAACCAACCGCAGGGAGGCGGTCAACAATTGAACCCTCCCAACAATGCTGTGGCAAACCGGCCAGCCCAAAACCCCCCATGACAGAATGCACCAAGATGTAACGCCCCGTTGAGCACAAACCAACCGTGCACACTCTGTGATGTTTATGGGCACTACACGTTCGAGTGTCCCCTCATGGTTCACGCTAAGCAGGCCATTCAAAATGAGGCCCAGCAGGCTGCCAATCAAGCCCAACCCAACCCGACACCACAAGGACCTCCCCCCATGGTGCTTAAAAACCCACTACCAGTCCAAGGATTGGTGGAAACCGCACCCCCTCCCTAGGCCAATCCCAATGCTCCAGGGGCACCTCCCACAGCCAAAATAGGTGTTCACCACCTACTAGCCATGGCTACTGAAGAGGTCAACTTGCAAACCCAATGGAATCATTACGGTACCACCACTGAACCCGCTGACACATTAGCGGCATCAACATACAAAACAATCAACCTACCTCTTCAGTTACCCCCGTTCCTGCACCCCCCCATACATAGAATCGCCAATAATTCCATAGCTAGAGCTGTCGTCAGCTATAGCATTGTGGATGATTTAGCCTAAATGCCAACTTCCATGTCCGCTCTTGAGGTACTTAAAACATGCCCAACGCAGCAGAAATCCTTACTAGCCGCCCTAGGGGCAGTGGACCCCTCTGACTCCAAGTTGATCACATTTGACATGGAGAACATAGAACCATGCATGCCATCCACCATCGCCTTCAAAATCCTAGTGCCTATCCATAATTTAGTTGTGCACCGGTGCATAATGGATGAGGGGGCATCCACGTGCATTATGTCTACCTTGGTTTGGAAAAAACTTAGATCACTAATTCTGCAACCGTCCTCCACAACTCTGCAGGCTATGATTGACATCCCACTAAAGCCCAAGAAATACTCCCCCATGTCCCCATCATGTTAGTCGGGAAGATAGTGCTGATCGACATAGAAGTTGGCAACGCTCAACTGGACTACAAACTCCTCCTCGGAAGGAGTTACATGAATGCCATGCGAGCATTCGCATCAACTGTCTTCCGTCTCATGATGTTCCCCCATGAATGGAATATTGTGACGGTTGACTAGCTCAATTATCATGATCCACAAGGGTTAACAACACCTACCAATGTTATCCATACCATCACCACCATTGAGCTGCAAGGGGCGACCACACACACTAATGTCGTCCCTGCAATAAACACTATGGTTGACAACACACTAGCACCTCCGTTGTTGAATGTGGGCCCTGGGTTGTTTGTCGATACCACCATGATGGCTCCTTTCCCATTAGTGTCACCACCACTGACACAAAATGAAACTATGGACTTGTGCATGGTCTCATCAAGCACCGATGCACCCAAACAACAACAGCAACTGTAGCGCCAACCACAACCACAACATCATCCGTAGCTGCAACATTGTTCGCAGCAGCAGCATTATGCGCAGCTGCAACCACAACCACATTCCCACATGCAACCAGCTGGGAGTTATGTGGGCTCATCCCCAGTCCATACGATTCCCTTCCTCTTCCCCCCACATGCTGTCATGAGCAAGCTAGTCATGGCCACCTTAAGCCTGCCCAACTTTACGTTGGGAATCTTGGTGTGGTATCTTGATCCACCAACTCAACCAGCAATGCCCCAGGTTGTCTTAACCCCGGTGCAACCTATTGCAGTTGAGTCTCACCCTCCACCCGATCTGCACAAGCCAACCTTCGCACCCGCACCTACACAACCCCAACCCAAAAGGGCTAGGGGAAAGAAAACAAAAACCACCGCAAAACCACAACAAGTCCCACCTTGTGCCTTCTACGAACAACAGGTCCATTCAACTCAGAATTGCCCTGAAATACCACTGATTCATGTGCATCTAGATGCCATGGATATGAATGAAAACATCCCCGTGGTTGAACTCCCAACCGCATCGATAGTCAGGAACAAGGCATTGAGGACAAACCATGCTTGAGCCTTTTGTAGCTTGTATGGAAATTACTCCCACCATTACCAAGACCTTGAGTTTTGAATGGCTCTAGCTGACCTCCGTCAACATTCCCTTGAGTCTGAAATCACCTTGATTGAAGAAGTGCACCCCCACCTCCTTCTTCAAACACCATGTCCATTTACATGATGTCCAGTTCTACAGACCCTCTTGTCTCCACCATCACTGATAGTCCATCAAACCTGTCTCTTCCGTTGTTTCTCCAGCCATAGCCGCAACCTCAATGTCTAGGGAAACAATGGGGTTCATTCCCACTCAACATGATCCTTTTCCTTGTTCTTTTCCTTTTCCTTTTCCTACCATCTGGGATCTTGAGTAAGTCTGCCTTGGAAACCCTCAATCTACAGGATTTCAAACTAGGAGATCTTGTGTGGTACCTTGAACCACCTACCATACCTCTGAGGCCCCAAGATGTGTTGACTCATGCCCAGCCAATTGAGATGATGTTGTGCCTACCTCTAGGTCCATCAAAGACTTCTCCTGTCTCCAGGTCTGCCCCTCTTCCTCCAACAAACACTGGGGGAAAGGCCACAAAAACCATAACCAATACCATTTACATGATCTTTAGCACCAATTTCCCTTCCATCTCGTTGGCTGTGGAAGATCCACCTGATCTATCCCGACACCACTTACGCAATGACGGAGAGATCTGTAAGACCACCTTCGGTTTTACCCCATTCCCTTTAAACCATAGTGTGGAATCAGTTCTTCCCATAAAAGACCATATTTCGTCATCCTGCCTTGCCAATGACCTTCATCTCAGCAAGGGGACATACCTCTTCGCTGACTTAGATGGTCGACTCTTGAAGAATCCGCACAACGGGATCCACCACAAGAGAGCCTATGCTTAATACCACCACTATGAGTCCCTTATAGCGCTTTTTTTTCAATTTTTTTTAGCAAAAGTCAGGGGCAGCACCATCAGCCGCTAGTCCAAAGTCACCTGGAACCTGTTCGAGACACCTCTCACACCTCCGGTCTCAAATTTCCATCTCTTTATGAGACCATTGTCTCATGTTTAATCAATCAATTTTGGGACCATTACCCACAATTCACCTCGATTTACGAGCCATGACATGACGATGCAAGTGTCTACGGACCTATACTTGCATCACACTTCCCGATTGCAACTCATGCAAGTTTTCGGGCCACCGCCTGTTAAGGAATGTAATTTTATTTTTAATTTTTGTATTTATAATTGTATTTTCCACTGCACCTTACACAGACCTCTGGACCACTTTCCACAAAACGATTTCTTTTTCTTGCATGTATTTGGCATATAAGTGCCCCCGGACTTGCACTCACATCGCATGTAGTCAAGTCTGGTCACTGCAACACACACACACGCTCTCCTGACCTCTGTTTGAGAGCCACCTCAGTTTGTGTGCCTTCTGCCACACCGACTCGCAAGCCTCTACTGCGACCTATCCCATGCATGTATTCATATGTTTGAGAGCCTTCTGCTCCGTCCATACTACGTGGATGATCTTTGGACCTCTGTCCACTGTCCTAAGAGGGGGCACCTCCTGTGCCACTGCAATCGGTTGACCACACTGGAGTTTCATTTAAGCTCTTTTCTGACTCCTTAAAACAATGAAAATATAGCCGAGTGTAGCTGCTTCCTTTCCTGCTCACTAAAGTATAGGAAAGGGCGTCTACATCATCTCATTTATCTCCTTTTGCAGACCATGTAGGCCATCTCATGAAAAGGACCACCTTGGCTTAGTCAATCCAAGACCGTTCCCCTCTGCATAATTTTATGCTTTCTCAGGTAGAGAGGCCACACTTTACGAAAAATCCCACCACCGGTTGTCATTAAGCTCTTTTCCAGCCGTCTCATCAAGAAAATATTTCCAAGCAAACCTGGTTTCATTCATGCTCGTAAAAGTATATGAATGACTGTCCGGTCAGTATAGGTTTAACCTTTTCCAGCCTGATTGGACTACCAACGGTAAAGAAGTATCTCATCCCCTCCAGGATGGGCAATCTCTCCTATGTATAATTTTATCCTTTTTTGGGCACAAGAGATTACCAATGAAAAAGAGCCCCCACTGGAGTCTTCTTCGTGCTTTTAGGCTCTCTAAAATTGAAATCACCATCAAGCATTTACCTTCTTGGGCTCACCACCCCACAGAAAACAGTTTGTCATTATTCCCTCATTGGGCCGCCTTTGTTCAGAGTACTCTACAATGTGTCTTCCTTGGATCCCATCAATTTCAAAAATTTCTACCTCCTCCAAGTATTTCCCATCTGTAGTGAAATTCTTGGTATTACAACTATGATCCCATTCCCATGAATTAAGTTTCATTTGCTACCTGGTCTGCCCTGCCATCATACTCTGAGCAAAGGAAGTTTGAGTCTCCCACCCTCCCCTGCCCCTGTTCACTTATTTTCCTCCCCCTCCCCCCCCCCATTCAGTGAGTCAGTCCGCAGATTGCTTCACACCCTTCGGGTATACCCTCGTGCTCCTAGTCAAGGAAACATCATTGCCTTGACTAGGGGCAGGTCTCCATCTATCGACGCCAACACACATATTTCAGAGGATAGATCCAGAGGTCCCTATACCTTGGTTTCATTAACATCATTGATGAGTTCCTTGGACCACTTAAGAGGAGTCCTTAGGGCCTCTTGGGATGGTTGTTTCTCATGTGCTCGACTTCAACCCCATCATTGCACTGTTGATATTCGTACAGGGTTGGTCCGCACAGTACTTGGTCAAAGACCCCGGATGTCACCTGACTCTATCACATTGGTGAGTCCACTCGAGGGAACTAAACAGGTCATTTCCCTTGTGATTTCTGGGTTGCATTGGAGACAGTGTTCAAAATCCCCAGCAGTGCTTCGATGTACCTTTATGATTGATACAACATACTTGTACCGCCGAGACTCTGACTCTCAATCAGTGAGTCCACACAGCTATGTACCAGATCCAACAGACCGTTAGTCATGAAGATATCGCATTCCATGAGAATGCCACAAGTCCAATGTACTAGATCAGTATTGTATTCAACTTCACATGGAGGAAACCATTATTGTAACATCAGCTGTATATGATCAGCTCTTGTATTTTAGAGCATAGATCAAATTATTATTTTGACATTGTCATGAGCATGGGGATGCCCGCCTCATCCATATACATGTCACACATTTATTGTATCTCACCCATTGATGGGAACCATACTAATACAAAAACCAAAAGCCACCATGCCCCAGCCATGGAAGCACCACCTCTACGCAGTAAATCCTATGATGTCTGTCGGCCATACGTTGAGCTCCTACCCTCACACATCAAGGGCAATCTGTTAACCCAAAAATCCCCCACATAGCTCTCAATGGCCTACACCACCCAAGGACACCATCTCACAACCCTCATATCACTCCATTAGACCCTCCATTAAACTCCCACACCCTCAAAATAGCCTAAGGATGAAGAAAAGGGCTTTAAAACCCCAAAAAGGAGCCCAAAATAGTCTCCTAGGAGCTAAAGCCCCCAAAAAGGGGCTAAAACCCTAAAAGTAGCTAAAGTTAGGGAGGAAGGGGCTAAAAGCCCAAAAAAGGGGCTAAAGCTCTGACCAAGGGCTTAAAACCTTAAAACCCCTTGGAAAAGCTATAAAAGGAGGGTGGGGGGTCACTCTCAAAGAACTTCTCCCTTCCATATTGTTATGTTTCCCGTGGATGCTTTGAGGCCTTTGCCTCTCAAACCACCCACAATCCCTCTCCTCCATCTCCATCTCTATTGAGCCATTTCTCCCCATCCAAGAGAGAGAGAGGTGCTTCCACAAGCTTGGGCATGGTGGCCCTTTTCCACTAGAGAGGGTATAATTTGTATTGCATGTTTTGTTTATTTGTTTTATTTGCTTTCTAACCCTTGTTTCCATTTGTAGGTTTTTAGCTTAGCATTGTTTTACAAGTTTTATTGTAGCTTAGGATTTATTTGTAGGTCTTAGGAGGCGAAACCCTAACCCATGTTTGCAGAGGGGTTCACCAGTGCTTCCATTCATCTTCTTTTTGTCATTAGTTTTATTTTACTGTTTTGTTCTTTACATCTTTGTTTTATTTTCTGCATTTCATCCACGCAGGAACCTACCCTTCTATCCTATAGACAGAAGGGAGCCATTCCTGCCCTTATTGTAGGGAGAAATCCTTGCCACAGATAGTATATTAGAAAACTCAACTAAGTGGTCAATTTGTGGATTTACTAAAGAGTTGAATTTTAGAAATTTATTGCAAATTTGAAAAGCTACTAAAAAAAAGAAGATAGGACAGTTAGCTAATCTATGTAGACATGGGCATATGAATCCCCAACATCTCTAAATCTAGAACTCCTTGATCATTCATGGAAGCAAGCATTTTAAAATACACCATCAGAGCTAAGGCCTAAAGTTGCAATTCAGAAGACCAACAATTCTAGAAACATTTCTGGCAGGATGAGGGAAAGGAAACTACGGTCACATGTTTAGAATTTTGCTTCAAATCTTACAAATAAAAGGGCAGGTGAAACATCTGAATTGAGAAATGATTCCGATCTAGAAGACAAACAATATCCAATAAATAGTTCAAAAAGAATTCCAATTCTGTAGCTGGGAAGCTAGTAAAAGGACTTTGCAGAAGGCCTCAAAATTAAATTTGACTAAGAATGACACTTAGAAAAGATCTAGTAGAAGTTCTGCTTTGAGGTCTTATGTTGCACAAAAATCTGAACGGCCACCACATAGAAAACATAGAAGGCTAAGGTGGAAGGGTGATATTAAAAATATGAAAAAGGTGAAAATCGTGGGAACAAGTAATATGGATGGATTGAAGAGGAAACAAAAAGGAGAAAGAATAAAAATAAGGCACAAAACGTTCCATAGGATGAAGTGTCATGAGCAAAGAGAAGGATCACATATCTTTTTCTCAAAATGAAACTCGAGCAGAATATTATTGATGAATATTCAGGGGAGGGATGGAAAGGCCATAGGTTTGTTTATCAAATCCTTGTCCTGATGGGTTGGGAATATGAGGCAAGTCTTTTAATTGTTTTAACTATTGTTTGCATTATGTCACTAAAATATTGTTTTTTGGATATGGTTTCCTATAACTGTTTACTTCGATTGACATAATTTTAGATGCCATCTATGATATACAAAAGTATGTAGGTAACACAAGTGAATTTGACCACAAATTTTGACAGCCTAAATGTCTGATTTTCAACATATTGATGTCGGCAATTCAATAATTTGCTTTCTTTTGAAATGTCGGTGGAATTTCACGTCAATTCCGACAAAGAAATTTACTCGTCGGATTTCCGAAACACCGTTGTCAAAAAACCTACGTCAAATGGCACTCCATACATGTCAAACTATCAACGACCACTCCTTCATAGGTGTCGATTATTTGATGACTTACTCTACAATGGAATCCGATGAAACTCTTAATACCTGTCGGATCACCGACATACAAGAGGAGTCAGAAGTTTAGCAGGGTCGTCGTATTTGATGGATATTCGACAGCCTCCTTCACCAAATAAAGCTCCTAAATCCGACGACACTTCATTGTTTCCCTTCGTATAAATGATGACTAATGCATCGATAGCGTAGCATAATCATTGGTTTGAATGGATATCCGACGACAAGTGCCACTTCGACGCCGTCGAAAAACCAATGACCCCATTGGAATTTATAAAAAATAAATGGAAAGCTTTTCAAATCCAAAATAAAAAGGATTTGAATGTATTAGAATCCAAGCTCATAATTCACATGTCTCTAAATTCAAATTATCATACATGTGGGAATTGATTTGGTCAAATCTAGAAATAATTAAAATTATTACAGGCTAATGAAAATAGGATCTAGTGTAATGCAAAAAAAATATTACAGGATAATGAAAATAGACAAAATAAATGTGTTTATATAAAGTATTAAAAAAAATACTTGCAATAGATTAAGGTAACCCTACACTGATAATTAGCAGAGTAAAAAAAACATACAAGGATCCTTCTTCTTGCACAAGAACAAAACTAACATTTTTCAAAGTAGAGGATCCTTCTTCTTTCAGGATCTTCTGAACACAATAAAATACACCCTTGTATTGATTTGGTGTTCCCTATGCCAAAATTAAAAGTTATATTACCATTGTCATCATGCTTATCCTATATTATTGTTTACAAAAGGAAATGCCTCTTGTCTATGAATTGAATATAACTTAAATCACTTCTTAAATGGATACCTGAACCATCAATCTGGTCTTGATTACATCAAGAGGAAGTGTTATTGGACGAGTAACAATACTTGCATGAAAAATCATGACAAATTATTTGATGACATGTCCAACATCATGTCTCATTAAGGAGATGAATATTCTCAAGTTGTGAAAATATAGGTCTATCTATTTGTGGAAATTGAACCCAAGTGATAGATCAATTGCACTCACAAAATTACTAATCAAACATGCAAATTTACACACAAAGGAGATTGAAATTGGAGCATAACACTAATCTGTATTGAATAAGTGTACAATAGCCAAACATATGAAGTCATAGGCTGCTGCAATAAATAATTAAATGAGAGATTCAAATGCATAAGGATGCCATTCGAAATAGTCAAAAGAAGGCTTACTAAATCTAGTCAAATCCCCCATAGGTGCATAAAACAGTTTCCAAATCTGCCTAGGAGCTCACGAATTGGAAAAGTCAAGTAGGCAAGCTAATAGGTGATGGAAAGAAAACTCATACATGCTTTTATTAGGAGAAAATAATGGAGGATGATGAGGGCCAAGAACAAGTCAACTGCACCTAGTCTTACTTTCCCTTTTGCCATAAAACTCAGTAAAGCAGGCAATAAAGTAGAAAACGTAGACATGCACTAGGGAGGATCTAGAATAAAGTAGATATGCTAAATATGGATTCCAAGAGGTTTCCAAATCCCTCCATGACTCAGTTTTAGCAATTTTGACTTCTAGGACATGTGGAAGACAACCTGCATAGAGTGGAATATTGGAAACTGGGCAAATAAGACAAAAAATGGATTAATTAATGTCTAAGGTAGCTAACTATGGGTTGATTATTCTAACACCCCCCCTTAATCCTGACTTATGATTAAATATTAGAAATCTATAGGGCCTAGAAACAATGCTTAGTCACCCTTTACATATTGCACGTCCATTTAACCA
Source organism: Pseudotsuga menziesii (assembly GCA_001517045.1). Taxonomy (NCBI): domain Eukaryota; kingdom Viridiplantae; phylum Streptophyta; class Pinopsida; order Pinales; family Pinaceae; genus Pseudotsuga; species Pseudotsuga menziesii. The sequence goes on from LPNX010402069.1 coordinate 117,943, forward strand.
AGGAAAGAGGCAAAAACCCAGTGGGAAAATCCTCCCTTAAACATGGACAGTAAAACAAAATCTGAAAATATTGTCATCAATCATGCTTCACAGCATGATCAACAATCCCCAGAAGTGATTTGAGATTGCTGAATGTCTTCTCACAAAAAAATTTGGTGAAGATGTCAGCTACTTGTTTTGAAGATGCACAGAAGAGTAGGTGAATGGTGCCATCATGCACAAGCTGTTTGATGTAGTGCATATGGATCTCAATGTGTTTGGTTCTCTATCTCTGAATTGGATCATTGCAGATTTGAATGGTGCTTTGATTATCACAATAGATAATAGTTGAGAACTCTGATTCGAAGCCACACTCACCAAGTAACCCTTGCAACCATAAACATTGAGTTGCTGCATTTACAACTCCTCTGTACTCTGCTTCTGTAGATGAGAGTGCAATGGCACTCTGTTTCTTGCTTGACCAACTGATTGGTCCTTTAGAAAGAATGAACACATATCCTAATGTTGAATTTCGATCTATGTTGTCACCTACCCAATCACTGTCAGTAAACCCAATCAAATCAAGATCAGATTTAGTTTTGTATAAGATCCCATGAGTTCTTGTTCCTTGAACAAAGTTAAGGATCCTTTTGGATGCTCTCCAATGGATCTCATGAGACTGATCCATGTGTCTTGAAGCCACACTTACTGCATAAGAAATATCATGTCAAGTGTGTGTAAGGTGCAGCAAACACCCAATCAGTTGTCTATATAGTGTACTATCTACCATAGGAGAAGAACCTGCTTCTTCAAGCTTAACTCCTGAAAGGAAGGGAGTCTTGCTTGGCTTGCAATATTTCATGTTGAACTTGTTCATAAAATCCAAATCATACTTGGACTGATGTACTTTTATTCCATGTTGGGATTGAGCATTTTTTATGCCCAAAAATTGGCTCAACAACCCCAAATTAGTCATAGAAAATCCATGGTTCATTGCATCCTTCAAGGAGGCAATTTCTTTCTTTGAGCTTCCTGTAATCAGAAGGTCATCCACATACAAGACAATAATCATCAAAGAACCATGAATCAGCTTCAAATAAACACGTGTATTAGACTTGCATCGAACAAAACTCAATGACAGCATAAAGCCATCAATCTTGGCATACCAAGCCCTGGGGGCTTGGTTAAGCCCATACAATGATTTCTTTAGCCTGCACAAAAAATATGGATTAGTAAAAAAAAACTTGAGGCTGCTACATGTAAATCTCTTTAGTAATATATCCATTCAGGAAATCACACTTCACATCCATGTGATGTACCTCCCACTGCTTCGAAGTTGCAATGGCTAAGGCTAGCCTGATGGAGTCCATCTTTGCCACTGGTGCAAAGGTCTCATTGTAGTCAATACCATGTAATTCTGAGTAGCACTTGGCTACCAATATTTCCTTATATTTCAAAGGTGAACTATCAGCATAAAACTTATTTTTGAAAACCCACTTACATTGAACTAGTTTCCTCCCTGGGGGAAGATCAACCAACTCCCAAGTGTTGTTCTTCTGGAGTGAGCTGAATTATTCTTTCATGGATGCTTTCCATATTGGATCATGTGCTGCATATTCATATGTATTTGGGTTTTATTCAACCATCATATAGAATTTCTCTACAAACAAAGGGTCTTTCATGCTCAGGGCACTCTCAAACTGAGATCTAGTCCTCCTGGGATCACTAGGATTTACAGCTAGTTCCCAGCTGCATGAATGGTATTTGCTGCCCATTTTGGTCTTGTAGGACTGTTAGGATCTGCAATTAACTCATCATTATCAAACATATCAGAATCAGCAAACTCATTTGTCTCTTCACTTACATTCAATGGTTTTGGTGGTGAAGAAGACTCTTCAACTTCAACTGCTGCTAAAGGCTCTTCTTGGAACTGAACACTTCTTTCAATGAAGGATTTGTTTGTGCTCATATTGATCAGCTTTTACCCTTTTGAATCTTCAGAGTACCCAACAAATAGACACTCTTGTATTTGGGGCTGCAAAGCCTTCCACTTTTCTGTTAGAATTCTAGCCCAAGCCCTTGAGCCAAAAATCCTGAAATGGGTCACATCTAGCTTGTGCCCACTCCATGCTTCGAAAGGAGTCATACCATCAAGCTGTTTATGAGGCACCATATTCTGGATATAATATGCACAGTTTATATCCTCGGCCCAAAACTTTGGTGGCAAAGTCTTAGCCTCCAACATACAGGTTGCCATCTCTTTCAGTGATCTGTTCTTTCTCTCAGCAACACCATTTTGCTGTGGTGTGAAAGGGATTGAATGCTGCATATAAATACCTACATCTTCACAATATTGAATGAACTCAAACTTGACATACTCACCACCATTTTCAGATCTGAGGATCTTGAGTTTCCTCCCAGACTGGTTTTCAACCAAAGCCTTAAATACTTTGAAGAGGCCAAAAACTTCAGACTTATGCTTCAAGAAGTAAACCCAACAGTACCTAGAAAAGTCATCTATGAAAGTTAATGCATATTTGGCCTGACTCATTGACATATGAGGGAATGGACCAGCAACATCACTGTGGATCAAATCAAGAGGTGCAGAGGTTCTCTCATGACTAGCTCTCTCAAATTTATGCTCTGGGTGCTTTCCTAGGACACAACCTTGATAGAATCCCTTGGAAAACTTAATCTTTGGTAACCCTATGACCATTTCTTTTTCAATTAGATCAAAAATATACTTATAGTTAATATGGCCAAATATTTCATGCTAAAGCTTGCTTTCCTTATTAGCATGAATCAAAAGAGCAGAGGGGTTCGAGTAGGGTAGAAAATGTGAAAACCAGTATACCTTCGAAGTGTGATCTACAACTCCTTTTGCAATGAATTTACCACTTGAGATCTCCATGATCTCAACATCATCAGGGGAGAATATGACCTTCTTTGGAGACCGTGTGTGGGTCATCTGATACATTGACAAGAGGTTAGAGGCAAGACCTAGAACATACAATACATTGCTGAAATTACCATGGTTAAGATCAATCCTTCCTTTGCCCAAACTGTTAGTGAGAGAGTCATCTCCCAGCACTATTGGTGGACCTTTCAACATGTGAAGAGAGGATAATTCCTCCTTGGTTGAAACCATATGTCTTGAAGCTCTAGAGTATATGATGAAGCTAGGTGAGCTTGATGCGCCAGCAACCAATGCATGAACTCTCTCTCTGTCTTCTGAATTTGATCCTCCTTCCCTCTTCTTTGAGCAATCAGGAAGGGATATGTTATTCTTCTCTAGGATTTGGGTCAACATGTCAATTTGCTTCTTCATGCAGGAGATTTCAGGATGAAATCCCTTACTACAGTATGCACACTTTCTCATTTCTCCTTTGTTCTTCTTCTTCTGGAAGTTCTTCTTGGAGCCTTGGGGCTCCTCCTGAGACTTATTCTTGTCTCTCTTCTGCTCAGGTGGCTTCTTATATTTCTTCTTTCCTTTTGAATCCACCCTCAAATCTCCAGCAACCAGAGCTTGGTCTTTGGAAGGGTTGATGGTGCCCATCATCACCAGTTTATCTTGTTCTTGTGTGAGGGATTCCATGAACTCTGCAAGCTTAGGCATATTCGAGGCTTAAGCTGTCAACTTGGTGGCATGGAAGGTAAAAAAAAACACTAAATAGTCTAGGCCAAGCTTTGAGAGTATGGCCAAAACTATTTTCTCCTCCTTCTTTTCAATTCCACACTGTTTTAGCTGCAAAACAAGGGCTTTAAACTTGGAAAAGTAGAGTTGCAAGGATTCGAAGCTGCTGGGACTCAAGGAGATCAATTCATTCTCGATTTTATGTCCTCTCATCTCATATATCTTACCAAAAATCTCTACAAGCTTCTCCCATACTTCATTTGGTGATGTCAATCCATCAAGATGGAAGAGGAGGTCTCTGGATATGCTTAGACACAAGAGACCATAAGTCTCATCCCTCCTATTGTGCCATTTAATTTTCTCTGCAACTGCATTGGGTTCTGATTCAGTTTCTATAGTCACCCTATAGTCAAAAATATCTCCATCTCTTCTTTCCATTCAAAGAAATTAAATGGAGTCAAGATGATCTTTTGAGATTGATCCATAGCTCAGAAATTGTCCCTTTAGTAAGAAAAATAGCTCGCAGTCAAGATGTCGAACCTGCAATAGCAATATTGAAGGAGAGAAATTAATCTACAAAGGCTCTGATACCATGTGTAAATTGAACCTAGGTGATAGATCAATTGCACTCACAAAATTACTAATCAAACATGCAAATTTACACACAAAGGAGACTGAAATTGGAGCATAACACTAATCTGTATTGAATAAGTGTACAATAGCCAAAAATATGAAGTCATAGTCTTCTGCAATAAATAATTACATGATATATTCGAATGCATAAGGATTCCATTCGAAATAGTCAAAAGCAGGCTTACTAAATCTAGTCAAATCCCCCATAGGTTCATCAAACAGTTTCCAAATCCGCCTAGGAGCTCACGAATTGGCAAAGTCAAGTAGGAAAGCTAATAGGTGATGGAAAGACAACTCATACATGATTTTATTAGGAGAAAATAATGGAGTATGATGAGGGAAAAAAACAAGTCAACTGCACCTAGTCTTACTTTCCCTTTTGCCATAAAACTCAATAAAGTAGGCAATAAAGCAGAAAAAGCAGACATGTGCTAGGGAGGATCTAGAATAAAGTAGATATGCTAAATATGGATTCCAGGAGGTTTCCTAAGCACTCCATGACTTAGTTTTAGCAAGTTTGACTTCTAGGACATGTGGAAGACAACTTGCATAGAGTGGAATATTGGAAACTAGGCAAATAAGACAAAAATGGATTAATTAATGTCTAAGGTAGATAACTATGGGTTGATTATTCTAACACTATTTCTATGTTTAAATTTCATATTAATAAAAGAATACATATACAACCAAAGTCCAGAGTTAAAATCAAAAGTTACAAGAACCCTTGTTCGGATGACTTTGGATTTCTTTCCTGTATTGAAGGTGAATCACTTCTAAATATTTGTAGGGAATATATTGAAACCAAAAGGACTCTAACGGAATTTAAACACCTGGACAAGCTATATCCAAATACTGAAACTATTCAATACCAGTCAAGTAATCAACTGTAAGATTGCTTACACCCTTTATAGCACACAATGTTTTCCCTAGTGCTTCTCATAGTTTGATGCATTATTAAAGATGCCACTGCAATCCATAGAAAAATCCAAAATTTGTCTTCTCCCCTTTATGCACAAGGATATAATACTTAAAAAGTGCCCATTGACTAGTTATTGATCATAATGTTCGAGAGGAGAAAATTATTGATTCTCACATAAGATACATAGTAGGCTTTAAGGTATCCGAAAGCCTATGTTGCTAACACATATAGAACATGGATGACACATCAAACTTATTTCATTAATCTTAAAAGTATAGCAATGTTTTGTTCTAGCAGTATTCAGGTCAATACATGTCTGTCTAGCTATAGATAGAACCTTAATTATTCTAAATAAAATGTCATTAAAACCAAGAGTTAAAAGTTATGCAAGAAGAAAAAGCTATTTTATTTTGATTTATCTTTTTTTAAATCCAATAAACCTCCAAAAGACAATATCTTGCTCTATCATGTTCATCGAATGAAATTTTATTCTCTTATTCCCCTTCACCAGAACTTAGAAAAGCTCAGTTAAGGACCAAGGTTATTTGATACAATTATAGACATGATATTACAATTACTCCCATCATCGAAACAATTCCACAAATTAGTTATAATTGGGCAATGGTACTATCCAAACAAATGCGTACAAAATAGTAGAAGGAAAATATAATTGCATGCGATGAGAAAATAAATAGCGGTAAATAAATAAGTGACTCCACTATCATGACTACCTCTCAAGTAGTCACTTCACTATCACCTACAACTAATACTATAGCGAGTGAATCCATGGTAATTCCTTCTCTTGTTGGTAAGTTTTGCGATACTGTCATCGTCTTCACCTTTAGTCATTTATTTTTCAGTGTTAGTTTAAACTCAAGTTAGTACAATGGTATTTCTCATAGTTAGGTTACTATTATAGTTTATGTTCCCTTGATATTTGCATATATTTCTAACTAGCTTCATTACATGCCGGTACGTTACTAAAGAAAGTGGCTTTCGAATTTTTCTAAGGACAAAGAAATATATGTCAATGATCATTTGAGTGCATTTTTGAAATTTGTGGATGAATTATAAGTCAAATATCAAGATGTGGTAATGATAATGTTTGTGCAATTTCTCAAAGGGGATGCACGAACATGGTATAAGTCTCTACCCAATGCCTCCATCGATGGATGGAAATATTTTAAAGGAAATTTACATAAAAATGGGATTACAAACATGATAATTAATTCTTATTGGACATGTTTCATTCAACTTTAAAAAGTGAAAATGAATATATTTCTAAATTCAATAATAGTATTGCTAAGCTTTATACTAAAATTTATAGTCATATACATCCTAATGAAAAATATGCTTTTCTTTATTACTTTAAAATATTCAATGAATCCTTTAGTTTTTTTCTTGGGGAAAAGGATGTGATGAAATTAGAGGGTTGTCTTGTTGTTTTAGTTAAGATAGGAAATAACATGTTTTTAGCGAAGAAAATTCAATGTAAATCCCTCGTAATCTTTGATCCAAAAGGAAGAACAATTAAAATGTCAAAGAAGGAAAGTGAGAGTGAAAATGATGAGATGCCAACAAGGTTCATGGATCTATTGCAAGACTTTAACAACAAGATGCTATGTCTATAAAAAAGTGTACAAAATCAGTAGGTTGCCCCTATATATTAGTGAGTATTTTGTTGAAGGAAGCCCCATCTTAGAAGCAATTTTCAGCTTGAAAAGAAAGTTGATATACATAAGCTTATGCATTGTTTAACCACTATTGTTGCTTATGTAATTTGCCCAAAAAATAAGCAGGTTGAAAGGTGTTTACCCAAACAACATACATGTTTCCCCAAAATTAGTTGGAAGACATTTCTAAACAACAAGATGGTTTCTTGAACATGTTTTATTTTAAATATTTCAACCTACATGTATACCAGATTCTAAGCCAAGAAGAGGGAAACCAAGCAAGATATTTTTCCTTTAGATTTGGGTTAATTTAATGCATGCAAAAGCGCTACCCAAGAAACAACATGTATGTTGTTTTGGTGTTTATCCAAACAACACACATGTTTCCCACAAATTAGTTGGAATACATTTATGAACAACAAGATGATTCCTTGAACATGTTTTCCTTTGAATATTTCGTAAACCATATGTCAATCCAATAAGAGGGAATCCAAGGAAACTTTCATACCTTTAAATTTGGGTTAATTCAATGCATGAAAAAATTAAAGTGCCCACTAGTGTGTATTCCCATGGAATCTAAATGACACCATCTCTGGTGAATAAAGTGAACTCAAAAGTAACAACTATAGTGACAAAAATCACAAAATCTTATGTAAAGAGAAACAAAGCATCTACTAGCCAACCAAATAACAAACTCATACTAAAAAGGACAATCAACAATTGGTTGCCCCATAAAAATTAGGCCCTTCTTTACTCATGCTCAATCACAATTATGTGTGGTAAGTGAGATATCAAAGATAAATATTTCAATGCTACTGATAAAATTAATTTGTTTTCCTTGTCAAAAGGATGCCATCAACAAGTTCTTGAGTTTGGGTGATTCCATAAGTCCATCAAATGATCACCCCTTGGTATGTCTTGGTATGACAAAAGTTAATGGACCCCCCTTTTTACATTTCATTTCTTGTTTGTGATATGTTACTTAAAAATTGAATGTTGGACTCAATAGAATAAATTATTGTTATGACTATGCAGGTGAAAGGTCTATATCTTGAGCAACTGCAAGGGTGATTTTCACTTTCCTTTTCCTTTTCATTTGGAATTTAATTGTACAAACAGTATGGTTGAATATGAGGCTTTATTTATAGGTCTTTAGTAGGGATGAAAAATGGGAATAAAACTATTGAAAGTGGTTCTTGATTCTAAGCTGATAGAAAATTAGGTAATAGACCTCTTTGAGGCAAAGATCCTAAGGATCAAGACATAGAGGGATGAAGTTTGGGATGAGATTGAATGATTTGAATTATTTTCGATCAATGCAATTTTGAGGGCCCAAAACCAAATGACATAATCTATGGCTTCATCTGCTACTTGCTTTCATCATGCATGGTTATTCCTCACACACAACATACGGTTGAGGTAGTGTTTTGGATCTTTGTCTCATATAATAATGGATGCTGGTAGTTTTTTTATAAATCTAAAAAAATTAAAGGTACTAAAAAAATTATTTGGATAAACAAGTACTAGAGATAAATATTGGCTTTGAAGAGACTAATAGGATCATCAAAGTTGGTAAGGGGTGTACTTAAGAGAAAAGTAAATTGAAATCCTTGGTAAGGGAGTACAAGGATGTATTTGTGTGGTCTTATGATGATTTAAATACCTATGATACTAATTTGATAAATCATACAAGTCCATTGAACAAGGATGAAAGACCATTCAAATAGATCATTAAAGACACATGAACCCTAACGTAGCTCTGGTGATATAGAGAGAGTTACAAAATCTCATGGATTCCCACTTCATCACCCCTATTAAGTATTAAAACTAGATTGCTAATGTTGTTTCCATTAGAAATAAGAATGGATATATTCACATTTGTATTGATTTCAGAAATATTAACATTATGTCTCCCAATGACAATTACTCCCTTCCAAGCATGGATCATGTTTTACAAAATATCACAGGATTAGGGATAATGTCCATGTTGGACAAATTCTTTGGTTGCAACTAGGTATCAGAATCCAACTAGGTAGGTCGACTTAAAGGAGGGTTAAGTTATCCTTTTTCAAGTATAAATATGTCAAATCCTCCTCATTTGTAATCAAGATCATGGGATCAAATAATATACTTTTTCTCTTTCTTCTTGTGTAATGGGTTAATGAAGTGGTGTGCACCTCCTTTCTTGGCAAATTCTAGGTTTTTTCAAGGGTAAAATGGATGCATGAGGTCCCTTTACTAGCTTTTAAAGCTTTTCTAAGGTGAAAAGATTCTTTGTTGTCAATGTTTCTATGTGATTGGGTCTATTAATGAATGGACAAGGAAAATGAGATAATCACAAATGAATGGGGCCTATATCCTTGTGAAATTAGCAACTAGATTCTTTGAGTTTTGATTGATGAATAAAATGTGAGAAAGGAAAGATCAATCAGATTTTTCATAAGTATTTTTGCAAAACGTACATGCAACAAAGCTATGTTGGCGATACTAATTATAATTTTTTGTTACAAATTACCTTGATTTGTGGAGCTTGGCACTGTCTTCTTTTGCTTTACCTTTCAAAACATCTTTCAACATATTACAAATATTTTCCTGTTGCAATAATTTCATGTTAGGACCCATCAAATAAATATTTGCATGTTTATGAAAATAACAAAACGAAGCTAAAAAAATATAGTTTGAGTAGTTTTTCTCAATAAATAAAAACAACAATAATAATGAACATTTTATGGTTGATGAACATTTTTTATTTAACAATGTAAATTACAATAATATTCAAGTAAAATAATTGGTAAGAAGAGATCACCTAAGGAAACATGGAGAACCACAACACTATGTATATAAGGCCATCGATCACATCAAAACGCCAATTTTGCCTCTGAAATATGCAAATGTTTCCCAAGGCTATTGGCTATAACAAGTTCCAATGGATGATCCAAATAGCAATAGTAAAATTTAAAAACTACAATTATAGAAATAACTGTTTTTAATGTATAATTCCTTACCATTCATTGAGCTCCTCTCTGTTTCTAGAATAATTTAATATTATCTACTAAACAGGACCAACCACATGAAGGTGGAATCTCTTATGGCCCCTCCCTCTCCCCCTCACATCACTGTCAACTCCCCAAACCCAATGCATCTACTTTTAAATAAAAATTTAGTGCAAATTCATTCATTCAAAAGCTGAAAAAATATTTCATTAAACCATTCATTAAATCATCCATTCATTCTATAGATGAAAAAAAAATTCATTAAATCATTCATTACACCATTCATTCAATCAATAGCCGATAAAACCATTCAGTAAACCATTCATTAAAGAATTCATTCATTAAATAGTGGAAAAAAACCATGCACTCCATTGTATTATAAACAAATTACTCAAAATTTCTTTAGTCCCTTCTTTTTTACTTTTTTTCTCTTTACAAAATGAGCAAGAAGGTAATCTTCTGGAATTTGTTGTTCGATCTCCCTAGTAGATTGCTCGCCACATGGATCTTGTGGCAAGGGGCTTGGAATTGCTGCAATAATGTGAAAATGTTGCATTAATTTATTTTTGTTTTTATAATTACAAGTATTTCATTTAAAAAAACATTACAAAGGTGTTTTTTTACCTGGCATGGGCACATCATGTTCTTCATTATCTTGTCTAGGATCAAACTGTACAGTGTGACCATATACATGCTCTGCAGTTGAAATATGGAGAAGTACAATTAATATTCACCATCTGCAATTATCTATACAAAACAAAAGCATATTAATAAATTCATTACCAGGAATCGAAGCATGATCTTCGGCTGGTTGCTGTACATCATCGACATTAACGGGATCATTGCTTTCCTGCTCAAAGCATAATAAATATTTTATGTTAATTGTTTATAACGAATATATTTCATGAAAATCAATAAATTTTCATTAAACTATATAATTTTTATATACATGTGCACCAGATGGATCACCAGAAGACCGTGTATGCCTAGACAAGCTTTTTCGGTGTTCAACAATAGCTTCAAAGCCGTGTTGGAAGCCAAGCTTCAAGTCTTCTTGAGTGGGAAATTCTTTGAATCGGTCGACCTACATATTTGCACAATGTCATTAATTTTACATTTTGCACCAGATTAAAATGAAAATAATTTTCTATTTATTATTTGGATGCAGTATCGAGTTTTCGATACTTACATATCATGTCGCCAAATTTGAATAACCACCAGGACCAAGATCTTGTTCACCTATTTTATCCAGTCTTTCCTTTGTGTCCTTTGATGTATCTGACAACCTAATCAAGTGTTGAATTAAGTTAGTCAATGTTCCAAATTCAATATAAAAATTAATAATAATAAGGATTACCATTACATTGTGGAATGTATTGCATACCTCCCTATTCTTGGTGATATCTTTCCTTCTTTTCTCATAGCCCTCTCTTTTCCATATTCCACTAAGGCTTTCCACTCCCTTGATGGAATCATCGGAGGGTGCTCATACCTATGGTTCTTTTCTAGGTGAACCCTATATTGGTCTCAAACAATCTTCATATGTTGTCCAACCTTCTTTAGGACCTTCACTGTATTGAAGGTATCTTTGCTGAACATACCAACCAACCGATTAGTCAGCTCATTCTTTAAATATTTTTTCTGTTCATCCCACTTTGTGCGGATGGTGGGCCTGAATATCTCGAAGTTCAAATCATTTATATTTTTATAAAATACGTCATTTCCTGCAAAACAATCATGCCATCATTAGTTAAAAAAAATGTTTTTATCGGTATATTACAATCAAATTATAAAAACTAAATTGAACCATCTATAATTACATGGAATCTTCTCTATCTTTATTGGAACGAGTTCCTCATTCACCAAAAATGTTGTCACTATTGAACCCGTGCTAGTGACACGAGAAGATCCAGGAAATGTTGCTTCAGCAACAGTATTAGTATCAGACCCTGCCTCCATCCCTTCTTCTGTATGATCTAGTGCGCATCGGTCAGCAGCAGCTGCACCCTATGCTGGCCTCGAGGGTGTCGTAGAATGTGTTTTTGACTGTTCAGTTGAAAACACGAGTGTAGTATGTGGTGTACATGGAGTTTTTTTCTCACTAGGCCCAACACCGCCTTCACCGCCAGTGTGTGGTTGCATAAAATACTGTAATTACAAACCATTCAGTTATAAGTTCACTATCATATAAAATTAAAAATTATAAAGTTTTAAATGAATTCATATTATGATTTCGCAACTTACTTTCAAGGCCTTAGATCTTTGCATCAACACTTGAACCTTTGCTTTGACCTCGTCTGTCTTGCGGAATTATGAATAGCAGACGAAGCATATCCGCATGAATTTTTTTCAAGGTATTCTCTAGCAGCTTCACCGAGTCTATAGAAGATCCAATGTCAACATCATTCAACAACTCGTTGACATCAAAATCTATGGACTATCGTGTTGTTGTTTCATAAACCGAATCATTTGCTTGCAACAAAAATATATAAAACATTGCTTAATTGTTAAAGCAATAGTCTGAGCAAAAAAATATATTAACAAAAAATATCTATCATGATAGATTCCTAGAATTACATCTAGGTTTACCTGATGACTAGATGACGTTGTGGTCTGATCAACAGCTGGGGAGTTTCCTCGATCATCCACCTGCAAAAAAAGTAGACAACATTATCATAATGAACATGATTATAAAGACAAAAAAATACATAACAAAATGAACATTATGCTACATTTTATATATGTGTACAATTTTGAAGTATTTAAATTGTAGAATTGCATTCAGGTTTACCTGTTTCCCCGAGGCTGCAGTCGTCCTATCAGTAGCTGGGTGGCTTCCCCGATCAACACTCTACATGAAATATATATAAGACTATATAAACCAAACGAATATACTATTGAAAAACCATAACAATAGAATTGTTTGTACATATTAAATTTTTACAATGGCATCGATGTATACATGCCACCTCAAGGAAGGTCTAGTAACATCTACTGTGAGGAAGGTGCCCTTGATAGAACTTTGCATAAAATCCATACCAAAAATTACTTAACGAAACCAAAATACCCACTAAAATAATTTAATAACATAACATTTTGATGTATACATGTTTCCTCGAGGATGGTGTACTCCTCTCACCATCTGTTGGGGTGATGCGTCCCCGATTACCTCCCTGCGAAGTAAACATGGGAAATTTAATAAAAAAATATAATTATCTGCTAACAAAAAACCATAAATATGTTAAAATATTTAATAAAAGGTTGGGTAAATTGTTGGATGTACCACATCCATATTAACCATGTTTGTATCTACTCGATTCAAATTGTAATTAATAAGAAGTGCTTCCCCAGCAACTATTGATTTAATGGCACATACAAAGACATCGTTACCTTCACGCCCCTCAAATATGAAGTTGGATTGCTTAAGTGTAGACCTAAGTTGTGTACTGTTTAAAACCCACAATATTCCCAGCTGTCTTTGGTCTTTCGTCAATGTACAATGTTGCTCCTTTATTTTGATCTTTGTCTTTCAGTTGTAAATAATTTGCTGACAACCCATATCTATGCATACTTTGTGTATATTGGACCAGGTGCATCTAATCATTGTAGTTGTAATAGGGTTCAGCATACTCCATCAATTCGGTACATCTATCGTAATCGACCTTTATGCCATCCATGCAAAACAACCCCAATCCATGTAATCACGACGATACAATTCTATATATCCTTTCATTCACAAAAAAATCAGTGTTGACTTGAGTAAGATCCCTAGATACCCATTGTTTCACTAGATGTTTGTACCTTAAGGGCACCTCGATGTCTCCTATTGTCTCATCATCATAGGATCATGACCCCCCTCCTGCGAGAAACAATTCCATGCATTTATTGAATTTTCTTCTGATCTTCTGACATCTAGTTGATCTAGACCTTGTAGACCTACTGGATGTCTCACTTTCCTCTAGCCTTCCTAAACTCCCTTCGCTCGAGGAAGACATGTCTGACAAATACCTGTTTGGTACTACCTACACTATGGCCGAAAAAAACTTGGAAAATAAGAGCAAAATACCAGCATAAACTTGGATAGACTTATAAGCACGACATAACGGTGATATCATTATCTTGAATAATATCAATAATTCCCAAGTATAACAGTTCATCAAAAAGTCCTTTAACAAGAGATAGATATCAAGTGGTTCCATAGCTAATGCTTCGACCAATTTATCTCAAAATACAAACTACATTTTGGACAAAATTTGTAGGTGTAGCTTTTAAAATTTATTTTGTTTCCTCACCAAAAATATTAAAGACCCAGTTTACAGATCTCAATATATATAAGAAAATCATTTGCTAAGATTTTGTAACTTTTTTTCAGAAGAAAAATAGGTGTTCCTTGATATTGAATAGTGAATCAAAGGTAACTTGTACATAGTCCTGACAATAAGTCATTCCATACGTGACATTAACTTGTACATAGTCCTAACAATAAGTCATTCATTCGTGTCTTGGGGAAAATTGAATCTTGATTGGTGGCATGATATGCCACCATCTTCACTGCTGGACAATGGCCCCATTGACAATGTTATCGGAACTGGACCGGTCATCGAACCGACGAAGCCCAAAATGTGAATTGGACCAGAACTGGCAAAAAATTGGGTAAAAAACCATTTGACTAAAAAGTACATAAAATATTCATATTTTGTAAAAAAACATATTAATTCATGTGCGTACATATGAATCCAAACCATTAATACGCAAATAGTGTAAGGATAGGCTTAGGGTTAGTTTAGAAGCATAGGTTAGGTTTTAGTTTGTGTTTAAAAAAAAATTTGAATTCTATGATTCCCTAGTCCGCGGTCATACGGCAGAGTACGGACCAGCCGGTTCGATGCCCGATTTGATGAATTTTTTTTGCTGGACGGAATGGCCAACCCTATAAACCGGTCAGACCGACCGGTTTTTTTGGTTCCGGTCCGGTTCCGATAACACTGCTCAGTAATGAATTTTTTATTTTTAAATTACTCAACAAAATTGGACATTAATTATCCCAATAGTATTTAATGTTGATTACCGCCATGTCCAAACCAGATATGTACTTGCAGAACTAGCACAAGATGAATGCTCTTTCAGGTTTTAATACATAGATTGATAAATAATTGTTTCAACAACAATAATTTGTGTAGAATACATTCATCAAACCTTCAGCTATTCAAGGGGATTTTGTGTTGTCTTTGTTAATATTATGTTTTAAATTCTATGTTCCTGAATCCTGGCACTCGTATATCTTTTTTTCTAGGAGGAAGAAAAGGAAAGGCTTTTTGAAACAAAACGACGAAAAAATTGAGGCATGCAATTGTTGATTATCATTCTAGTTTGTGATGGTATTTCTAGATATGAGATTTTTATTGCACAGCCAGTACTTTAGGAAAATCAAGACTAATCTTGATTTTATTTAGGCACTCTTTAGAAGTTGGATGTATTATACTGAATAATCAACATACTAAGAAATGAAATAAAATGAGATTTTGTGATCCATTTGAAAATGGGTTAAAATTTATTTTAACAACCAAATTTTTAGCTGTGGATCCAATCTACAATCTCTTGTAGTTTCTAATTATAATAGAGACACACGGTTTACAATTAAATTTGGAGGATGAAGAGAGATGCACTGCTTGTCACCTCCCTTTCTACCCTAGCCACCATTTCTTGATTTTGCTTGCATAGATTGAAGACCATGGAAGTGTCCCCTATTCTTGAAGTAGGCTCCTTAGGCTTGCCTAAGGATCCTAGTTCTTCATATCCACCAAAACTAGCAACAAAGTATGCCCACATAGTCCTTGCTTGCAGGGTTGTGAAGAAGGTGGCTTTTATATCTGCCACTAATATCTTGGATTTGGAGCCTAGGATTTGTAGTGTTGTCCCAAAGACACTCTTAAAGTGTTTTAGGGTGTTTTAAACTAATTCTTGTTTGTTGTTTTTTAGTTTTTGTCAATTAGGTAGAGAGGCATGCTGCTCAAATTTTGAATATTCCGATAACCAAGAGCCTCATTGTTTCTTCTACCTTTTCTAGTTTGATAAAAAAATCCAAAAAACTTGTAAGCCTTAGGGATCCTCTTTATAAAAGACCAAAGGAAAAACTCAGAATTCCTAGATAGTGGATGTTAATTAATATAATACATTTCAATTTTTGTACCATTCTCGTTTATTGTAAAATTAAAAAATCTTCTCTTTAGAATTTTGACAATTACCATGCCATTGTAATTGGAGTGCTAAACATGCAACGAAAAATACAAAATACATTTTGGACAAAATTTGTAGGTGTAGCTTTTTAAATTTATTTTGTTTGCTCACCAAAAAAATTAAAGACCCAGTTTACGGATCTCAATATATATAATAAAATCATTTGCTAATATTTTGTAACTTTTTTGCAGAAGAAAAATAGGTGTTCCTTGATATTCAATAGTGAATCAAAGGTAACTTGTATATAGTCCTGACAATAAGTCATTCCGAACGTGAGTGGAGATAAGTATCAACAAATTTCCCAAGGGGAGGGACAGAACCCACAATACCAAGATGACTGAAGTAGCAATACCACGGGGAGAACATAAGGAGCCCAAACAACTTATCCAAGGAGGCATCGAGGGTGGAGAAAACACAGCCCTGGGGGATGAAAACAAAATTGATATCCCCAGTTAAAAGAAGAAAGATGCTAATGTATCTGATATTTGAAAGAACCAAAAAAGACTATGCCACATAAATAAAAAAGCTCTTAAAAGAGTTGTATCATGCCTTCCTCAATGATTTCTCCTTCTAAAAGTTATGAGAAGGAGAGGAGGTCAGCCTTCATAATCAATGCTTCCTTGGATAAACGGTCTGTATTCATATTGTGCTCCTTGTAGACATTCCTAAATTCATATAACCCATGAATTGAAGTCGTCGGTAGTATAGCATATATGTCGGATTTAATGGATATCCGACAACAATTTTCACTACATAGATATTGGAAATCCAATGAAGTCTCCTTCATAGAGATCGAAATTTCCAATATGCAACATAGACTTGTAGCTGGCCCAACCAACTTATTCGTGTCTTGGGGAAAATTGAATCTTGATTGGTGGCATGTTATGCCACTATTTTCACTGTTGGACCATGGTCCCATTGATGAATTTTCTACTTTTAAATTACTCAACAAAAGTGGACATTAATTATCCCAATAAATTTTAATGTTGATTACCCTCATGTCCAAACCATATATGTACTTGCAGAAATGGCACAAGATGAATGCTCTTTCAGCATTTGATAAATGGATTGATAAATAATTGTTTTAACAGCAATAATTTGTGTAGCATACATTCATCAAACCTTCAGCTGTTGAAGGGGATTTTGTGTTGTCTTTGTTAATATTATGTTCTAAAATTTATGTTCCAGAATCCTAACACTCATATATCTTTTTGTCCAGGATGAAGAAAATGAAAGGATTTTTGAAACAAAATGACAAAAACTTGAGGTATGCACTTGTTGATTATCATTCTAGTTTTTGATGGTATTTCCAGATATTAGATTTTTATTGCACACTCAGTCTTTTAGGAAAATCAATACTAGTCTTGATTTTAGTTAGGCACACTTTAGAAGTTGGATGTATTATATTGAATAATCAACATACTAAGAAATGAAATAAAATGAGATTTTGTGATCCATTTAGAAATGGGTTAAAATTTATTTTAAAAGCCAAATTTCTAGATGTGGATTCAATCTACAATCTATTGTAGTTTCTAATTCTAATAGAGACACATGGTTTACAATTAAATTTGGAGGATGAAGAGAGTTGCATTGCTCATCGCCTCCCTTTCTACCCTATCCACTATTTCCTGTTTTTGCTTCAATAGATTGAAGGCCATGGAAGTGTCTCCTATGCTTGAAGTATGCTCCGTAGGCTTGCCTAAGGATCCTAGTTCTTCATATCCACCAAAACTAGCAACAAAGTATGCCCACATAATCCCTGCTGGGAGGGTTGTGAAGAAGGTGGCTTTTATATCTGCCACTGGTATCTTGGATTTGGAGCCTAGGCGTTGTGGTGTTGTCCCAAAGACACTCTTAAATTGTTTTAAGTGTTTTTAACTAATTCTTGTTTGTTGTTTTGTAGTTTTTTTCAGTCAAGTAGAGAGGCACGCTGCTCAAATTTTGAAGATTATGATAACCAAGAGCCTCATTCTTTCTTCTACCTTTTCTAGTTTGATAAAAAAAAATCCAAAAAAGTTGTAAGCCTTATAGATCCTCTTTATAAAAGACCAAAGGCAAACTCATAATTCCTAGCTAGTGGATGTTAATTAATATAATAGATTTGAATTTTTGTACCATACCTGTTTATTGTAAAATTAAAAAATATTCTTTGTAGAATTTTGACAATTACCATGCCTTTGTATTTGGACTGCTAAACATGCAACGAAAATTAAAAACTAAATTTTGGACAAAATTTGTAGGCGTAGCTTTTTAAATTTATTTTGTTTCCTCATCAAAAAAATTAAAGACCCAGTTTACGGATCTCAATATATATAATAAAATCATTTGCTAAGATTTTGTAACTTTTTTTCAGAAGAAAAATAGGTGTTCCTTGATATTCAATAGTGAATCAAAGGTAACTTGTACATAGTCCCGGAAATAAGTCGTTCCAGACGCGAGTGGAGATAAGTATCAATAACTTTCCCAAGGGTAGGGATGGATCCCACAACACCAATGATTTCTCCTTCTAAAAGTTACAAGAAGGAGAGGAGGCCATCCTTCATATTCAATGCTTCCTTGGATAAACGGTCTGCACTCATATTGTGCTCCCTGTAGACATGCCTAAAGTCATATAACCCACGAATTGAATTCATCGGTAGTATAGCATATATGTCAGATTTAATGGATATCCGACGACAATTTTCACTACATAGATATCAGAAATCCGACGAAGTCTCCTTCATAGAGGTCGGAATTTCCAATATGCAACATGGACTTGCAGTTGGCCCCAACAACTTATTTATGTCTTGGGGAAAATTGAATCTTGATTGGTGGCACGATATGCCACCATATTCACTACTAGACCATGGCCCCATTGATGAATTTTCTATTTTTAAACTACTCAACAAAAGTGGACATTAATTATCCCAATAGTTTTTAATGTTGATTATCCCCATGTCCAAACCAGATATGTACTTGCAGAACTGGAACGAGATGAATGCTCTTTTCGTTATATTTTTATCTATTTCAGCAATATGATCTTAGGATCTTATCTGAGAGAATAACATGCACAACAATCAACCACAAGAGATAATAGACACAAATATTTTCCTTGAGGAAACCATAAAGGAGAAAACCTCGCAACTTCCTCAGAGATAGAATAAGCACCAATGGCAACAATAAAACACAAAGACATAAAAGATGATCTCCACCAGTTGTTCTCTCTCTTTTTCCAGCTCCTTCTCTCTCACTCATGTGCTACAACTGAGTGTGAGTGTTTGTGTGATAAATAGAGAGGCTCACTCTCTATTTATACTAGTTTTCGAGTTGACAATAACTTACCAGGGCCGACTTCTCTAGGAGAGTCTAATAACCCTAGTTCCCCACAACTGTAGGGACTTTAACTCCTGATAAACAAGGAGGGTTAACCTCTATGACTTTACATGAATTTTTTACATTAATGATTCTCCCGATAGGAACATCGGGGACCAATCAAATGCAATATATGAAATACATAAGTGAATACATTCTGAAGTTACAAATACATCAACATTCCCTCTTAACTAGGAAGGTATTCTCTTGACACAATTCATTAGCATAAGTATTCGTCACTGTATCATCACTAGATCATCAACAAAGCTACATCATCACTAGATCATCAACAAAGATGGATCATTACTGGATCATCAACATTGCTTCCTCTATCCTGAACAAATGTTGCTATCTCTCAATTCTACTCGTCACAGGAAGTTCTACAGAGCCAGCCCTTTTTCATGCTGGTTGTAGGCCTAACCTCCATGTAGGTCTTCATCTTCTTCAACACTTATATCTGACCATGGGAGGAAAACATCCCACAACCATGTTAGAAAGGCCTGCCCAACACTCACATCTGACCATGGGAGGAACACATCCCGCAACCATGTCAGAAAGGCCCAACACTCACATCTGACCATGGGAGGCCCAGCCTACCACGATGTCAAAATGGCCCAGCACTTATATCTGACCATGGGAGGAACACATCCCACAACCATGTTGGAAAGGCTCAGCGCTTATATCCAACAATGGGAGGAACACATCCCACAACCATGTCGGAAAGGATCAACACTTATATTCGACCATGGGAGGAACACATCTCGCAACCATGTCAGAAAGGATTTGCACTTACATCTGACCATGGGAGGAACACATCCCACAACCATGTCAGAAAGAATCTGTACTTACATCTGACCATGGGAGGAACACATCCCACAACCATGTCAGAAAGCCTCTGCACTTACATCTGACCATGGGAGGAACACATCCCACAACCATGTCAGAAAGCCTCTGCACTTACATATGACCATGGGAGGAACACATCCCGCAACCATGTCAGAATGGTTCTGCACTTACATCTAACCATGGGAGGAACACATCCCGAAACCATGTCAGAAAGGATCTGCACTTACATTTGAACATGGGAGGAACACATCCTACCACCATGTTAGAAAGGATCATGGACTCATCACTTCCCCTTGGAAGGAACCTCGATCTGGAGAACACCAAGATTCTCCCTGAAGTACTCAAACTTCACTCTGGATAATGACTTGGTCAACACATCAGCTATCTGCTCGTCCGTCGCAACATACTGGAGCTTCAATGCTCCTCTCTGCACCATATCCCTGATTTAGTGATATTTGATCTCGATATGCTTCGACTTGTCATGGAACATTGGTTTCTTTGACAAATTCATGCAACTTTGGTTGTCGCAATATATACAAGTAGCATCCAACTGGAGATCAAACAAATCAGATAGTAGATTCCTTAGCCACATTGCCTCACAACTATCTGAACAAGCTGCAACATTCTCTGCTTTGGCTGTACTCAGTGCCACGCAGGATTACTTCTTGCTAAACCAAGAGATCACACTTGATCCCATACTGAAGCAACACCCGAAGTGTTATTCCTATCAATGGAACTATCTGTCCAATCCGAATCCACATAACCCTCCAGGTTAATCTTTTGATTCGCTTCATACTTGAGCCCATAGTCAACTATACCCTTCAGGTACCTTAGAATATGATTTGCAGCAATCAGGTGAACATGTATCGGATATGTCAGGAATTGGCTCAATGTGTTCACAGCAAAGAAAATATATGGTCTTGTATTCATTAGGTACATCAAGGAACAAATAATCTGAGGATATATCATGGCATCAACCATCTCTGATGAAGAATCACTCAATAGCTTCAGGTTCGATGCCATAGGTGTGGTCATGGCCTTGCATTCCATCCTCCCAAACCTCTTTAGGATCTCTACTACATACTTCCCTTGTCCCATGGAGATTCCATCTGCATTTTGCCACACCTCCATGCCTAGAAAGTAGTGCATCATATCCAATTCCTTTATCTCAAACTCGGTAGCAAGTATCCTTCTTGCAACTTTAATGAGTTCCTCTTTTTTGTTATGAAAAAGTAATCGACATATAATAGGAGCATCAGTGGTATTCCACCTTCAACCTTGAAGTAAAGGTTAGAATCCGCTTTACTCTCAGTAAATCCTAGAGTCATCGGTAATCTGTCCATCCTGTCGTACCATGTCGAACCTCAGGATCTTCTGCAGTCACTCCCTCTAAAGAGAAGCATCATTCTCCCTCTATCTTTTGTACTCTATGCATTGAAACATTTTGTACTAGAGTGATAAGTAGCTTCCTCTACTACTAATATTCTATGTATACATCTAGGGTCACTGGATACCAAGATCCTCTATCTTGAACCTTTTCCAAAGTTCTTCTCCCAACCATCTGTGAGCTTCTCATCCTCTATAGGATTTCATCTTCAACCTTGTAGCAAAGGTTAAGACATTGATCACTCTAGGTGATATTCAAGATCCTCATGTATGTGGTATCCCATGGGTGCCTTCAGAGCTTGTACAAGGCCTTCTTTAATTTGCACACATGAGTCTGTCTGTCATGTGTCTTAACTTCTAGTGGCTACAAATATCTCTTCGTAGTCTATGCCTTCTTTCTGTGAGAAGCATTGTGTTATGAATATTTCCTTGTATCCCAATATGTTGCCATCTACTGCATGCTGGATCTTGTAGATCCATGTTACATGATTCCCTTTAGGTCTCAATACTACATCCTAGACATCATTCTTCTTGAAATCGTACTCTCCTTCCATTTCTTCTTGGCTACTTCTTCATAGATGGAAGGTTCTACATCAATGATGTCGCTCAACAGTGTCACATAACTGTAGTGTGTCTGAGAACTCTTTTTTTTCAAGTATCATCATATTATTCTTCATCTTGGATTATTTCTCAAATTGTCATCACTTGTTCTTCGGAACAAGTCTTATCCTTCTTTGCTTGTAGGCGATTGTACACGATCTTTCCTACAAGTCAGATGCACCAGTTGTATGGTTAGAAACATTTCATAAGGCATATTCATAATGGTAAATTCTTATGCATAAAGATATAATCATGCAACTATTTTAGCCAATACAACATTCATCCATATCTCACGAAAACTTTCTAGATGCCTTCCATCTCTACCAAGACATCATTGATATTGTGTACTAATCCAATATGTCAGCAAAGAGGTTTAATTCTAGATAAGTAGCAATGGAGAGTTGTATAGCACCATGAGCTACTTACCCATCTCATGCATATTAGTAGTATACTGCCATTAATGCATACATTCTATCATGCATAATACATCAACTGAATATAAACAAATGCATAAAAAAACAATATCATGAAATGACACTTGAAAACTTATCTTTATTTGTTTCGTGGGTAGTTTCCTTCTTTCATCTTCATCATCTTCATCATCTTCTTCATTCATAACAACATCATTTCTTATCCAAATTCTTAAGATGGATAAGAGGTTCTTTAAGAATTGAGATCTTCATATTCCTCATCACTTGAGGGATCTTCTTTGAATCGTGAGTGCTTGATATTTAGTTGCTTCCATCTTCTCTTCTCTTATTATGGGTCGAGCTTCATTTTGTGTGTGCTCTTCCCAGAGTCTGCTAAAAGTAATAACTTCCTTTTGGAACACATTCCTCGAATGAATGAATCCCATGATCCTGGGAGGCCATTCAAGGTGGTTATCACAACTTCTGCATTCTCCACTTCTTCTTCTACTTCTTCAAGTTGTTCTTTGATTTGAGAGACCCTTGTAAAGTATGACTGTATGGTCTCTGCATTTTGGATCTTCACATTCTTCAACTAGTTTCTCAAAGTCATCTTCTAATTTATGTCCTTCCCTTCAAATAGCTTGGTCAAGGAATCAAACATCTCTTTAGGTGTCCTTAGGGAAGACACTTGTGGTATAAGGTGATCCTTGATTGAATCAGCAATGATCCTCTTGGCCTTGACCAATTTCTTCTTGTGTAAGGCTTTTAGCCTCATCTCCCTCTAGAACTGGAACCTCTCCACTTATGTAGGTGTCCAATTGATTTTCTTCAAGAACCAGTGAAATCCTATACTTCCATGCTTGGAAGTTGTCAACTTCACCAAGCTTGTAATCAAGCTGGTGTGATTAGTCATCTTGAAATGAGAACCTCAACTCTAAATAGCAAAAAGATTAGATCTTACCGATTTGAGGTGTCCGTCCTTGTTCCGGAGCTGGCTAATCTAGGGTTTGTCAGAGAAACCCTAATTTTCAAAACTTGGAATCTTTTAGATCTGATTAGATATATATATGGGCCTCTTCAAGGCGAGCTGTCCAATGTGTAGCAGGGATTTCTACCTTGCTACAGGGCAGGAATGGAAACCTTTCGTCTATAGGACGGAAGGGTAGGTTCCCGCAGGTGAAATGCAAGAAAAAATGGATAGAAAGCAAAGTAGAATAGAAAGAAGAGAAATGGCTGGAAACCCCTCTGCAAAAACTGTTAGGGTTTAGCTCCAGCTACCTGCAAACAAATGTTAGAACCAAAATACCTGCAAAAAAATGTTAGAAGCAAACTTGCAAACAAAAATGGGTTAGGAAAAACTACAAAATACTAAAGCAAATATATAAAAGAACATTGTTATACCTTCTCTTTGATGGAATGGGCCACCATGCCCTAGCTTGGAGAAGCACCTCTCTTGGATGGGGGAGATATGGCTCAATGGAAGATGGAGGAGAGGGAGTGTGGATGGATTGAGAGACAAAGGGTCTCAAGGCATCAACGGGCAGCATAACAGTATGCAAGGGAGAATTGTTTTGAGAGTGACCCCCACCCCTCTATTCATAGCTTCTTTGGGGATTTTTAGGGTTTTAAGCCCCTGGTTGGGGATTTTAGCCCCTTTCGCCCTATCTTTAGCTCCTTTTGGGGGTTTTAGCTCCTTTGAGGGGTTTTAGCCCCTAGGAGAACTATTTAGGCTCTTTTTTGGGGGTTTTAAGCCCTTTTGCTCATTCTTAAGCCTTTTTGAGGGTGTGGGGGTCTAATGGGGTGAAATGAGGGCCGTGCATGGGTGTCCTTGGGTGGTGTAGGCCATGTAGAGCTGAGTGAGGGATTTTTTGGGTTAAGAGATTGCCCCCTGATGTGTGAGGGTAGGAGCTCATCGTATGGCCGACGGACATCATAGGATTTTCTACGGAGAGGTGGTGCTTCTGGGGCTGGGGCATGGTGGCTTTTGGTTTTTGTATTAATATGGTTCCCATCAATGGGTGAGATACAAATAATGTGTGACATGTATATGGACGAGGTGGGCATCCCCATGCTTGTAACAATGTCAAAAGAATAATGTGATCTATGCTCTTTAATACAAGAGTCGATCATATACAACTGATGATACAATAATGGTTGCCTCAGTTAGAGGCTGAATACAATACTGATCTAAATAAATGCTACATTGGACCCATGGCATTCTCATGGAATGCTATATCTTCATGACTAATGGCCTGCTAGATCTGGAATGGTACATAGTTGTATGGACTCATTGATGGAGAGTTAGAGTCTCTGTGGTACAAGTATGCTGTATCAATCATAAATATATATAGAAGCACTGCTGGGGCTTCTGAAAACTATTTCCAACGCAGCCCAGAAATCACAAGGGACATAACATGTTTAGGTCCCTCGAGCAGAATCATCAATGTGCTAGAGTCAGGTGGCATCCAGGGTCTTCAATCAAATACTGCATGAACCAATACCCTGTACGAATCTCAACGGTGTGATGATGTAGCTGGAGTCGAGCACGTGAGAAACAACCATCCCGAGAGGCACTAAGGAATCCTCTCAAGTGGTCCAAGGAACTCATCAATGAGGTTAATGAAACCAAGGTATAGGGACCTTTGGGTCTATCCTCTTTGTGTTGGTTTCAACAGAGGGAGACCTACCCTAGGTCAAGGCAATGGTGTTTCCTTGACCAGAAGCGCAAGGGAGATAACCGAAAGATGTGAGACAATTTGCATACTGACCCACTGAATGGTGGGGGGGGAGAGTTGAAAAGGGGCAGGGGGAGTGCAGTAGACTCAAAATTCCTTTATTCAGAGTATGAGAGTAGGGTGGACCAAGAAACAATTGAAACTGACTCATGGGAATGGGATCATAGCTGTAATACTGAAAATGTCACTGCAGATGGGAAACACTTGGGAGAGGTAGACACTTTTGATATTGATGGGATCCAAGGAAGACACATTGGAGAGTACTCTGAACAAAGGTGACCCAAAGGTGGAATGCTTCCAAACTGTTTTCTATGGGGTGGTGTCTAGAGACACCGTTGTGGTATGATCTCGTGGATTTTTAGCAAGCCCAAGAAAGTTAATGCTTGATGGTGCTTTCAATTTTAGAGAGTTTGAAAGCATGAAGAAGACTCCAGTGGGGGATATTTTTCGTTGGTAGTCTCTTGTGCCCGAAAAAGGATAAAAGTATACATAGGAGAGCTCACCCATCCTGTAGGGGATGAAAGAATTCTTTACCGTTGGTAGTCCAATCAGGCCGAAAAAGTTTAAACCTATACTGACTGGACGGTCATTCAGATAGTTTTACTAGCATGAAAGAAACCAAGTTTGCTCGGAAATATTTTCTTGATGAGAAGGCTAGAAAAAAGATTAACGACAATCCATGGTGAGATTTTTCGTAAAGTTCGGCCCCTCTTCCTGAGAAAGCGTAAAAGTATGCAGAGGGGAATGGTCTTGGATTGAATATGCCAAGGTGGTCCTTTTCATTTGATGGTCTACATAGTCCACAAAAGGAGATAAACGAGACGATGTAGATGCCCTTTCCTATACTTTAACGGGCGAGAAAGGAAGCTACTGCACTTGGCAATCTTTTCATTCTTTTAGGAGTCAGAAAAGAGCTTAAAAAAACTCTAGTATGGTCAACCGATTGCAGTGGCATAAGCGGTGCCCCATGTCAGGATGGTGGACAGTGGTCCAAAGGTCATCTATGCAGTATGGATTGAGTAGATGGCTCTTACACATACCAATACATGCATGGAATAGATCGTGGAAAAGGCACGCGAGTCGGTGCGAAAGAGGCACATGGACCGAGGTGGCTCTCGAGTAGAGGTCAGGAGAGCTATGTGTGAGTTGTGGTGGACGGACTTGACTACATGTGATGTGAGTGCAAGTTCGGAGGCAGTTATATTCCAAATACATGTAAAGGAAATGATCTGTCTTCCGAATGATGGTCCAGATATCTGCATAAGGTGCGGTGGACGGAGTAGACAACTATGTGTTAAAAATAAAAAATGATATTCCTTGATGGGCGGTGGCCCGAGAACCTGCATGAGTGGTGGTAGGAAAGTGTGATGCAAGTATAGGTCCGAAGACACTTGTATCACCATGATGTGGCTCGTAAATCGAGGCAACTTCCGAGAAGTGGTCCCAAAAATTACTTATTAAACATGAGACGATGGTATCATTAGAAGATAGAGGACGAAATTTGAGCCCAGAGGTGTGAGAGGTGTCTTAAACAGGCTCTGGGTGACTCTGATTTAGCAGCTGATGGTGCTGCCCCTGAATGGGGGTCTTTGATTTGTGGTAAAAACATTGCAAAACAAAAAAGGGAAAAAACTACGTTATAAGGGGCTCATAGTGGTTATATCAGGCATAGACTCTCTTGAGGTGGATCCCGTTGCACGGCTTCTTCAAGAGTCGACCCTTTGAGTCAGCGAAGAGGTATGCTCCCTTGCTAAGATGAAGGTCATTAGCAAGGAGGGATGACAGAATATGGTATTTTAAGGGAAGAACTGATTCCACACTATGGTTTAAAGGAAATGGGGTAAAACCGAAGGTGGTCTTAGATATATCTCCATCATCGCATAAGTGGTACCAAGATAGATCAGGTGGATCTTTCATAGCCGATGAGACGAAAGGGAAACTGGTGCTAGAGATCATGTAAATGATATTGGTTGTGGTTTTTGTGGCCTTGCCCCCAGTCTCTATTGGAGGAAGAGGGGCAAGCCTAGAGACAGGAGGAGTCTTTGATGGACCCGTAGGTAGGTGCAACATCATCTCAATTGAATGGACATGAGTCAACACATCCTAGGGCCTTAGAGGTAGGGTAGGCGGTTCAAGGTACCACACAGGATCTCCCAGTGTGAAATCCTGTATATTGTGGGTTGCCAAGATAGAATTACTCACGATCTCGGATGGTAGGAAAAGGAAAAGGAAAAGGATCGGGAATGAACCCCACTATTTCCCTGGTAACTGAGCTTGAGGTTGCGACTGAGGTTGTGGCTACGGATGGAGCTGTAACTGTGAAAACAATGGAAGAGACAGTTCAGATGGACTGTTAGTGGTGGTGGAGACAAGAGGGTCGGTAGAACTGGACATGGTGTCCAAAGAAGGAGGTGGGGGGTGAACTTCTTCGATCAGAGTGATCTCTGATTCAAGGGAATGTTGTCGAAGGTCGGCTAAAGCCATTCAGAACTTAGATAAGTCTTGGCAATGGTGAGAATAGTGTCCATACAATTTTCAAAGGGAAAAAGCATGGTTTGTTCTCAATGACTTGTTTCTTACTATTGGCCCGCTTGGAATTTCAACCACGGGGAGGTTTTCCGTTGTATCCATGGCATCCAAATGTGTGCATATTATGAGAATCTCGAGGCAGTTCTGAGTCGGATGGCCCCATTCTTCGTAGATGGTGCAAGACGGGATTTGTCAAGGTTCTGTGGTAGCTTTCACATTCTTTCCCCTAGCCCTTTTTGGGTGGGGCGATGCAGGTGCAGGTGCGGTGGTTGGTTTTTGCGGGTCGGGTGGAGGATGAGACTCGACCGCAATGGGTTGCACAGGGGTTAAGACTACCTGGGGCATTGGTGGTTGAACTGGTGGATCTAGATACCACGCAGGAATTCCCAATGTAAAGTTGGGTAAGCTTAGGGTGGCCATTACTGGCTTGCTCATGACACCAGGTGGGGGAAAAAGGAATGGAATTGTGTGGATTGGAGAGGAGCCCAGATAACTCCCCGATGGTTGTATGTGGGGATGAGGTTGTGGTTGCGGCTGCACATAATGCTGCTGCTGTGGATGATTTTGTGGTTGCTACTAATGTTGCGGCTGCGGATGATGTTGCGGCTGTTGTTGATGTTGCGGCTGCGGATGGTGTTGTGGTTGCCGTTGGGGCTGCGGTTGTTGTTTGGGTGCATCGGTGCTGGATGAGAGCATGCATAAGTCCATAGTCTCATTTGGTGTCGGTGGTGGTGACACTAAGGGCAAAGAAGCCGTCATGTTGGTATTGAAAAACAACCCAGGGACCACATTCAATAATGGGGAGGCTAGTATGTTTTCAACCATGCTGTTGACCGCAGGGATGACATTGGCGTGTGTGGTCATCCCTTGCAGATCAATGGTGTTGATGGTAGGGATAATGTTGGCGGGTGCCGTTAGCCCTTTCAGATCATGATAAGTCAGTTGATCAACTATCATGATCTTCCCTTCATGGGGGAAAATCATGAGACAGAAGACAGTTGACGCTACTGCTCTCATGGCGTACATATAACTTCTCCCGAGGAGAAGGTTATAGTCTAATTGAGCATTGACAACCTCTATGTCAATTAGAACTGTCTTCTCGGCTAATGTGATGGGGACATGGGGAAGGATTCCTTGGGCTTTAGTGGGATGGCCATCATAAGCCCACAGAGTTGTGGAGGATGGTTGCAGAATTGGGGATCCAAGTTTCTGCCAGACTATGGTAGACATAACACACGTAGATTCCGCCTCATCCACTATGCACCGGTGCACAACCAAATTCCGGATAGACACCGGGATTTGAAAGGAAATGTTTGATGGCATGCGCGGTTGTCCATTCTCTATGTCGAATGTGATCAAATTGGAATCGAAGGGGTCTACGGTCCCAAGGGCGGATAGTAAGGCTTTCTGCTACATTGGGCAAGTTTTGAGTACCTCAAGAGTGGACATGGCAGTTGGTGTTTGGGCCAAATCATCCACAATTCTGTAGCTGACAGCAGCTCTAGCTGTGGCATTATTGGCAACCCAGTGTATGGGGGGGCGTGAGAATGGGGGTAACTGAAGAGGTGCATTGACTATTTTAGACGTTGATGCCACTGATGTGTCAGCGGGTTTGGTGTTGGTTTCGTACTGATTTTTTCTAGTTTGTAGATTGACTTCTTCAGTTGTCATAGCTAACAGGTGGTGGACACTTGTTTCTACCATGGGAGGTGCCCCCAGAGCATTGGGATTGGGTTGGGGAGGGAGTGAGGTTGCCACCAATCCTTGGACTGGTAATGGGTTTTGAAGCACCATAGGAGGAGGTCCTTGTGGTGTTGGGTTGGGTTGGGCTTAGTCTGTTGTGTTGGTGGCATGTTGAACCTCATTCCAAATGGCCTACTTAGCGCGAACTATGAAGGGACACTCATGTGCATGGTTGGTTTGTACGCAATGGGGCATTCTGTCTCGGTGCATTTGGTTTTGGAGGATTTTGGGCTAGCCAGTTTGCCGTGGAATTGTTGGGAGGGTTTGTTTGTTGACCGCCTCCCTGCGGTTGATTGTTGCCTTGGTTCCAGGGTCTGTTATTCCTGGCTTGCCCTTGTTGGTTATTGGGGGCTGGTTGGTTGGGATGGTTTTGTTGTGCAAACACCTATCCCAATGGAGCAGGTGGAGTAGGGGCGGGGGATTGAATCGCTTGCACTAGTGGTGGATAGTAGATTTGGGTGGGTGGTGGTGCCACGAATGTGGTAATTTTCCCTGCGTATTGTTGTGTTGGCCAAGCCAAGGCTTGAGCCTGCTGCGATGGTGCAGGTTGTGCGTAAGAAGTTGTGGCTCCAGACTGGGACACCATTCTTGCATAGTATGGAATTTGGTTTTGGTAGGAAACACTGGCAGTGTTGCTTTGTTGTGGTGGTATTGCAGGTGGTGTCGGACTGTGCTGTGGTTGGTGGGAGACCGAGCCTATGATGCCATCTGCAACATGGGATGCCCCCAATGTATCATGGTAGGAGGTACTCACACGGGGATTGTCTAGAATGACCATGTAAAGATACCCAGACTGTGCATAAATCAAATCAAACTGCTGAGCTTTCAATATGGCTTCTTCTTCAGATTGGGGATGTTCGAATGTGACATCCTTTGCTATAGGTGGGAGCAAGGTTTTGAGGAACCAATCCAGGAATATCCTGTCATCAAGCTAGATCTTACACAGACTACGACATCGCTGCCACTCATGGATGTGGTTAGTTATATGGGTCACATTATTTTGGTGGAAAGATAATAAGATCTCCACCCCTTCGTCATATCTGATGGGGAGTTGGAAATATTGCAGGAACATGAAAGCCAAGGAGTTGAAATATGGGTACTTGGCTTGTGGTAGCTCAATGTACCATTTGTCTATAGGACCTATGAGGGTGCGTTGGAACAGTCTTAGCCTGATCGAATCATCTACGATGTTGTTTGATGAGCACCATAGATGAAATGTCATGATGTGGTTCTGGGGTCACTCCACTGCCTTCCCTTCAAACTTGGGAATATTTGAGGGTAGTTTGGTTGGCATGGGAGGCCAAAACGTTTGATGGTGGATAGGGTCATTTGTTAACTGGGCCAAATCATACAAGTTGAGATGTGCCATGAAAGGGAGGTTTGACCCCAGGTTGATGTGAGATGGGGAAGCCATGGTGGTGGGGTTTGTAGGTGGATAATGCACCTGCATAGCTAGGGGTACTTGTGGCACCATTGTAGATGGGCTAGTGCCCCTGAGTGTGGTGGGAGGGATAGTGTGGGTGGAAGGGCCACTGCCCCCATGTATGACAAGAGGGGCAATGTAGGTGAAAGGGCCACTGCCCTCGTGTGTTGTAGGTGGGACAACTTGGGTGGTCACTATGGGTGGTGGCAGCTGACTGATGACGGTTTGCATGACCGTGCTGGGGCCGCCTATAGGGTTTTTGGTGATAGTTTATGGTGTGGACATGGGTTGTTACGTTACGAGAAGGAGAGGAGGCCAGCCTTCATATTCAATGCTTCCTTGGATAAACAATCTACACTCATATTGTGCTCCATGTAGACATGCCTAAAGTCATACAACCCACGAATTGAAGTCGTCAGTAGTATAGCATATATGTCGGATTTAATGGATATCCGATGACAATTTTCACTACATAGATATTGGAAATCGGACGAAGTCTCCTTCATAGAGTTCATAATTTCCAATATGCAACATGGACTTGCAGTTGGCCCCAACAACGTATTTGTGTCTTGGGGGAAATTGAATATTGATTGGTGGCATGATATGCCACCATGTTCACTGCTGTACCATGGCCCCATTGATGAATTTTCTATTTTTAAATTACTCAACAAAAGTGGACATTAATTATCCCAATAGTTTTTGATGTTGATTACCCCCATGTCCAAACCAGATATGTACTTGCAAAAATGACACAATATGAATTCTCTTTCAGGGTGTGATACATGGATTGATAAATAATTGTTTTAACAACAATAATTTGTGTAGCATACATTCATCAAACCTTCAGTTGTTCAAGGGGATTTTGTGTTGTTTTTTTTTTAAATTATGTTTTAAAAGCTATGTTCCTGAATTATAACACTCGTATATCTTTCTTCCCAGGAGGAAGAAAAGGAAAGGAAGTTCAAAACAAAACGATGAAAAATTGAGGTGTGCAATTGTCGATTATCATTCTATTTTGTGATGATATTTATAGATATTAGATTTTTATTACACACTTAGTCTTTTAGGAAAATCAAGACTAGTCTTGATTTTAGTTAGGCACTCTTTAGTATTATACTGAATAATCAACATACTAAGAAATGAAATAAAATGAGATTTTGTGATCCATTTGGAAATGGGTTAAAATTTCTTTTAACAATCAAATTTTTAGCTATGGATCCAATATACAATCTATTTTAGTTTCTACTTATAATAGAGACACATGGTTTACAATTAAATTTGGAGGATGAAGAGAGCTGCATTGCTTGTCACCTCCCTTTCTACCATAGCCACCATTTCCTCCCTTTTCTTGCTAGACTGAAGGCTATGGAGGGACGGGTTAATGTGATCGGCACAACGTGGGTTTTCAGAAACAAAATGCATGAAGATGGATAGGTGATCAGAAACAAGGCTTGATTGGTTTGTAAATTCTATGCTTAGATCGAAGGAATATACTTTGAAGAAACATTTGCACCAGTAGCCAGAATGGAAGTTATCAGGATGATATTGGCTTATGATTTCTCCAAATACATCAAAGTGTATCAGATGGGCATAAAATTAGCTTTCCCAAATGGGGAACTAGAAGAAGAAGTTTACATCGAACAACCAGGAGGATTTCAACTTTTAGAAAACACGAACTATGTATGCAGACTCAAAAGGGGTTTATATGGGCTAAAGCAATCTGCTAAAGCTTGGTACTCCAGATTGGACAGGTACTTGCAACAACAAAACTTTAAGAGAGGAAGTGCAGATATCAATTTGTACATCAAACAAGACGCCGAAATCATACTCATCATTGAATTATATGTTTATGACATCATCTTTGGAAGTGATGATTATTCACTGAGTCAACAATTTGCTAAGGACATGTAGAAAGATTTTGAAATGTCATTGCTCGGTGAATTAACCTTCTTCTTGGGTCTATAGATATCTCATCGAACAGAAGGAATTTTTATTGCTCAGACTAAATAGATCAAGGAAATGTTAAAGAAATTCCAAATGGAAGATTGTAAACCTATGAGTACTCCTATGATAAGGAATATGAATTTAAATAATTTGATCAAAGGCTCTATAAGGTAATGATTGGTAGTCTTCCATATGTAATAGCCTCAATACCATATGTGATGTAGGTCATTGGACAAGTTGCAAGATTCCAAGCTACTCAAAAGGAAACTCACATTATAGCAGTTAAAAGGATCTTCACATTATATGTTTATGACATCATCTTTGGAAGTGATGATGATTCACTAAGTCAACAATTTGCTAAGGACATGTAGAAATATTTTGAAATTTCATTGCTCAGTGAATTAACCTTCTTCTTGGGTCTATAGATATCTCATCGAACAGAAGGCATTTTTATTGCTCAGACGAAATAGATCAAGGAAATGTTAAAGAAATTCCAAATGGAATATTGTAAACCTATGAGTACTCCTATGATAAGGAATATGAATTTAAATAATTTGATCAAAGGCTCTATAAGATAATGATTGATAGTCTTCCATATGTAACAGCCTCAATACCATATGTGATGTAGGTCGTTGGACAAGTTGCAAGATTCCAAGCTACTCCAAAGGAAACTCACATTATAGTAGTTAAAAGGATCTTCAGATATCTCAAAGGGACTATGGACTTTGGACTTTGGTATCCAAAAGGAAATGAGCTAACATTGATAGCTTATTCAAATGTGGATTGGGAAGGATGCGTTGATGATAGAAGAAGCACCAGTGGAACAACATTCTTTCTAGGAAATTATCTAGTATCATGGTGGAGAAAAAAACAGTCTTCAGTGTCCTTATCAACTGCTGAAGAAGAATATATAGCAGAAGCAGCTTCTTGCACTTAGATTATTTGGATGAAGCAAACACTGCAAGACATACACGTGACATGTGATGATCCAATTCCAATTCTATGTGACGATATGAGTTCCATCAGTATCTCCAAGAATCGATTCATGCATTCCAAGACCAAGCACATTCCTTTCAAGTTTTACTTTCTTCGGGAACAAGTCATAGAAAAGAATATCAAGTTGGAATATATTGGGAAAAAAGAACATATTACAGGAATCTTTACAAATCCTCTCCCAAAAGAGACTTTTGATTACCTCCTAGAAAAATTTGGAGTCATACTATCTCCTAATTGAATTGATCCATCTTCAACAACACATCAGTGACAGGGGGAGCAGTAATACTACAAGGAGTACCCTTTTCCATTGATTCCAAAGGGGGAGAAAAAGTTGAACAAGGAAGGATGCTCAAAGGGGGATATTTGTGAACAAAGGAATCTCTTTCCAAGGGGGAGATTTGTGAACAATGGAAGCTCTTTCCAAGGGGGATATTTGAAGTTTTCATCAATGACAACGGGGGAGATTGTTGACTAAATTTTCATTGATTCCAACAGGTTTGTCGATGTGCCTTAGTGCCCCTTGAGGAGCCCTTCAGGGTTAGAATTTATTAACTGTCAAAGGATACCTTTTGACCTTTTCCAAGCCCAATTATGAAGCCCTTAGATCCCTTGGGACAATGCCAAAATCCCTGTACACCCTTTAGAGTGTTTATGTTCCGTTAAGTTGCTTCTATGGTTTCCTAGTTGTTTATTTGGATTCCCCAGTACCACAAAATATTCCCTAATACCCTAGAAAGAGTCCTTGGTGGGTTGAAGAAGTGTATAAATTAAAATTTTCCAAATGTCCCGCTACATTGTCATTTATGTTTTTAATGAAGTCATGGTACCCTAGGAAAAGTCTAGGCACCCCCACACCTTGGTTGTGTTGGGGTCCTTGATACCCTTGATATGATGAGTATATGGTGGATACCTCATCCTTGTTGAATTTAAGTATGTATATGTGAATACCATTGAATCCCTCATGCCTTTGATGATGTCCATTGAATCCTTTGACCTTGGAACTTATGCATAAGGTAACATGGTCTTTGGCACCTTATGTGTGGAATCTTTGAAGTCCTAAATAAATTGAATAATTTAAGGGTATTATACCAAGAATTTGAAAATAAACAAATCATAGGGAGATAGTAATCATCAAGCCCTTTCCATTAATATGTGGAGCATCTTATAACTTCTTACGGTTGAACATATATGAAATTTTGAAGTTGGTGTACCCCACCTTTTTGGGTCAGCTGACCAAATAAAAGAGAATTTAATTTTTATAATTTTGAATTGCATGTCGGCTCAGTTTGAGGTACTAAATTTTATCCATGACCTATATAAATAGATATCAAACATTTCATTTGTTCATCAATCAAGTGTCTCTTTGGTAATTTTCAACTCTTGGAGAAAAGTGTGAAACTGTGTGGAGAAAGTTTTGGGCATCTTCACTAAAATTGACATAACTTTCTCATACGGAATCAGAATTACAAAATTCTTGGCTCGTTGGAAATCTTGTTATGAGGGATATATGATGACATGATATATAGTTTTTTTTATACTTTTTATTCATATTGTGATCTTCAAAAATTTATGGTTCATGCTTCTGGGTTTCTCTTGTGATATCACATGTCTCTCATGGATAGAGTTCATCTTTGATATTAGTATGTGAGCCTATATATTGGTATATACCTTTGAAGTCATTGAATATGTTATGGAGGCTATGGTTATGGTTATCTTGGCATATATATTGATGTGATATTGATATAGATCTTGATGATTACCTTGGATATTGGTGTCATAGATCTTGGTGTTTATCTTGATTGTTGTATAGTGTAGTATTGAATGAGAAGTTGGCATGTAAGTAATATATATTCTGAGTGATTTATTTGATCAGCCTAAGTGTTTTATTTGAAAACTATTTTGACAAGTGTTGATCATTGTGTATTTGACCTAAGCGGATCTAGAATGTTATTGACTGTTAATGACAACCTTTGACAATATTGTAAGTGACTATTTGCTTGATATTTGTTTTGATGACTTGATTTGAGTGGAGTGATAAATCCTTTTGTGTATAAGAGTTTATGAGATTGACTGAGTTTGACATAGTTGGTTAAGTCTTTTATCTTCTTGGTTGAGGTTAGTTGGTTGAGGTTTGTCATGTTTAACTATCAAGTGTTCCTTGACTATGTTTGAGGTTGGTTGTGGTGTCATTGAGTTGAGTGTTATTGGAAAACATTTGGTTGACCATATGTGAAGTCTCTTGGTTGCTAAAATGTGTCTCTTACTTGATGAAATAGGCTAAGTAAGAAGTTTTGGTTGACCCTATTCTTATTTGAAGTTGGTTGGTTGATGTTGTATTTCAATCTTTTCTTGATTGAGGTGTTTGTTGAGTCTTGAGGATTGGTTATGGTGTCACCTAGGTGAGTAATATTGGGTGAGTAAAGTCATGGTCATGTTGTAATATTTGTACAATCCTAACCCTATCTTGACCAAGTAAGAAATTAAGTTTCCCATAAATAAATTGTGGTATGGTATTTGAGCAGTTACACATTTGATTTGGAACAGGTTCAATTGGGCAAGATTGGCATATGTTCTCTTATGTGTAGTTGGTTTGAGTCGGACTGG
The DNA here is from genome assembly GCA_001517045.1 of Pseudotsuga menziesii. Lineage (NCBI taxonomy): Eukaryota > Viridiplantae > Streptophyta > Pinopsida > Pinales > Pinaceae > Pseudotsuga > Pseudotsuga menziesii. Next base: position 154,578 of record LPNX010402069.1, read on the forward strand.
ATGAGTTGTATGAGAAGTTGGTTTGACTCAAGTGGATTGATTTTGGTGTGCAATTGGTTAGAATCAGATTGACTGAACCAGATGATATGAAGAACATATTGATTGGTACAGCTTGATTGGATATGTTGATGAGCAGTGTGATATAGTGGACAGTGATCAGTTGATGAGTGGTGATCAGATGATGAGTAGTGGTTAGTAGTGGTACTGGTTATGCAGTGTGGTACAAATTGTGCAGTATAGTATAGGTGTTGATTAAGAGGTCCAAGATACTAGTGCGGTCGCGGTTCAACAATTTCTATCTTCATATCAGGGTGGCATGGCAGGGAAAGGAAAGGGGATTGTAGCCTCCTTCTGGTTGTAGACTAAGAACTAGGGAGTTGGAGCTTCCTTCAAGTTGTAGCCTGTAAATCAAGGGGTTGTAGCCTCCTTCTAGTTGTAGCTAGAGAATGGAAGTCATTGTAATAAGGGGTTGTTTCCTCCTTCCAGTTATTGTTGGAAAACAATTATTATAAGGATTCTGTGGTTTTTCCCCCATGACTTGGGTTCCCATGTAAAATATTGTGTATTATGTATCATGCTATGCTTATTATGTGATGATGATATGATGATGATAATAATGTTGTTGATGATAAATGATAATGTAATAATGCATAATATTGAATAAGTTGTTGATTTTTAAAATTGAAAAAATAATAAAAGTTGTTCACATTGATTCACCCCCCCTGAACAATCTTGTCTAATGAAAAGTGGCTAGGAAAAATTTTATGAGATGGGTGAAAACACTTAGTTCACTAAGGTACAACTTAAAATTCATAATGATATAATTTTAAGGAAAAATGATGTCCATACCAAGGTTAGGATAAGTAATGAGTAAAGTGTTATGAGTCATTATACAGACATAAAAGTAACATTCCATGAAATCATATTATCATAAAAGTAAACATTCTAAGTGTCAATGAGGGTGAGAGATATCAAAACACTAGCGCATTTGACACCATCTTTAGTAGGCACATCCAAGGTGCATGGACCATCTAAACATGCTCGAAGGATCTCTTACCAATGACCTATGGAGAATCCACATGTTTCATCTCAGGAATAATTGATCAACATATTACCCATTGCTAAAAAAAGGGGTAAAAACTAACTCCAACCATGGTACATGTACTATATGTGAGACTTCATGAGAACGACATGATCTGAATATCACAGGATTGTATTAACCATGAATTTTGTGATTCTGTGTAAATGATTTTAAACAGTAAATTCTCTGAGAAATATTTTAAAATGGAAAATTCTTATAAAATGGAATGTAGAAACAACAGGAATACAAATAAATATAAATTCAAACCATAACCTAAATACTTCTAATTGGTAATGGAGTTCGACACTGAAGGCCTATGCCTCCGGGTCCATGTCTAGTGAGATCGATTCAATTAATTCTTCAATTTTTTTTTTATTACAACATGGAGTATTCTCTACAATTGTGTCCATTAACTGCAAAATCAGATTGCACAATGTGACTTTGAACTTTGCCAACTTACCCCTTCTAGCATGTAGTAAGAGAAACTCTGTCTCTTACATTGCACGAATCCACCTTATAACCATCTGAACTTCGATGCTCTGTCAACCATCAATGCTCAACCATCCATCATGTTCGTGTCCCAACTGTGGCTTGAATAGGAGAACATGATTGGTTTTTAGATCCATAGATAACACACCCAATCGAGCCACAAATATGATTTAATGCTCAAATTATCCATATGGATAAAATCCAAGATCGAATATATGATCTTAGAAGCATGGATTATGGATCAAATGCTAAGATTCATGCTCAAAATATATTTGTATAATAAAAACCAAATCCATGGGTGTAAATCCAATATTTTTTCTTTTCCATTGATTTAAATCCATCATCGTTAATGTTGGACCATCAATCTATGAACTATCGCAACGATCTTGGCTGTTCTGATTTTGATGTTCTGATGTAGATCGTTCTGATGCCAATTATTTGCACACCAGCTATTCTGATTCCAACCATTCTAATACAAAATTGTTGATATCGATTACGGAAGTTGGATGTTGACACAAGCATATCAAATCCTACAATTTTCATCCTAACTCTTGATTCCCAATTTCCGAATCAAAAGTTAGAAATAACCTAGGCCACTAGGATTCTAACTCAAACCGCCAACTCAACACTTGCTAGATTCCATGTCATCTCTGACAAACATGTGGCATATCATCGTGCTTCCACCTCGAATTACGGTCCACTTGTATAATACATGTGTCACACTATGGTTGTGCCATGTGTCACCATTTTTGCATGTTTTCATCGAAACTTCAAAATGTGATATCTTTTGCATCCGAAGTCTATTTTTTTGAAACTGATATCATCAGAAATATCTCACTGATATCTATACAACCATGTGCTTCTGATCAACATTTGAAGGTTTTTATTTTTGGTCTATTGGGAGATCCACCTTGATCAAACCTCCCCACTGAAAAATTTTGGACCTTGAAAATCCTGAAATTACTCAGTAAACATGAGAGGGTAAAAATCCCTCACCTTTCCAGTCTCCATCCATTATGCCTTGCTTGGATGCATTCCTTTAAAACCCACATAAATATATTCCACATATCCTCTTTGTGAAGTTCTTACCCTCCTATCAAGAATGATGTCTTCTTGCAACTCAACAAGATGCTCATGTGCAAAGTCATAAAGAGAAGGAACATGAGCATTCTCCTCTTGATCCATAATAATTGGAGGCTCATATAATTTCAAATTTTCTACATTCACAATAGAATACATCCACATGTATAGAGGTAAATCTAACCAGAAATCATTATTACCAACTTTGTCCAAGATTGTGAAGGGTCCATACTTGAGTGGTTTAAGATTTTTACCTTCACATTGAAGTTAGTCTTTGTTGATCTGAATCCAAACTTGATCACCAACTTTAAAATGATGATCTACACGATGCTGGTCATGCCTCATTTTGTATTTGTCTTGGTTTTTCTCCAATTGTTATTGTACTACATGGTGTACCAATTGAATATGTTGAATGAACTTCAAATATTTGTCTCCATCAACTTGTCCATCTTCCACAGAATATTTCCCATGGACAAAGTCTGAAAGAGACTTTGGAAAATACCCAAAACATGTCTTAGATGGAGACCTTTGTGTAGAAGAGTGAATGGCACGATTGTAGGCATGTTGTACATAATGCAAATGCTCATCCCAAGATTAGGATGCTTAGCACAATATCCTCAGAGTAGTTGTACCACTGTGTGGTTGAATACTTCAATATGACCGTTAGTTTGTGGATGAAAAGAAATGCTCTTTTTCGACTTGGTATCCATAAGTTCCCACAAAGTTTACCAAAACTTCCCAAGAAAGTGAGAATCACAATATGATACAAAGGAAGTTGTTATCACAAATATAGTAGTCGGGCTACCATATTCTATTTTTCATATTCCAGTACACTTTTCAACCAATTCCCTTACATATGAGATGTTGAGATGAGCATCTATGATGGATCATTATTTGGTGATGGACTATAGTAATTTCCCATGCCATGATTGAGTCTCAGGACACTCAAATTTGAGGACTGATGTAGTCATTTAGCCATTTTGTAGAGCAGTAGTGCCCATAGTTACAGCAGTAGTTTCTCATTGGACAAATGTTGGTTCATATTGATTATTTACATGTATATGGCTCAGCAGATATTATCTTGTGTTGTGGCTATATTTTCTTTTATATTCATTCTTGTGACATGTCTTAGCATCTAGTGTCATAATATGGAGGTCATATAAATATGTGGACTTGGATGTACTGGTATTATGTATGTATGTACCTACTTAGACCTGGAAGTTATTTACCCATACTCATTGGTTTTACCCTCCTTAGGGAGAATAAAGGTGATCATTGCCACCATACTTTGGATTGCTATTGTTTGTTTCATTGTTCATTATCTCCACCCATACATTACCTTCTAGTTATGTTTTTAGCTCGACCTACTACTTGAATTGTGGCATGGAGGACCTTTCCCCACTAGAGCCTCTTTGTTGGAAAAGCTTCCATGTTTATTTGAGTCTTGGCTCTGAGTTTCCTAGGTTGTGTTGGTTAAACCTAAAGCAAGTAGCGCTGCCATCAATACAATGTATTTGGAAATGAAATGAATATCTTATGAAAAATCTCATTCATGAAAAGTAGTGTTATTAAACATAAATGAATGCAAGGCAAGCCTAATGAAATTGGATTTGAAGTATATTGAAATGAATATCTTGTGAAAAAACATTCATGAAAAGTAGTGTTTTTAAACATACATGAATGCATGAAGCCTCAATAATAAAAATCCATGTAATAAATGCATGGACCAAGGCTATGGAAATTTAGAGTCCCAAAAAACAATGGTTCTTAAAATGTTATATATAAATATTGTTGGCCTCATTTGTATTTGATTTGGATTGTGAAAATTTGTCAAGGTGAATAAGCACCTCTAAATGTAACTTATCCATTTGTGAGACACTGCCATCCCATGTATTGTTGCTTGTCTATCATATGCTAGAGTGATTATACCCTTTCCATATCCAAAGTGTCACAATGTTGAGTTGGTAGTCACCCTTCAGCCTAGCCTTTTAATTTTATCCTTCACCCTTCACTAGCAAATTGATTACAACTATGAAGTGAGTATGGTCTTGAAAGTCTGGTCTAAGTTATAGTTAATTAATGGAACTATATATTTGGTTGATAGATTGCTAGTGAAATGATTTTTGCTTGTTATAATTGTTATTTGAATGATTTGTAGAGCATGTCTTAACCTTTAAACACTTGCAGCATATGGATGTTAGCCTAGGTTATATTATTGATCATTTACATATTATTATTTTATCTGTCTGGGCATATTGGATATTATTCTTGACCATGCAGAGATATGTAGGGTGTATGAGTATGCACCTTACATGTATTTCAACTCCCTAATTCCAATGAGACATCTTATTTTTAGTTTTGGGAACTTATAGTGATGATTTGTCTCAGTGTACCATTCTGGTGCAGTTTGGCCATGTTGAATGGCCTGTCAAAGTAGAGAAATTATTTGTTTGGTTCACCTAGGGAGATGTATGAGGAGCTGGTGGTTTAGACACTTGTTTTTACCATATTACCCCCCTTCCAGAGAGCTTGGTGAGCTCAGTTTGACAATGTTGGCACTCTGGGAGGAATTTTTTGTCATATCATGTTTCCCGAGGTAGATTTAAAATAATAAAAATGGATACTAAAGAATTCGATTTGGGCTACGTAGGCAAGGAAATGGGATGGGATGAGTTTTGATGATGAGTGTGATGTCTTCCACTCCTTATATAGTAGTTTCGGCACTTGGATGGACCCACATCCATCTCTCCGACATATTTTATTATTTTCTGGAGATTTTGGAGGCTCACGATTTCATCAAAGAGGCACTATTTTTCATTTAAAAATTTATATTTATATTTATTGTGCCATGGGGACACATTAGGGTAGTTAGTTAACACCCCCTGGACCCACCATGAGCTTTATTTATTTTTTATTGAGTGGGATGCCCTCTCCTAGGGTGATTTGGTCCATTGATATATTATATTATTGTATTGATCCATGTACTTTATGTTGAACTCATCTCAACCGTTGATTAGAACATTTTGATCTTTTAATCCTAGCCACCCATTTGAAAAGTGGTTATGATTTTGGTATCTCTCATTCCTATTTAAAGGAGAGATCTTCTCAATGTAAAGGGGTCTTTGGCTCTTGGATCTAGATAATAGAAAACTATTTTTGTGGAAATTCTTGGATCTCCTTTACATCTGGTGTTCTTAGATGGTGATTGGAAAATATATTGCTTCCTAGCATTTAGGTATTTGTTGTGAGATCTATATTTTTTGGAAACATTGTTTTGTCTATAGGAGGGTGACTTCAACTTGGGCATTTTTGCAGGGTTTCCTCAACTCGCTTGGTTTGGCTTCACTTGTATCAGGGGATTTTCATTAGTATCATTGTGATCTATGATTTCATATTGTTATTTTTCTGTATCATTTTTTCTTCTATCTTGATGCATCAAATCTGATATGGTTGACGTTTGTTGTGCAGGAGAGAGGGCGCATTGGCTTCCTTGGGAAAATCGTTTTACATAGAAGCTTCCTCTAAATCTTCTCAAATTGATCGAGATGACATAGATCATCAAGGAATATACAAGGTTTTCCAGGTATGATCTACAGGTTAGTTCTTCTTTACTATATCTCAATCCATTGGCATCTTCATTTTCATGTTGAAACCCTAAATATAAAAAATAAAAAAATAGTATGGATCAAACCACTTGATCTCTTAGCAAACCATTTTTGGGTTTTGTAGATCGGGTCAAACCCTAAGTGGGTCTTCCAAAACGTTTTTCTTAGCTAACTCCATTTGGCCAAAATCCCAAGGCACTGTCTTCTAAACCCTAGTGCTACCCTTCATGTTGCCTCCTTCTCTTGCGATTTGATCTTTTCCTTATGGATCGGGTGCTTTGATACTGTAATAACTTCTTTCAAGTCTACCCCGTGGTACTAGCTATCCCCGATCGTATTCTTACTCTCCCTTCATTGGTCATGTTTCCCAAGGCAGTGTATATTGCCATCTTTTGCTAGTACCTTAATCCCGGATCTACTAATAGGCTCATAGTTCACTTGTATTTCAAACTTGGATCAAATTTCACATCTCATAAACCATCGATACAAGCCCTAATTCACCTTGTGAAGCCATCCATAGATATAGGGTTCACTTCACCTTACACCTTACATACTTCAACTCCGTTTGATTTGATCTCATGTTTTGGTTTGATCTCTCTTGTCGGGAGTAGATCTGGTGTTGGGCTAAGACAACATCAAGTGAAGATTGCCTGGATTGGCGTGAGAACCATCCATTTGGGAGTCAATGCTATCTTGGTTCCACCTCTTTAGTTGCATATCCCTCTACCGTCCATCCTGGATCTAACTCATAGAGAAAACTACAAGTTTGGTGATAACATAAGTGGGAAACCCAAAATGAACCAAAACATTTTAGAAGAATAATTGAGTAGTAAACTCTATTGTGACCTACTTTTTAAAAGGAATTAAAATTTACATTTTGCTGAACCTATCCACAACCACATGCAAGTAATCATGACCTTTTCTAGACATAGGAAACCCTCCCTTAAGGGTGAATCCATGGACCTGGGTAACACTTTTTGGCAAGCGGATTTCGGCAAAAACGAAAAAAATGACCTCGACCGAGGTTTTATCAAGCCCTCGGCCGAGGTTTACAGCCCTCGACCGAGGTTTTATCAAGCCCTCGCCCGAGGTTTTTTTCAGCCCTCGGTCGAGGTATTTATAAACCCTCGGCCGAGGTATTTTAAAACCCTCGGTCGAGGTATGAAGCCTCGACCGAGGGTTTATAAATACCTCGACCGAGGTACCTCTGTCCAATAAATTATAAAAGGAGGCCGGGGGGGCGCGGCCCTCTTTTTTCAACTTCTTACCTACGGATGCTCGACCGAGAAACAACGACGGAACGGCGACGGAAGGATTAGAAACCCAAGCACCCCAAAGCAACCCAACCTCATCACAATGTCGGAGCCAAGAGGTAACAATTTAAATAATTGTTTTTCAATTTAAATGGGATTTAAAATAAA
>LPNX010402082.1:6749-102551 GCA_001517045.1 Pseudotsuga menziesii
ACAAGATCAAAGTTCTCATACTCAAGCTGGGGAAAAACTCAGAGGACCTAGGACCAGCAAGACTCGATGACTTGGGAAAGACTTGGGAAAGCCTTGAGAAAGAATTAGTAAAGACTTGGTTGAGTCTTGGCCAAGTTTGATTGAGTATTAATGAGTCCTAGCAAGTGGCGAGTTCAGGACTTAGCATGAACTGAATACTCAACCCAGCTAAGACTCAACAAGACTCTTGAGCCTTGGCCAAGACAGATTGCACTAATTAAGGGGAAGGACCATGACTATAAATGGATTGGTGCATTGTACAAGAAAGGGAGGAGAATGATAAAACTTATTACCAATCATAGCGATACCCACTACATTTTCCACAATCACTCTATTTGGAGCTACTTAAGATTGCAAAGAACATATTTGCTATAGCCTATCTATTACCTACCTTCACAAGTTTCTTTTGAAGGTAAGAGAGGTACTGGCTAGTATGGTCTCACGTGAATCATGGCATGTTTAAAAGGCAGTGTTGCATCTGTATATGATAGACATGAATTTCAAGAAGTGGAGGACACCATTAATGATGGTCAATTTTGGGCACATGTTAGGTATGCTCTACAATTTACCAAGCTCATTTATAACATGATTTAAGTTATATATACAAATCAGCCGGTGATTGGGGAGGTGTACGATTAGATGGACAGCATGCTAGGAACATAAAAGACACTGTTAAGCCAAGATGTGAAATCTTGTATTATCACTTTCATAAACATGTGGTCAAATGGTGGGATAATCTGAGTGTTCCACTCCGTGCCTTAACACGTGTCCTTACACCCAAATATTATTCTCCATGTTGGTTGGCCCAACAAACACCTTCGGGTGGGGTGAGGAGAAAACCACAAACAAATCCAGAGGTGCAAAGTGGGTATATGCGTGCATTAAACAAGTTGGTCCCTGATGAAGAGGATTGTGCTCAAGTATGAAGCAAATTGAGCAAGTACATCAGTGAACATAAAATCTTTGTTAATCTACCATGCACCGAAATGTGGAACATGTATGGCTCCTCTACCACACATTTGCATAAATTGGCAGTGAAGGTGCTTTCACAAGTTGTTAACACTTCTACAGAGAGGTGTTAGAGAACCTACAACTTCACCACAGCATAAAGAGAAATAACCTAAACATAGGCCAAGTAGAAATCTTGGTTTCTGTCCACTACAACTTGAAGTTGTTGTCCCATTATTCTGAGTGGTAAAGAATGATAGAAGTTGGAACATATATGACTTGGGACAACAATACAAAGGAGGTTAGTTTGGAGAATGAAGCTATAGCTTTAGAGCTTTTGGGTGATCATGTAACAAAGATGCCACCCCGATCCACCAATTGTATTCTAGATGCATGAACTTTTCCTTTAGTGTCACAACCTCCAACATTGCATGAGGACCATGTAGCTATTGGTTGTGTTCCACAACCACATCCACCTACTCCTACTCGTATTCATAGATCAAGAGAAAAGAAACAATAAGTTTCTTGTGGAAAGAGGAAAGCTTAATATATACCATATTTATCTGTTCTTTACCTATTTAGAATTTGCTAATTTAGTTTTAGTTTGTACTTTGTCTTTACTATGGTCTATTTTGTGAACATTACGTGACAGATTAAGTTTGATATTTGGACATTGAACCTACCTTTAAACTATTCACTGCATCTTACAACTCTTTGGTAATGAATATGATGCTCTATTTCATTTCATGGTTGATATTTTCTATACAGTTTGTTGACGACAAATGTTATATCTTGAAATTTGAAGGTTGATGTTATGGTTCATGATTGATAATTTGATGACAACATTATAAGTTATAACTAATAGATGCTTGGTGTTATGTGTACTGAATATTTTATGCTTTAATGATCATCATTAATCCAGTAGTTAAATCTATGTTTTCATGTTTTTCGCAGTTAATTCAGCTTTCTGCATGTATTTTTTTGAATATAATAAAAAATTAACATATATGTTACAATATGTATTATATAAAAAACCCTCCTACACTCCCTACTGCCAACAGCGTAGAGATTCAAGGTGTTTAAATGGGTCAGTTAACCTTCTCTATTAAAAAATTAAAAGTAATAGCAGACCCAGATTTAATGGTTCTGCCCAAACTCATAAACTCACATAACCTTCTTCGAAATATATTCTACACTTCGTAGAAGAGCCATAAACATGTTTCCCTTCAAATGACCTTCGAAAGACATTCTACAGTTCATGGAAGAATCATAAAAATGTTTCCCTTCAAATGATGGACAAAAGCAACATTCTGATTGTCAGATGAAGGGAAATACTACCAAAGGGAAATTCGCTAACTGGTGAGGTTCATGGAATATTGAGCCGTTCACCAGGGTTCAATTCTTGCAATGGTCTACCCCACCCATATGGCATGAGGTTGAAAGGAATGAGGCCATGTTCAAGTGTTTGGGCGATTTTAGGGGAAGAGCTACTCCTCAGGCATGGCACCTGTGCTGAAGAAAACCCACTTTGCAGTGCAGTGTTTCTTGAAGCACATCCCAAGGGCATAAAATGCCAAAAATAAGGGCACTACTTGGGAGCAGAATTAAAATTTGGCATCTTCCACTGCAATTCAAAAATGACGGTTGGCATTCTACAATGCCCTCAAACTAGTATGTATAGTAAATCCTAACACACGCAGAATTGTTTTACATATGCAACATATATAGAAAATGTATTAGTAATCTATTATATAAATTGGATGATAGATTTTTTCGGCTTGATTTTTTTGCCAAAAGAAAATAATCACTATTTTATAGCAAAAACTAAATAAAAATGGGCATTCGGCTCAGTTTTTAGAGTCTTGGGAGCCTAAAAAAATCCAATTCCATTGAAAAATTGTTTGGTTTCATTTTCCTTAGAGAAAAGAGTTTCGATCAAAGTGCTGAAAGTGCACAAATCCCTCCTGACCAAATCAAAAAAATACCGTTGCCATCAAAACCCTTTTATGTCCAAATTTCCAATTTTCTCGAGAAAAAATAACAAGCAAAGGCCCAATTCGTCAAAAAGCATCGGCATTCACTGTCTTAGGGTACGTTAGGGCATTGGGTATAGAACGAAAGGATGGATCCCCGAGTATTGAACTCGTGGCCAATAATTGCGAGGCACTTAATTCTAAACCCTCTTTTACTGACTATAATAGGGTAAAATTCAGAACTTGGTCCCCATACCTTACAGAATTCTCTGAAAGCCAATATCAAAGACAAGGGAAACGAATAAATAATACTTCCGATCTATACCGCCACGGACACCTCCCACTGACGGATGATACATGACTCCCCCTGCTCAGTAGAATTCCCATCAGAAAACGTCAATTCATCCAGTAATCCCGGTCTCCTGTTTTTCCAAATGCTCTTACCAAATTTTCCCTAAAATCGCTTGGTTCGACTGAAAACCTTGAAGTATTTGTGGCATATCAAAGAAAGATAAACTAGATTTTATTAAATTTTTCACTTATATCTTGCGATATGTATCTTATAAAAGGCGTTGTCGCTTATCTTGCGATATGTATCTTACAACCAATTAAAGGCACCGTCGCTTAACCAACGGTTATGAGACTATCCGTCGCTTAACCGACGGATATTCTCATAACCGTCGGTTAAGCGACGCTTGTGGCCAAACTTACAAAAAAAAAATGTATCCTTGTGATTTTTGGTAAGTTTAAAAAGAGAAATCCACGCGCTGTCAGATTTTACCGTCGGATTTTGGATCGAAATGTAGTAGTGTTTGGGTATTTTTCCACTGTTTACGGTTTGATCGATGCGTTGGATTTTCGCCTGATGGTGGTTAATTAGGGAAGGTGAATCCTAATTAATCTATTCACTCGCATTGCTTTTGATGCATCTTGACTGATTGGATGAATCGCAGCCAAGTGCAGAGCATATACACTGGAGTCTTGTTAATTTTAGTAAATTTTAAAGGATGCGTTTTTAGAAAGAAAAACCCTCTACGAACCTCTTTCGGTCCAAGTGGAAATCAATTGGGGAATCAAGGAGGGGATTGATTTTAGAAATATTTTTTTCAAAAATTAATGATAAGCAGCAAAATAGAAGGAAACCACAGGTTTTCTAATTAGTCTTACCATGCATCTCTTTCCCCTTTCGGGTCAATCGGGAAGTCATGGGGTAACTATTAAAGTTAATTTGATACTACAATATAGAATATATGATAAAGAAATAAAAGTATATTATTCTACATAAATGGAACTAATCTAGAGCGAAAAAATAAGCAAATGCAAAAAACAAAAAAAGGATGTGAATCCCCCTAGGGGGGATGGGGAATGAGCTCGAAAGATCCTATTTGCAGAAATTTTTTATTATCAGTGGTTACAATATCAGAGAAATTATATGATTCCTCTTGTTTATTATACAGAATTAAACCAAGATCTTACAAAGTGCCAAAATTGAAGATTACAGTCAAAACGAGAGACCCATAGGGGGGATTCAGACGGCCCGAAAGTCACTTCTGAACAGCAGATTCTCCTCTTTTTGTTATACCTGCCAAAAAACAGTAAATTTATTAAAATTAAATATGCCCAAAATAAATTTTAAAGTACCTTTGGGTCAGCCTACTTTAAACCAAGAAAAAGCTAAGTTAAAACTAGTAAAAAAGGTAAAAAAGGAACCAAGGAAAGAAAGCTTTCCTTGGGATATTGGATTTCTGTTTGGGAAGCCAATAATATGTGCACTGATTGCTAGATTTTATCTTTTAAAACAGAAAATATAAATCTAATGGATGCAAACTATGGATTCTCTTTAAAATTCCATGCAAAAATGACGATTTCCCTAAAACTAGATCTAGAATGCTTATGAAACTTTTAAGGAGTAAGATCTAGATTATGATCCTTGATACAATAGATATATGTTAAGTTTTACTTTAATATAATAGATCTAAATAATATCAAAGCTTGTAAACAAAGTAACCGGGTAAAATTTTGATTTTAGAAGGAGGAAGAGATAGAAAGAGTGTTGGAATCCTGGGAATGTTGGGTTTTGGAGTCTGCTTTGGTGGAACACCGAGGGACTATCTCCTCCAAAATATCCTGAAGATTAGGAATATACAAACTAGATCAACCCTTTGTACAAGTGATATCACCTACAACTTAGAAATCCTTGCGCAAACAGATTGTTAAAACATAAGTGTTGCTGGAAAAAGACCATTAGAAAGCATGCAATTAAACGTAAAATACATGCAAATCCAAGAGATCTGAAACAAGGGAACAGTAAGAGCGTAAATCAAACAAGAATGATCTCTTACCCCAATGGGAGGGATCCCTCCTTCAAGGCCAATAATTAACCAGCAAAAGCAAAGATCAATAATACAGATTATACCTCATAAGCACTTGACAATCACCATCCACACATGAAAAGCATTACAAAATAGATCTTGCCTCCAAATATTTCTTTGTTCAAAAATAGTAAACAATACAATAACAACATATCTTCAATCCAACTCTAACTAGCTTCGAAGAGGAAAACCGAGCTTTATTTATAACGAAAATTAGAAATCTAGCCAAGAGGGGCACAATACCCAAGGAGAGAGAGACTACAGTTGTATGTGGAGTCAATCTGAGCTTGATCTGAGTCTCACTGAGTCTGATCTGAGCGACATTGAGTTTAATTGTCAATAGGAGAGCTGATTGGACTAATACCTCAACTTGTTAACTAAAACATCCACCAAAACTCATCTAGATGGGCCCACACGTGTGGAGGAGAGAGACAGGGCACAATTTCCAAGATTGCATGCTATGGTTCACTTCCAATTTAGCCCAAATCACCTCCTTCTGTCAAGGAATGGTTAGCTCCAGTGAATTTCAAGCCGATGAGACTAATTTTAGTCAAATTGGAGAAAATACCATTGATTTAGGATTTCACGTTTTCTCCATTATTTAATTAATTTATTAATTAAAATAATCAATATTTGATTTTTAGGGCTTTCTGACCTGAGTGATGGGAATATCACTCAAAACTTAGTAAAAGTGGGTTTATGGGTTTACATGGTGCTCTAAGCTTGAAAATGAGCACCCCCATGACTGAAACTATTTTTCGAGCCCATTTTTATTACAAAACCAATTTTTCCATTTAGACAATTAAAAAATAGCCTATGTTTTGGAAAAATTAAAACTTAAAAAAAACTTAAAAAAAAAAAAAAAAAAAAACCTAGGGGGACTAAGACATGTTCATATGACTCAACCATAATGCCTAGCATGTTTATACATTGACACATAGACTCTAATAACATCAATAGGCCTAAATGCGAAGTCGACCACCACAACTTTAGAGGTATTGAGTGAAAAACTTAGAAATTATCAGTCGTTTATTCAACAACTAATAATAACCAAAGGAAAAAACACCCTGGGCTGATCATATTAACAAATAAAGTCTAAGAGACCGATTATTTTACAGACATTATCATGCTAGAACATTTTATTACAACTCCCCTATGGGGTATGAACATGTGATATAGTACAATAAGCACTTTCCAGAAGCAATCCCGAAGGTCTTCTGAAGTTCGAACAAATCATCTTTGTCCGGTTCACCAGGATCACTTGATAAAAAACCACTAAGTACAACTTAGGTGGTAACATCTGGCTCCAACTGCGGGACGTGTGCTCAATCTGGTCATAGGGAAAAGAGAGGATACACGAACACCAGAATCTTTGGCTTATATACCCTGTAAAAACATCTCAACTTGACAAGAAACGTTTAGTAGCACAAGATTTATATAAAATCCAAATGAACCATTAAGCTAATTTATTTTAACCAAAATAAATGTAACTAACTAATGAAAAAAAAATATTATAGCTAAGTACAAAACAATAATGCAGAAAGTAAATTCTCTTTTTTAAGGAGCTTACTTTCCTACTCTAAGCATGATATACAAAGGTTAGGTGTAATAAAAAATCCAATGTAACCACCTAAGCTATTTATTAACATAAAAATTATTTTCCTTGTCTTTGGTTAACAGCCAAAGTAAGGATACTTTATTTAGAAAATGAAAACCTGCATGATGATCCGAAATGGGTGGTTGGATGGGAAATCTTAGGCATTAGTAAAGTCATTAAAGTTCTTCCCAAACTGGTATGTGCTCGGGCAGGCTACTTCTATCCATGACTGTATAGGACTGATATACCATTTGACAAGATGAGGCATACTGACTACATCATCATACTAATCATCAGGGCTTATCAAACGATAACTTGTTGCATAAGCCCCAAGTAGCTCCAAATCATAAGGAAACTCTATATGTGAAGAAGATGATTGAGACTGATATTCCATTTATTGCATCCCATCTATCTTTTCACAACACTACTTCTCAATGTACTCATTACTATTGACTTTCTGTGGCTCTACATGATATGACTCTGAATGATCATGTAGAGACTTTGAATGCTTCTCTTCCATACTAAGATTTTCTCAGGTATCCAAATCCATGCTCCCCTCTATGGACGTATCGTAGATTGGACTTCCACAAATTTTTGAATAGAAACTCCCCTTGCTGGTAATATCATGGATGGGATTCTCAATAATATTTTCAAAAGTTGAATTACCTATGAAATTCCAATAGTCATCACTTCCATCTATGTTGGATATGAGAGAGTCTTCCTTGTTGGTATCATATCCTGAGATATAATTACCCTCTTCCTGTTCATCATAATCATCCTTCAAAGTTTTGGTTTCAAAGATATTATGAGAATTTAAACTTTCCAAAACTTCATCCCTAAATGATGAACATAGGGGAGTATCATCATACATATCATAAACTTCTCCATAAGTGTCCATCTCTGTAATGGTTTCCTCATGAGGGATTTCTGGAAAAATATTAGCATTGCAAAAAAATTGAAGGTACCTCAAATCTTCAATGTTTTCAGTTATGGTGGCATGAGGAGAGTCTTCAACAATGTGTTCAATCATGGGTTCCTTGCGAAACTCTTCAATAGGATCATTTCGAGTGTGCTCATCTATAATGGAATTCATGGACTCCTCTATTTCATTTAGGTAAGTGAGGTACCTTTCTACAATAGTTACCATATGTCCCTCACCATTATGCTACCTCTCAAAAAACATAACACATAAGTCTTTAGGGGAGGTAATGCATTTATAAGGAAGACCGCAAAAGCATATCCATGCCTTTTTTTTCAAAGAATGAGAAAAAATTCGCATCATATTATCCTTATGAAGTATGTTGAGTTATTTCATGAATGAAAGAAAGGATATGATGTGAATGACAGTTGAATCATCGTTTCCACAAAAAAATGGAGCCTGACTCATATCTTTCATCCTGGAGATATGGTTCATAGTTAGGAAAACAAGGGATGCCTGAGAAATCAATGGCAGGATATGCACTAGAAATTAGAGCACTGTAATATTCATCATCCATAACGTCTTATCGGTATCATATATCAACCATGTATTTTGTACTGAACTGGAGTAGCCAAATAATGAGCATTTAAAATTTTACTATGTCATATGAGCTCATCTACAAACAACATCTCTCAACAAAATTATGAGAAAGCAGTGTTTTATCACTTCAATGGAGTCGCCATGTGAAAAATAAAAGTAAGAATTTATAAATCTTTCACAAAAATTATTTTTTTCTTTTCTTTGTAAAAATAAAAACTGAAAAAATCAGTGGAGTCACCAGATGAAAATTAAATATCTACTCTAAGCATTCACCAAACAAAGCAAAAAAAAGGGAAAAAAACACAAGTCGTACTCCGAGATTAAAAAGATTTATCCCTGAAAACGGTACCAAAAAGTGTTTCCGCCTTTCACACACCTAGGGGGATGTGGCAGAAATATTCAAGCCACTCGGTGTGTTTTGGGGGGCAAGTCTCGAGTCAAGGTTGTCACCTTGTTCTTGAATCCTCCATTTAGGCTCAACTCCTAACGAAGCCAAGGCGAGTATACCCTATTAAGTTAATAAGGAAAATTACTTTAGTATGATGGTGTTGAATTGAATAAGTTTCTTAGGGGTTTAAAAATAACTATTAATAACCATAGATGACAAGATGGAAATTTAGCACAAGTAAGCACAATGCTGCTACACAATATATATATTGAAAGAATTAAACAAAGAACCAGTGTCTTAAAAATGGAGTCACAAAATAATCAAATGTACTTGCATGTGCTTGGAGTGAATGTTTTGCAATTTCCTCTTGGTACATTTTAAGCTAATATGAAATATGAATGGATTAAATTAGGCGAGGGGGGACTCCAGATATACCCGAGGGGTACTTGGAGTATGTCCAAAAATAAACCTTCATGGCTACCCACATGGAATGTGTGGGCTGAATGGATTCTCTAAGACTGTGTTCATAATACACCCGAGGGTGTAACAGAGATCGGTGCCCCAAGGTCACTGTCCAGGAGTTCCCACTTCCTTTGGGTATTTTTCCACTGTTTACGGTTTGATTGAGGCGATAGATTTTCTCCTGATGGTGGTTAATTGGGGAAGGTGAATCCTAATTAATCTAGTCAATCACATTTCTTTTGATGCAACTTGACTAATTGGATGAACCACAGCCAAGTGCAGAGCCTACATACCGGAGTCTTGTCAATTTTAGTAAATTTTAAAGGATGTGTTTTTAGAAAGAAAAACCCTCCAGGAACCTCTTTCGGTCCAAGTGTACCTCAATCAGGGAATCAAGGAGGGGATTGATTTTAGAAATATTGTTTGGAGAAATTAATGACAAGTAGCAAAAAAGAAGCAAACCACGGGTTTTCTAATTAGTCCTACCACGCATCTCTTTCCCCTTTCGGGTCAATTGGGAAGTCATGGGGTAAGTATTAAAGTTACTTTGATACTGTAATATGAAATATATTATAAAGAAATCAAAGTAAATTATTCTACAGAAATGGAACTAATCTAGAGCAAAAAAAAGCAAATACAAAGAATGGAAAAAGGACACGAATCCCCCCAGGGGGGATGGGGAATGGGCTCAAAAGAGCCTATTCAGACAAAAAAATTATTATCAGTGGTTACAATGTCAAAGAAATTATATGATTCCTCTTTTTCCTTATAAATAATGAAACCAAGAACTTACAAAGTGCCAAAATTGAAGATTACAGTCAAAATGGGAGACCCCTAGGGGGATTCAGATGGCCCGAAAGTCACTTCCGAACAACATCTTATCCTATTTCTGTTATACCTGATAAAAAACAGCAAGTTTATTAAAATTAAATATTCCCAAAACCACTTTGAAAGTACCTTTGGGTCAGCCTACTTTAAACCAACAAAAAGCTAAGTTAAAAATAGTAAAAAAGGTAAAAAAGGAACCAAGGAAAGAAAGCTTTCCTTGGGATCTTGGTTTGCTGTTTGGGAAGCCAATTATATGTGCACTGATTGCTATATTTTATCTTTTAAAACAGATAATAGAAATCTAATGCATGCAAAATACGGATTCTCTTTAAAATGCCATGCAAAAAGGACGATTTCACTAAAACTAGATCTAGAATGCTTATGAAAGTTTTAAGGGGAAAGATATAGATTGTGAGCCTCAATAAAATAGATATATTTTAAGTTTTACTTTAATATAATATATCTAAATAATATCAAATCTTGTAAAAAAAGTAACCAGGTAAAATTTTGATTTTAGAAGGAGGAAGAGATAGAAAGAGTGTTGGAATCCTAGGAATGTTGGGCTTTGGAGTATGCTTTGGTAGAACACCAAGGGACTACATCCTCCAAAATATCCTAAAGATGAGGAAGATACAAACTATCTCAATCCATTCTATAAGTGAGATCACCTACAACTTAGAAATCCTTGCACAAATAGATGGTTAAAACATTGGTGTTTCTGGAAAAAGACCATTAGAAAGCATGCAATTAAACTTAAAATACATGCAACTCCAAGAGATTTGGAACAAGCGAAAAGTAAGAGCATAAATAAAATTAGAATGATCTCTCACCCCAATGGGAGGGAGATCTCCTTCAAGGCCAACAACTAACCAGCAAAAGCAAAGATCAATAATACATATTATACCTCATAAACACTTGACAATCACCATCCACACATGAAAAGAATTACACCATAGATATTGCCTCCAAATATTTCTTTATTCCAAAATAGTAAACAATACAATAACAAAAACTCTTCAATATAGCTCTAACTAGCTTGGAAGAGGAAAACCGAGCTTTATTTATAACAAAAACTGGAAATCTAGCCCAAGGGGGTGAAATTCCCAAGGAGAGAGAGAGTGTAGCTGTATGTGGAGTCAATCTGAGCTTGATCTGAGTCTCACTCATTCTGATCTAAGTCTCACTAAGTGCAACTGTCAATCAGAGAGCTGATCAAACTGACACCTCAACCTGTTAACTGAAATATCCACCAAAACTCATCCAGATGGGCCCACACATGTGGAGGAGAGAGACAGGGCGCAATTTCCAAGATTGCATGTTGTGGTGCACTCCCAATTTAGCCCAGATCACCTCCTTCTGTCAAGGAATGGTCAGCTCCAGTCAATCTTAAGCCGATGAGACTAATTCTAGTCAAATCAAAGCAAATCCCACTGATTTAGGATTTGGGGTTTTCTCCATTATTTAATTAATTTATTAATTAAAATAATCAATATTTGATTTTCAAGGCTTTCTGATGTGAGTGATGGGAAAATCACTCAAAACTTAGGAAAAGTGGGTTTATGGGTTTACATGGTGCTCTAAGCTTGAAAATGAGCACCCCTGTGATTGAAACTAATTTCCAAGCCCACTTTTAGGATGGAAAAACGTAATAAAAATGAATAGGAAGTAAAATAGAAGAGAAAGAAGAGAAATGGTTGGAAACGCCTCTGCAAACACTATTAGGGTTTAGCTCCAACTACATGCAAACAACATGTTAGAAACCAAAATACCTACAAAATAAGTTAGGCAACAAACCTGCAAATAAACCATGGATTAGAAAGCAAATAAACTACTAAAGAAAATACATAAACAACAAGCTATACCTTCTCTTTGGGTGGAATGGGCCACCATGCCCTAGCTTGGAGAAGCACCTCTCTTGGAAGGGGGAGCTATGGCTCAATGGATAATGGAGGAGAGGGAGTGTGGGTGGCTTGAGAGACAAAGGGTCTCAAGTTATCCACTCAGGTAGCATAACAGTATGCAAGGGAGAAGTGATTTAAGAGTGACCCCCACCCCTTTATTTATAGCTTTTTTTGGGCTTTTTAGGGTTTTAAGCCCTTGGTTTGGAGTTTAGCCCCTTTTTGGGGCTTTTAGTCCCTTTTGCCCTATCTTTATCTCCTTTTGGGTTTTTTGGCTCCTTTGAGGGGTTTTAGCCCCTTTTGGGAGACTTTATCCCCTAGGAGAACTATTTAGGCTCCTTTTTGTGGTTTTTAAGCCCTTTTGCTCATTCTTAAGCCTTTTTGAGGGTGTGGGGGTCCAATGGGGTGAAATGAGGGTCGTGCATGGGTGTCCTTGGGTGGTGTANTTTTTTAGCTTAACAAAATTTTTCCTGATCTATGAGGGCAGGAGCTCATCATATGGCCGATGGACATCATAGGATTTGCTGCAGAGAGGTGGTGCTTCTTGGGCTGGGGCATGGTGGCTTTTGGTTTTTGTATTAATATGGTTCCCATAAATGGGTGAGATACAAATAATGTGTGACATGTATATGGATGAGGCAAGAATCCCCATGTTCCTGACAATGTCAAAATAATAATGTGATCTATGCTCTAAAATACAAGATCCGATCATATACAACTGATGATACATAGTGGTATCCTCAATGTGAGGCTGAATACAATATTGATCTAAAGAACTACTACATTGGACCCATGGTATTCTCATGGAATGTTATATCTTCATGAGTGATGGCCTGCTGGATCTAGAATGGTACATAGTTGTATGGACTCACTGATGGAGAGTCAGAGTCTCTATGGTACAAGTATGCTGCATCAATCATAAATCTATATAGAAGCACTATTGGGCCTTCTGAACACTGTCTCCAATGCAACCCAAAAATCATAAGGAAAATAACTTGTTTAGGTCCCTAGAATAGACTCATCAATGTGCTAGAGTTAGGTGACATCTGGGGTCTTCGACCAAATACTTCACAGACCAATACCCTATACGAATCTCAACAGTGCGATGATGTAGTTGGAGTCGAGCACGTGAGAAACAACCATCCCAAGAGGCACTAAGGACTCCTCTCAAGTGGTGCAAGGAACTCATCAATGTGGTTAATGAAACCAAGATATAGGGACCTCTAGTTCTATCCTCTGGAATATGTGTGTTGTGGTCGACAGAGGGAGACCTGCCCCAGGTCAAGGCAATGGTGTTTCCTTAACCAGAAGCGCGAGGGAGATAATTGGAAGATGTAAGACAATCTATGGACTGACTGAATAAATGGGGTGGGGGAAGGGAAAGAGTTGAATAGGGGAAGGGGGAGTGTAGTAGACTCAAAATTTATTTGTTCAGAGTATGACGGCATGGTGGACCAAGAAGCGAATGAAACTGACTCATGGGAATGGGATCATAGCTGTAATACCAAGAATGTCACTGTAGATGGGAAATACTTGGGGGAGGTGGACACTTTTGATATTGATGGGATCCAAGGAAGACACATTAAAGAGTACTCTGAACAAAGGTGACCCAAATTGGTAATGTTTCCAAATTGTTTTCTGTGGGGTGGTGTCTAGAGACACCATTGTGGTACGATCTCATGTATTTTTGGTGAGCCCGAGAAAGTAAATGCTCAATGGTTCTTTCAATTTTAGAGAGTCTGAAAGCATGAAGAACACTCCAGTGGGGGATCTTTTTCATTGGTAGTCTCCTATGCCTGAAAAAGAATAAAAGTATACATAGGAGAGCTCACCCATCCTGTAGGGGATGAGAGACTTCTTTACCATTGGTAGTCCAATCAGGTCGAAAAAGGTTAAACCTATACTGAATGGACGGTCATTCAGATACTTTTATGAGCATGAATGAAACCAAGTTTGCTCGAAAATATTTTCTTGATAAGAAGGTTGGAAAAGAGCTTAACGACAACCCATGGTGAGCTTTTTCATAAATTTCGGCTGCTCGAGAAAGCATAAAAGTATGCAGAGGGGAATGGTCTTAACTTGAATATGCCAAGGTGGTCCTTTTCATTTGATGGTCTACATAGTCCACAAAAGGAGGTAAATGAGATGATGTAGACACCCTTTCCTATACTTTAACGAGCGGGAAAGGAAGTAGCTGCACTCGATGATCTTTTCATTCTTTTAGGAGTTAGAAAAGAGCTTAAAGGAAACTCTAGTATGGTCAACCAATTATGGTGGCATAGGCGATACCCTATGTTAGGACGATGGACAAAGGTCCAAATGTCATATGCGGAGTATGGACAAAGCAAGTGGCTCTTAAACATACCAATAAAATCATGGGATAGATTGTGGTAGAGGCACGTGAGTCGATGCGGTAGAGGCATGCAAACCGAGGTGGCTCTCGAACAGAGGCCAAGAGAGTTGTGTGTGAGTTGTGATGGATGGACTTGACTACATGTGATGTGCGTGCAAGTATGGAGGTAGTTATATGCCAAATACATGTAAGAGAAATAATTCATTTTCTAGACAATGGTCCAGGGATCCGCGGAATGTGCGGTGGATGAAGTAGGAAACTATATGTTACAAAAATAAAAATGATGTTCCTTAATGGGCGGTGGCCCGAAAACCCACATGAGTAGCAGTAGGAAAGAGTGATGCTAGTACAAGTCTGCAGACACTTGCATCCCCATGTTGTGGCTCATAAATCGAGGTAACTTCCGGGGAGCAGTCCCAAAAATTGGTTGTTAAACATGATACGATGGTCTCATAAGGAGATAGAAATTTGGGCCCGAAGGTGTGAGAGGTGTCTTGAATAGGTTTCGGGTGTTTTTGGATTAGCATCTAATGGTGCTTCCATGAATTTCATAAAAAATGTTAAAAAACAAGAAAAGAAAATCAAGAGATTCATTGGTGATGTTAAGCATAAAATCTCTTGAGGTAGAGCCCGTTACGGGGGTTCTCCAAGAGTTTTCCATCCGATTAAATAAGCGTGTATGCCCCCTTATCGAGACGAAGGTCATTGGAAAGGTGGGATGATAGAATCTAGTATTTTATGGGAAGAACTGATTCCACACTATGGTTTAAAGGGAATGGGGTAAAAAAAAGGCGGTCTTACATATATCTCTGTCATCGCATAAGTGGTGCCAGGATAGATCTGGTGGATCTTCCATAGCCAACGAGACAGAAGGGAAACTGGTGCTAGCAATCATGTAAATGTTATTGGTTGTGGGTTTGGTGTCCTTTCCCCCAGTCTCTGTTGGAGAAAGAGGGTCATGCCTCAAGACAAGAGGAGTCTTTGATGGACCCAGAGGTAGGTGCAACATCATCTCAATTGGCTGGACATGATTCAACATGTCTTGGGGACTCAGATGTAGGGTAGGTGGTTTAAGGTACCACACAGGATCTCCCAGTGTGAAATCCTGTAGATTGTGGGTTTCCAAGATAGACTTACTCATGATCCCAAATGGTAGGAAAAGGAAAGGGAAAAGGAAAAGGAAAAGGAAAATGTTGATCATGAATGGACACCACTGTTTCCCTGGTAACTGAGGTTGAGATTGCGGCCGCGAATGGAGCTACGGTTACAGAAACAATGGAAGAGACAGGTCTAATGGACTGTTTGTGATGGTGGAGACAAGAGGGTCGGTAGAACTGGACATCATGTAAATGGACATGGTGTCCGAAGAAGGAGGTGGGGGTTGAAATTCTTTGATCAGAGTGATCTCCGATTCAAGAGAATGCTGTCAAAGGTTGGATAAAGCCATTCAGAACTCAAAAAAGTATTAGCAATGGTGAGAATAGTGTCCATACAATCCGCAAATGGGACAAGCGTGGTTTGTTCTCAATGACTTGTTTCTTACTATTGGTGTGCTTAGAGGTTCAACCATGGGAAGGCTTTCCATTGTATCCATGGCATCCAAATGTGCATGAATTATAGGAATCCCAGGGAGGTTTTGAGTTGGATGGCCCTGTTCTTCACAGACGGCGCAAGGTGGGATATGTCGAGGTTTAGCGGCAGGTTTCGCATTCTTGCCCTTGGCCCTTTTTGGGTGGGGCAGTATGAGTGCGGGTGCGATGGTTGGTTTTTTGCGGGCTAGGTGGAGGATGGGACTCGACTGCAATGGGTTGCATGGGGGTTAAGACTGCCTAAGACATTGATGGTTGAGCTGTTGGATCAAGATACCACACATGAATTCCCAATGTAAAGTTGGGTAGGTCTAGGGTGGCCATTACTAGCTTGCTAATGACACCAGGTGGGGGAAAGAGGAAGGGAATTGTATGGACTAGAAAGGAGCCCAGATAACTCCCTAATGATTATATGTGGGGATGAGGTTGTGGTTGCGACTGCACATAATGCTGCGGTTGTGGATGATGTTGTGGTTGATGTTGATGTTGCAGCTGTGCGCGGTGATGTGGTTGTGGTTGGGGCTATGGATGCGGTTGTTTTTTGGGTGCAGTGGTGCTAGATGAGAGCATGCACAAGTCCGCAGTCTTGTTTGGTGTCAGTGGTGGTGACACTAAGGGGAAAGGAGTTGTAATGGTGGTATCGACAAACAACCTAGGGCCCACATTCAATAATGGGAAGGCTAGTCTGTTGTCAACTATAGTGTTGACCGTAGGGATAACATTGGCGTGTGTGGTCATCCCTTGTGGATCAATGGTGTTGATCGTAGGGATAATGTTGGCGGGTGTTGTTATCCCTTACGGATCATTATAAGTCAGTTGGTCAACCGTCATGATTTTCCCTTCGTGGGGAAACATCATGAGATGGAAGAGAGTTGATGCGATAGCTCTCATGGCATACATATAAATACGTCCGAGGAGAAGGTTATAGTCGAATTGAGCGTTGAAAACCATTATGTCGATCAGAACTATCTTCCTAGATAATGTGATGGGGACATGGGGGACGATCCGTTGGGATTTAGTGGGATGGCCGTCATAAGCCCACAAAGTTGTGGAGGATGGTTACAGAATCAGGGATCCCACTTTCTACTAGACTAGGGTAGACATAACACACATAGATGCCCCTTTGTCTATTATGCATTGGTGTAAAACCAAATTTTGGATAGACACCAGGATTTTAAAGGCAATGGTTGATGGCATTCACGGTTCTCCATTCTCCGTGTCGAATGTGATCAACTTAGAGTCAGAGGGGTCTACGACCCCATGGGAAACTAGTAGGGATTTTTGCTACGTTGGGCATGTTTTGAGTACCTCAAAAGCGGACATGGCAGTAGGTGTTTGAGCCAAATCATCCACGATGCTGTAGCTGATAGTAGCTCTAGCCATGGCGTTATTGGAAATTCGGCGTATGGGGGGGAATGGGAAAGGGGGTAACTAAAGAGGTGCATTGACTATTTTAGATGTATATTTTTCTGATGTGTCAGCGGGTTTGGTGTTGGTTCCATACTGATTTCATCTGGTTTGTAGATTGACCTCTTCAGTTGTCATAGATAGTAGGTGGTTTGTCATGTTTCTCCCATAGGAGGTGCCCCTAGAGCATTGGGATTGGGTTGGGGAGGGGGTGTGGTTACCACCAATCCTTGGACTGGTAATGGTTTTTGGAGAACCATAGGAGGAGGTCCTTGTGGCGTTGGGTTGGGTTGGGCTTGGTCCATTGTGTTGCTGGCATGTTGAACCTTGTTCCTTATGGACTACTTAGCGTGACCCGTGAAGGGACACTCGAATGTGTAGTGCCCATAGACCTCACAAAGTGTGCATGGTTGGTTTGTGCACAATAGGGTATTTCATCTTGGTGCTTTTGGTCATGGAGGATTTTGGGCTGGTTGGTTTGTTGCGGCATTGTTGGGAGGGTTTGGTTGTTGACCACCTCCTTACGGTTGATTGTTGCCTTGGTTCAGGGGTCAGTTATTCTTAGCTTTCCCTTATTGATTATTGGGGGCTGGCTAGTTGGGATGCTTTTGTTGTGCAAACACCTGTCCCAATGGAGTGGGTGGAGCAGGAGTGGGGACTTGAACCACTTGCATTGATGGTGCATAGTAGATTTGGGTGGGTGGTAGTGCCACAAATGTGGGCATTTTCCCCATGTACTATTGTGTTGGCCAAGCCATGGCCTAAGCCTACAGTGGTGGCATAGGTTGTGCATAAGAAGTCATGGCTCTGGGCTGAGACATCATTCTTGCATAGTCCAGAGTTTGGTTTTGGTAGGAAACATTAGCAGTGTTTCTTGGTTGTGGTGGTACTACAAGTGGTGTTAGATGGTACTGTGATTGGTGAGAGACTGAGCCTATGATGCCATCTGCACCATGGGATGCCCCTAGTGCATCCCAGTAGGAGGTGACTGCACAACGGGCATCTGGAATAACAGTGTAAAGGTATCCAGACTATGCATAGATTAGATCGAACTGTTGGGCTTTCAAGATGGCCTCCTCTTCGGATTGGGGACGTTCAGATGTGATGTCCTTTGTTATAGGTGGGAGCAAGGTTTTGAGGAACCAATCCAGGAAGATGCTGTCATCAAGTTGGATCTTACAAAAACTACGACATCGCCGCCAATCATGGATGTGGTCAGTTATGTGGGTCACATTATTTTGGCAGTAAGACAACAAGAGCTCCACCCCTTCGTCATATCTGATGGGGAGTTGGAAATATTGCAGGAACATGAAAGCTAAGGAATTGAAATATAGGTACTGGGCTTGTGGTAGCTCAATGTACCATTTAGTTGCAACACCTATGAGGATGCGTTGGAATAGCCTTAGCCTGATCGAATCATCTACGATGCTTTTTGATGAGCACCATAGATGAAACATCATGATGTGGTTTTGGGGGCACTCCCCTGCCTTCCCTTCAAACTTTGGAATGTCGGAGGGAAGTTTGGTTGGCATGGGAGGCCAAAAATATTGATGGTGGATAGGGTGATTTGTTAACTAGGCCAAGTCAGGAAAGTTAAGACGTGCCATGAAAGGGAGGTTTGACCCTAAGTTGATGTGAAATGGGGCACCCATGGTGGTGGGGTTTGTAGGTGCATAATGCACCTGCATTGCTGGGGGTGCTTGTGGCACCATTGGGGATGGGCCAGTACCCCCAAGTGTGGTGGGAGGGATAGTGTAGGTGGAAGGGCCACTACCCCCAAGTGTGGTGGGGGGGACAGTGTGGATGGAAGGGCCACTGCCCCCATGTATTGTAGATGGGATGGATTGACTAATCAATATGGGTGGTTGCAGCTGACTTATCATGGTTTGCATAACTATGTTGGGGCCACTTGCAGGGTTGTTGGTGATAGTTTGTGGTGTGGACATGGATCCACTAGCAATTGTTATGCCAAAAAATGGATCTAGGTTTACACTAGCCATGGGGCTTGATCGTGTAGTGTGCAATTCTAGTTCAGACTGATATGGGTCTGAATCTGAATCAGAGGCTGTGTGGCCTTCTCATGGTGTGGGAGGTCATCGAGAATGGTCTCAACGATGTCAGTTTAATGACCTAAACTGAGGTGGTTTGCCTCTCAGGTGTGAGGAAGAGCATGAGGGATCAATTGTGTTAAAATTGAATGTCAAACTACTAGTAATGATTATTGGACCTTGGTTTCAATGGCTTCCTATTGGATGTAGGTGGTCACTGAGCCACCAAGACTATCAAAAGACATCGCTTGGATTTTTCCTCACAGGTGTTCTACTTAATCAGTGGGGGCCATTGCCTGTTTCGCTTGGCAATTCCTCTCAGCAGCCAGCTACTTTGGGGTTCCCGTGGTTCTCCTCACAATGAGTTTCTGGGCTGAGCCAAAGTACTCCCATGGTTAAGGTTGTCAGGGACTTATGTCCTCAAAGACTACATATTTTTAACTTAGTGTAAATTTGTAAATTTTAGTGGCTCTCTTAGCATCATGAACTATGTTGGGTTGATTTACATGGTATGGTGTGTAGGTCTTTTTGTTTTTCTGTTATCTGGTGGCTGCAAATGGTTTATGAATATTCTGCAAAGTTTATATCATTGTGGATGGAAGCAGTAAATAAACAAAAAATTTGTAGACATATACCATTGTTTATCCTGAATTGTGATAGCCTAACTAGGTGACTACCTTACACCTATATTCTTCTTCAACCAGGAGAAGGTGTTGGGCTCTCAATACAATGGGCCTAAGCCCATCCATAGATCCACAGGTCACCTCCCAAATGCAAGGTTGGTCAACAGGGATGACATTGAGCACCGTGAGAAGCCCTCCTTTTCTACCCCCTCTACCTTTGAAGTCACCCATTTTTAGTGGTTTCGAACAATATTGGGTGAAGTGCCTATTACTATATGAGCTATGCCCTTTGTCTTAACCTAGAATACCCTGAAGGGTGATGAATGGGTAGAGGAGGAAGGGTTAAGCAAGATTGTTGATTTTAAGTGAATTTTAGTCAAACTATATTCATTAACCCATTGAGTAATTAATTTACACTTTGTTATGTAAATGAAATTGTAATAAAATTAAATAGAAACAGAAATGAATTCGTTTAGATGGACAGAGGTGGTTGAGCTGCACTGACAGTCCCAATAAAAGCAAACAGTGAAGCCCAAAAATGGGTAGCGCACCTGTAAAGGTCCTATCTTTGCGAAGTGGATTGTGATCAAACCATGAGGAATTACCTCAAATGCTTGAAAACCCGCTTTGGAAATGGGCCCTTTTACCCCTATCCATGAATATATTTTCAAATGGATCAATTGTTTGGGCAGAAAATGAGCCCGAACATAGGTGAATTTTTAGAAATTTGGTTCGACCAGTTTTGCACAGTTGAGTGATTTGTAAATCACAGAATGGCCAACAGTAACTAGTATTTTAGCCAAATGTGCTTGGATTGTCCTTCATGAGGATCAGCAATAACTGAAAATGTAAATAAATAGTAATCTAAGCTACATTTAACAAAAAAATTAACCTAGAGCAAAATACTGAACAAAAAACTAAAACTTTGAAAACTAACCCAGGGATCCTGTGGGATCAACCTGGTATGGTCGCCAGTTCTGTAGCAGGGATTTATCCCTTGCTACAGGGCAGGAATGTCTACCTTTTGTCTATAGGACAAAAGGATAGGTTCCTAGAAGGAAAAATGTAGTAAAAACAAACAAGAAGTAAAATAGAATAGAAAGAAGAGAAATGGCTGGAAACCCCTCTACAAACATTGTTAGGGTTTAGCTCCAGCTATCTGCAAACAACATGTTAGAAACCAAAATACCTGCAAAAAAAGTTAGGCAAGAAACCTACAAATAAACCATGGATAAGAAATCAAATAAATTACTAAAGCAAATACATAAACAACAAGCTATAGCTTCTCTTTGAATGGAATGGGACACCATGCCCTGGCTTGGAGAAGTACCTCTCTTGGATGGGGGAGCTATGGCTCAATGGATAATGGAGGATAGGGAGTGTGGGTGGCTTGGGAGACAAAGGGTCTCAAGGCATCAACTTGGGTAGCATAACCGTATGCAAGGGAGAAGTGATTTGAGAGTGACCCCCACCCCTCTATTTATAGCTTTTTGGGGGGTTTTTAAGGTTTTAAGCTATTGGTTTGGGATTTAGCCCATTTTTGGAGAATTTATCCCCCATGAGAAATATTTAGGCTCTTTTTTGGGGTTTTTAATCCCTTTTGCTCATTCTTAATCCTTTTTGAGGGTGTGGGGGTCCAATGGGGTGAAATGAGGGTCGTGCATGGGTGTCCTTGGGTGGTGTAGGCCATGTAGAGCTAAATGAGGGATTTTTCGGATTAACAACTATGTTGGCTGAAGCTGCTAAGAATTTATGAATGCTTTCTAGTGGCAAGGTCAATTAGTTTAGTTTGTTATAGTTAATAGTTTTGTTATTTTGGAAAATACAACCACTTTTGTAACTATTTCGAATTCATACCTAAAAGTTAGTTATGACAGTTATGAAACTATGTTGAAAAAGATAAAAGTAGGAAAGAAAATGAAAGTAGGGTTCAAATTTTCTTCAAGAAGGGGATTTAGAGCTAGATGTATGTCAAGCTAATACTCATGAATCTCATGTAAGTTTGAAGACTGATACTGATATATACATACGTATAAGCCATTTTTATCTTCCATGTTGGTTTTATTTATGGTCTGTTTGGACACTCAATATATAATTTCACTTCTTGATCAATGTGTTTTCTCATGAAAGTGCTTATATGTTGTGGATGAAATCAATGTTCTTTTCATAATTTTTATGGTTTATATTTTGTGTTTGCATCCTAGTTCTTCATTTTAGTTCATGACTCAATACGTGTGTTAGCTTATTGATGATTTACCTTCTTGGTTGATTAACTTTCAAACCAAAATCATAAAAACCAGTTTCATTTTTATTTTATTTTTGAGATTGTTCTATCTTGTTCCTATAGTAGTATAGGAACAATTTCTAGTAGAAACATATTCAACATCAATCAATCATTCAAGACAAGAAATAATGTGGAAACCCATCTGGGAAAAACCATCAAGGTGCTCTTCATCTGGCATGAGAAATGGATATAGGACCTTGCAGTCTGCAACATGGAGACTGTTATTATGACATGTCTTTTTGAATTAATATTCTTGCTCTCATGCTCTCTAGTTTATTCTTCTATCTACTCCTATTGATCCACACACAGCCTGGATCGACTCTTCTACCTACTGTATGCACAATCAGCTGCATATTAATTCTAAAACTAGTGGTCTACGCACATAGCTACAAGATCTATGGCTCAACATCCTTATACTGCTACCAGACTCTTCTTTGAGTCTTATTTCCCTCTAACCCTAACTTCCTTAAAAAAACTGGGTGAATCGATGAATGAACAACCAATCAAAAACCAAAAATGACGAACCCTTATACGAAGTGGGTTCTTGCTATTTATAACTTCTATAGGACCATGAAGGGTTGACTACATATTGTTCATCAGTTACGGGTCATATTCAACGGTAAAAAATGGTTACACGCTATCATGGACTAACACAAGGCACTATCGTCCTAAGTTACATATATTCCTTCATAAGTGTGTTGTCCACTGGCTTACGTCTACTTTAGCATCCATGATCTTCCTGACCTGTTGCTTTCTAGCCGTTACCCATATTCACTCCTGCAAGCTCGCTTTTCCTCCACCGCGCACATGTCCTATCCTTCTGCGTCAGTCCCTTTGCTTCCTTCATGACCTACTTTCCTCCACGTCATGTGCACAGCTTTATTTCCTTTCTTGTGCTCCATCTTCTTCTTTGTGCACCTTTCCTATCCCAATAGGCCCCTAATACTCAGATGTGGCTCCTCTTGAGATACTAAGCAAAAAGGGTAGTCTCCTCAAAATTTCCTGCCGCACAAGTTTGTGTTTCTCCCCCAAAAACTTATGTCTCTAACATTGGCTATGCCATAGGACCAAATTTCTCTTGAAATTTCTTCACCATCAGTTAGACCCTAGCAAATTCCTATGTTAATTCCTCTTCCTCTATGGCCAACTACTCCATGCGGTCGAAACTGATATGTTCCGATGGACCTGCCTCAACTAGCTTCATAATTGTTCCAAGTTTCTACTGCAACAACTAAATAAGGATTGTAATTCATGCTGATTCAGACTGGTGTGCCTCAACTTTTGCTTCCCTATTCTACTCTTGGTCATGAAGAGCCTGGACTTCTTGCTGTAGTCATTTGATCTCAGTCATCTTGGTCACTTTGTCTTGAAACAGAAGCTTCTTCATCTCTTCCTTTTCTGCAGTGATTTTCTCGTTATCTTTGTGCATGTTTTATCTTATGTTCTCTACAGTGATGTCTTCCAGAAGTGATTCCTATAGCATGGAAATTAATTCTACTTCCTTAGTGCAAAATGCTTCTCCTTTAGTTATCTTCCCAACATCCTCAGACGCTGGTCTTCTGCGCTCCTCGATCACCTCAAGAGGTGTGCTCGAAACCTACCTTACTTGAAGCTTGTCAACCTAGTTCTTTAGTTCTCCTGAATCCTACTCTTCATGACCCACTTTAGGTGGGGAATTATATGATCACGCTTTTGATAGTTTCAGCTAATGCGATTCATCTTTGCTCGCATGCCACAATTTCTTGTTATTTATCTGTAAGGAGGGTGATGTGCCACTGAAGTTCCTACTCTTTTTCCTTAAGGAGGGCCTTACATTCCTTTTCCTTTGTTTTCTATTTTGTTTCTTGATAGGAAACAACATTCTCCCTTAACTATATTTCCGAACGTAGCTTCCTGCTGTAAGCCATAGACTTCACTCAATGGAATCTTGGAGAAGTCAATCTGCAGTGTGGAAAATTCCTTGGCTACGTCATTAAATGCACTCATATCCATCCTTATTTCTAGTGTGTGCCCCTGGATATGCAATTTTATTAGTGGCACTAGCTCTGGTGTGACTAATGGGACGCTGGGATCTACACCATATGTCTTAGCCTCAATAGTGGATTTGAACTCGTTAATTTCTTCTACCAGCTTAGTAAGGTGGTTCCCAACTTGATCAGCTATGCCTAACTGCTAGGTCTTCAGAACAGTGAGGCTATCCTTGGTGACTGCAGCTACAACTTTGACTAGTGTGTGGATATCCTCTTTAGTCAAGGTATTCATGTTATCTGTCTTGCTAGATTTCCTTTTCTTGTGCGGGGGCTCCTGTTCTTGTCGTTTCATTTGTTCTTGGTTCATGATGTTCTCTTAACTAGGTGTGCGCTCTAAATTATTATGATTAGAGCTACACCTATCCTCATTATCATCTATTTCTTCCTCTTCTTGCGACCAATTTTCCTGCTCATTTGTTGGAATCTATTAAACCCACTCATAACTTAGGATAAAATAATTAATCATTATTTGACTAATTATTCACCCACTAGCTTAATTAGTTGGCATCCACTTGCAGCTTCAAGTCAATACATTCCATCTATATCCTAGGAATGACTTATTTCTAATTCTGGTTTGATCTTGACCACCTTTTGACCATCCAGAATTAGTATACAGGACATTACATCAGATTTTTCTTTATTCTGGTTTTATTGCTTTTCCTGCTTTTCTATGGATAAGATAAAAGATAGTCAACTAGGAAATTGGTAGCTTTTGTTTCCAACCCATCCTCCATTATTTTTTCTCCATTTCTAGGATTAACATGTTTTTTTGATCTTCTTGACAACTCACTTATGCTTTTTCCAACTTGTGAGGTCCTTGATAGATTTGGGAAGCACTTTAGCCACCTATGGGGGTTTGTTATATTTTGGTAAGCCATCCTTTTTGAGATTTATGAGTGGTTTCCATGCAATTAAATTTTCCTATGAGGGATGTACTATTTATATACACTATTATTCATCATTATTCAATGGAAGGATACACACCAATATTAATCTCTTCATTCGTGTGATTCAGTTTCTTTTCTTCTCTCTAGTTTTCATGTGTATGCTTGTGAGAATTTTTAGTAGCAAGATCTATTTCTTGTGCTTCTTCTTAGCATCATTTCTCATATATTGATCTATTATTTATAAATTGTATCAGATCAGAAAGTTTGATCAAGTTCTACAAAGTTGAGGAGCGCTTCCAGTCTCCTATCCCTCTCTGAAGAAGAGCTTGTCTAGCTTACAAGATTTTCTCCTTGTTTGTTTTGCAGTTGCAGAGAGTATCTACTAGAGCATATCAAAAACTTCAATATGGATTCAAAATTTCCTCTACTACCTCCTTTCAACTATGCTGATTGGAAGCCCAAGATGAGTGCATTCTTGAAGAGGCAATGTCTCTTTGATGTCTCCATTGGTGCATTGAGTGAACCCGAGTCTTATGAAGAGAAGATTGATTGGATAAATAATTGTGATAGATATTATGGAACTATGTGTTTGGGAATGTCTCCAAATATATATCATCTCATATATTTTGATGAATTTCCATTTGTGCTTTGGAAAATTTTGGACAAAGCTTTTGGTTTGCAGGAAATTGAAGATGAAGCATGGAGCAAACCTAGCATCTCCTCTTGTTCTATCTCTCAAGATTTTTTGGCCTCCACATTATATGATGAAGTTGATCATGATGAGGAGTGTCTCATACAGTTCATGTTTCTGCTTCCCTCTTTGATTCGAATGCTTCCTCCTTCAATCAAGAAGCAAATATTGAAGAGCCATCTTTTTCTGTGTCTCTTGAAGGTGATTTTTCTTCTTGTGATACTAATGATGAAAAAGAAGTAACATATGGAGCTTATACTGATATTTAGTATGATCCTATAACCCATTCATTTTTCTCTAAATCACCCATCTTATTTTCTGAGATCTATGTGCCAGATTCTTCACACCTTGTGCATACCTCTCCCATTGATGGTGCACAACCCAGTGATTTCTAGGATGTTTGCTTAGACAAATCAAGCCTTATTTGTGTCATACCACTTAAATTAATTGATATCATTTGATTCAGCATATCCTCCTTTGTTCTTGGCATCAATACTCAGATCCTCCTTGAAAATTGAACATCTCATTCTTTCCTCCTTTCATACAGAGGATTCATTACCAGTGTATTCCCATGAGTCTATTGATATACTTATATATGATCCTTTGGATTATGATTTGGAATAATATTTGTAGGTTGATACAAATATAATACCACCATCCTTACCATCTACCATATCTCTAAATAATCCAAAGACTATACAAATCCCAAGCTCACTAGTTTATTCCTCATTGGTCTCTTATGTAGTGATATTTATCTTACATGGTTTGAAGTATTTCCTATCTTTCAGTGGATGGTTATACATGTCCTTAGTAATATTTTCACTGATATTAAACATGTTTGGATCTATTATAAACACTTATGTTTCATATCTTATGCCCATCCATCATTCAGATTTTTACACCTATCAGTTTTCCCCAGTTGCTCATAATTTTCCTAGTCTAGCCCTATATCCTCATGGAGCTACTGAAGCCTTTGTCCTTGCTGTTCCATATGCTAATATATAATATATTTATCATCCTCATATCATATCTATACAAGTAATACATCATATTGGAAGATTGGCATGTGATTCACATCACAATTTTGCAGCTATTTAGGCAATTGGGTGTGAAATAAATTGTCTTAATTTTTGTACTCTTTGGAAAGGAGTATGCATAGATCTCTTTTCCATTTCAGATTATGTTTGCAGATCATATTTTGACAGAAGAAAGAATCATTCAGATAATTCTCCTACTTCATCATTTGATGAGATACAAGGAGTCTCTCCTCTTCCTTCTTGCAAGTTCTACACTCCAGCGCATGATCATGGACTTCATGATTTTTTCAGCAAGTACTTCATCTAGAATTAGTTCAGTCAGCTAATTAAAGTGCATATGAAGATATGTTGAAGACATATTTTAAATTTTTTTCCTTGTCCTATCTTGAGGGAGGATTTTCCCCATGTGGTTTTTCCTCTTTCCTCACTTTTTTGGACATAATAATTGTTAAAGGGTGACCATAGCCTTGTTGTTGNTTTTGTCATACCATCATAAATTCATACTTATAGGGGGGCGTTGGAATATATTAAACCCACTCATAACTTAGGATAAAATAATTAATCATCATTTGATTAATTATTCACCCACTAGTTTAATTAGTTGGCATCCACTTGCACCTTAAAGTCAATACATGCCATCTATATCCTAGGAATGATTTATTTATAATTATGGGTTGATATTTACCACCTTTTGACCATCCAAAATTAGTATACAGGAATTTACAATAGATTCTGCTTTATTCTGCTTTATTCTACTTTTTCTGCTTTTCCTGCTTTTCTATGGATAAGATAAAAGCTAGTCAACTAGGAAATTGGTAGCTTTTGTTTCTAACCCATCCTCCATTAGTTTTTCTCCATTTTCTAGGATTAGCATGTTTTTTCCATCTCCTTGACAACTCATTCACTTTTTTTCCAACTTGTGAGGTCCTTGATAGATTTTGGGAAGCGCTTTAGCCACCTATGGGGGTTTGCTATATTTTGGTAAGTCGGCCTTTTTGAGCTTTATGAGTTGTTTCCATACAATTAAATTTTCCTATGAGGGTTGTACTATTTATGTACACTATTATTCACCATCATTCAATGGAAGGATAAACACCAATATTCATCTCTTCATTCATGTGATTCAGCCTCTTTTCTTCTCTCTAGTTTTCATGTGTATGCTTGTGAGAATTCTTAGTAGCAAGATATATTTCCTATGCTTCTTCTTAGCATAATTTCTCATAGAATTGATATATTATTTCTACATCATCATTTCCCTTGTTTCCTTGTCCATTTCCTTGGTCCACTGGTGGGTCCTCTTCATTTTCGTCTTCGGGCAGCGGCTCTGCCAGTGGGTCGTGCCATTCATCTGACCATTCCTAGATGATTGCAACCACATCAAAATTAGTGATCATGAAACCTGCATTGTGCACTTGTTTCGATGGGTACTTCTTTGGCTCCAAAACCATGTTATGTGCATTGGCCTGGAAAGTGATGAATTACACGTACCTACACACCATCGCAGACCGGACTCGGTGAGATCACCTTATAACATTGCGTAGTGCCTCGGCATGACCGAATAAGTCGATGTTATTGTCCTTCTAGCGGATCTTGTTTTTCTTATCTTCCCACAAGTTCTGGTACTTTGCACCAAGGCAAGGTAGTGGGAAATCCACCTGTACATAATCAGGAAGATTGGACCACAAGGTAAACGAGACCAAGATGAGTAGCTAGGAGTAGTGAAATTTATGGTTAGGGTCCTCTTAGGCCTGCGCTGCATTGTCAATCATTTCATTAAGTAAGAACTATGACCAGTTGAAAACCATACCTAGTGCACAACTCTCTGCAAGCTCTACTATTCCTGTGGTACATTGGGTCGGACTCATATTTTACACCAAATTACAAGAGAGGATCCTTGTGGTGAGCCGCACACTGGCATTGTCAATAGGGCCAATCAGGAATCCCCTTTTCGCATGCTCAAGGTTATATGCCAGCTTTATCTTGGTGGTATCCCTATTCTATCACAAGTATGGAATTCATTGCATTCCTTTGGAAGCCCTATGATCATCGAGATGAGCTCAACGTCGACAGGGTATGGCTGATCGAGCCATGGCAACTCTCTATGGAAGCACACCAGGAGTTGATTTACATACATCTTGGTCTGAAGGTTGTCGCTGAAATATGACATGAATAGAAGGTTCATCAATACTGCTTGGTCGACACCCTCATCCCATTTCATTAGCCTTATCACATGAGGCCGAGTCGAGCTGGCTTGATCCATGGCCATACAATCCACTCTTTTTAGACCTTCCTTCTGTCGAGTGTCGAAGTCCTTGAAGCTTAACTTGGAGAGATTAAAAATTATGCCCATTAGCAGAGGGACATTATCAAGGATCTACGGTGCTAGTAAGACTGTGGTGGATTTCTTTGGGAGCACCACTTTCTCTACATCAAATCTCCTTAGGAGGACATACTGCAAGAATTTTTCATCTTTGTTGTCATCACCCTGGCCTCTGCATGGTGGTGAGGCCTCCTCCATGGCTTCATCCTCCAGCATGACTTCCTCCAGTGGTGCTTTGCCGATATTGTCTAGAACGACCTTAGTCTTTCATTTCCTTTCCATCTCATGCTGGGATGACTCTCCAGGTGCGCTCTGTCCAGCCTGTCTTGGATATCTAAGTGGTTGAGCAGCTGCAACTGCAGTTGGTGGTCTCGAAACTGGGTTTAGAATAGGGTGAAAAAATAGGGGTTGGAATATTGGTAGGTTCGGCCGTAGGAGGAGGTTTCTTTCTGGTTCTTTCCATCGGGTCAAGTTTTGGTTTCTACTTTGGTTGGTGTATCTCGGCCGACTATATTTCTTCCTCGATTGCGAAACCTAGTATAACAGTTGTGTCAGACAGCTTGCTATCACTCGGTATTTCTATAACCATGGATGTCAAATCACTAACAAAGGAATGACAGGCTTCGACTCTATAAATGCTCAGCTTTGGTTCTCTCTTTCTTGCTCTATGTTCATAAAAGAATGCTTAATGGTGAAGCCTTGCACTTATAATCTCCAATGCATCCTGTAGTCATCATGCACTGGGGGGTTGATGTCTCAGTCACATGGTATTCTTAGCCAATGTTTCCCCTCATTAAGTTGTTAACTTGAGTACTACGTTGTACTTGTCAAATCATTTATGGCACAACCGTTGGATGTGACCCTAAAGCATGTCATCATTCTTCTTGTATCTCATCAAATTAATGATTCTTTGCTATCATAACAGCCTCAGTCTCTGCAAGATGTTTGCACTTTAATGTCGGCCAACCTATCATTCCCACTTTTTGTAGTACTTTCTTCCTTTTACTGAGCCTTTTTATTTTTCATGCGCTTTGTGCTGGTTCCGTCGCAGACATGCAATAAAACAATTTATGTATTTTGGCTTCTCTATTTTGTTTTTTTTTTTCCGTTGCACAGCATGATTCTATCCAGGATTGTTATGAACATCATAGTATGGTTTCATTCAACTATCGTTCACCATACCCCTGACATATGTACCATTTAGTTTCTGCAGTTTTACTGCACCTGCATCAGTGATGTGCACGATCACATATGGCCCTAGCCAATGCATCTTCAAATTTCCTCGTTGTTTGAAAAATTTATTTTCATACAACAACACAAGTCCTCTGACTTTGAATGGCTTAACCCAAATATGGCGATCATGCCATGCTTTCTGTCATTGCTTCTCAACTGTCTGATGCAATCCTGTGACAAAGCGTTCTTCCTCCATTTGTATGAGTTGTGACAACCTCTGTTCAATAGCATCTCCATCAGTTATCTTTGTTAGTGCAACAATTCTTAGACTCAGTACAATGTACTACATTGGAACAACAACTTCCTATCCATATACTAGTTTGAATGGAGTGTGACCTATTAGTTGATTACAAGTTGTGTGATATTCCCATAACAAAACTGAGTCTTTCTGATCTCAGTCATCTCAGTGCACATTTCATACCTTGGTCAATGCATTCTCCATAATCTTGTTGAAATATTCTACCATTCCATTCTCCTGAGGATGATAGGGATTCGTCTTCTTATGCTGGATCTAAAATTCTAAAGTCATCTCAGCAATCACTTTGTTAACAAAATGTGTACCTTGGTCACTTAGTAGTATCTTTGGACAACCAAATATGGTGACTACGTTTTCAAAAAAAAATTGTGCCATAGTCGCACCGGTACAATATTTAATAGGCACAGCTTCAACCCATCTAGTTAAGTAGTCCATCGTAGTGATAATGTAGCGCATGCCATTTCTTTTCCCTGGTGGATTGATCGGTCCAATGAAATCAAATTCCCATTTTTCGAATGCTTCAAGAGTTATCTATGTCACAAGTGACATCTCGTCGTCGTGCAACGATTTTCCTATTCTTTGGTAGATATCACAGCTCTTGCAGAATCTTTTAGAATCCATGTGTATGGTTGGCCACCTTAATCATGCCTATAATATCTTGTGCACTATTGATTTTCTTGTGTAGTGTCCTCCTTGGACACCAGCATGTGCTTCACTCATAACCCATGGTCGTTCATAGTAAAAAACATAGAAACGAAGTACTTAATCCACACCCAGCTTATACATATTCCCCACGATCAATGTATAATCAGTAGCTCTGAAGACCAAGTGTTTCTTCTGATTAGTTGAAATTCCTTCAGGTGCATATACTGTGCTCAAAAAGTGAATGATTGTGTTAAACTCATGGTTCTGATCACCCATCATGTGGATCGCAAATAGTTGCACGTCAGGTAAATTATCTTCCATGCTAGTTGGATATTCACCAGTTTCTATCCTTGATAGGTGGTCAGGGCCGACATTCAGTCGATCAGGTTTAAAAATGACCTCAAAATCAAATTCCTGAAAGTGGAGAATCCATCTACAGATCTCCCCCCCCAAAACTAGTTTGTTTACTAGGTATTTGAGCGCTCAATGATCAATGTACATCTAAAAATGTCCACCCAACAAATAGTTTCTATACTTTTGAAGAGCATAGACCATAGTGAGGCCTTCTCTTTCCATTGTCATGTATTTATTTTCTATTGTTGATAGTTTCCTGCTAGCAAAAGCAATAGGGTGGTCTAGTGCACCCTCTCCTAGTTTTGTTAATACTATGTTGAGAGTGGTAGGAGATGCATTGACATGAACATGGAACTCCTTCTTCTAGTCTATAAATACAAGTATTGACGTAGTGGCCATTTTGTTCTTCAATTTATCCAATATTTCCTGACAGGTTGTTGTCCATTGAAACTTTGTGTCTTTCTTCAGCAATTTCTCCATAGGTGCAATGATCACTACATATCCTCTGATGAACTTCCTGTAGTAGCCTATATGTCCCAGA
The DNA here is from genome assembly GCA_001517045.1 of Pseudotsuga menziesii. Taxonomy (NCBI): domain Eukaryota; kingdom Viridiplantae; phylum Streptophyta; class Pinopsida; order Pinales; family Pinaceae; genus Pseudotsuga; species Pseudotsuga menziesii. The sequence continues at coordinate 39,072 of LPNX010402082.1, forward strand.
ACTCATCTTAGTTGCATGACTAATGTAGGTGGTGGTAAGTCAAGAATAATCACAATCTTTGTTGGGTCAACTAAAATACCGTCGTGACATACAACATGACCCAACACTGCACCAAATGGTGTGCAAAAAATACATTTCTTAGAATTGAGCGCAATCTGATACTAGAGACAACAGTCCATCATCATGCGTAGACTCTCTGTTATCCAAATTTTTGTACCATAGTTGGGTTACCTGAGGAGCCACCAGTTGACAGACTTGTTCAAAGTCTGATTCCAGCGTATCAGTTGATCCGTCTGCTTGTCTAGCCAATATTGGCTAGTCACTTTTTTATTTGAATAATTTTGACCATGGCCCCGCAGGGTTTGTAATAAAATGTGCTAGAAGGATATTTTTGAGTGGTTTGGTCTCCTAAGACGTAGAATCACAAATAGGGTATTCCAGGGAGTTTTTTTCCCATGACAATTATGCTTTACCTTCAGCCGAGTATAATTGACAAGGTTTTCTCCCACTTCCTCCAAAGCTGGAATGCCCGATGTTCAATTCAGGGACTTGGGGGGTTATTAGAGCCCAAGTGAGTGTTATAATCCTACTAGACATTATTTAGATAGATCATGGTCATGTCCTAAGTCATCTGGACACATAAAAAAATTTCGAAAAAATCTTTTTTGAACAGTGAAAAATTATTTTTTAATTTTTAATTACTTTTCCTAAGTTTTTTGGGTTAATTTTTCCATAAATTAAATGGAAAAAACCTGTTCGTGATCCGGACTCAGAATTCAGTGATTGAAGGCTCTAACCTTAAGCCAAAAATCATTCTTGATCAGCCATCCAGTCAAAACTAACTTTCAAATCAGCAATCGGACACATAATGCCTTTTTACTCAAAAAAGTAAGTTTTGAGTAAAAAATGATTTTTAGTAAAAAAATGATTTTTATTAAGAAAATGATTATTTTGGAGGAAACTAAAACTCTCCAAATTAATCCAAATTTAATAAAATAAAAGGCTAAATGATATCTCATGGAACACTTATGATGATTGGAGTTATCATAACTCAGCTTCAGTCATCATTAAGAGAGCAATTAATTTATTAGCAGTTATCAGACATGTCATCTCCAGCTAAAGATGAGATGGAGAGCTCTCATTGTTCCAATGATTTGATCGAGGTGAAGATTGAATCTTATACCATCAGTGGGCTTCCCAAACCTAGCTCAGGATCCTACCAGACCTAAAGGATGAGCTTACCTACATCCAGGCTCACACATGTGGCCTCATCCTTGGCTTGTTTCTAGTGCACATGTTTGGAGTGAGGGTGTCTTGCCTGGGTGGAGGCCTCCCCTCACTCCCAGTTCTCCAGTTTAGGTCTGGGCTCTTTGTTAGGTGGCTAAGCTGGTTAGGGTTGGTTTTTTGGTTTTAGGGTTTTAGCACTCTCTCATTTGTTAAAAAGAGGCTCTTTTAGCTCTATTGGGATGAAATTTTGTAGCAGAGTTACTCTGAGAAATTGTATCAAGCATTTGCTTTAATTTGTTAATAAATATCAGAATTTGGAGGTCCATGAGCTCTTGGATGTGGTAGTTTTTTGCAATTGTTTGAGGTGATATTGTCTCTAACCCCTATTTTCTTTAATGCTTATGTGAGATTAAATTGTTTATTTGTTACCTCAAGAGGGCCATTGTTGGCACAGTAGAACAATCATTTGTAGTTCAACTTGATTGTTTATGCGAAGTAGATTAGTACTTTGATGGACATGAGTAATCAGTATATATGTAATGTTGATCATGATTCAATTTTCTTAGCATACTAGCATGTATTTTGATCTCATGTTTTGTGTTGAGTTGTAGTGTGTTTTCAGGATTCATAGGTTGAAGAAGGGTGTGAGCTCAGCTACTTCTATCCTAGGCTTCAAGCAACCTTTTTAATCTAACACTTTCATTGCAGGACCTACAAATATCTTCTTCTTCAAAATACAAAAAGAAAGCTGGGAGTCTAGCTCTTTCTCTTGGGTTCCATCCATAATTTCAAATACTTTCTTGGTTACTCAACTTCCCTCTTCTAGTTCTCTCTTTGCTCCTTGATCCCCTTGCTTTTCTTGCTTGCTAGACTTTTCCTCCTTTCTTGGTTTTTCCCTTTCTTATCGTTCCTTCATCGCTGCCCCATTTTTTTCTTTTTACCACTCCTTTTCTTCTTTTTGGACAGCCCTCTTTTGACTTTTTGCTGCCCTCTTTTCACTCAGCTTTGCATCCCTCTTTCTTCTCTTTGGACAGCCCTCATTTTACCTAGTTTTCACCCCTTTTTTCATGCTTCGGACAGCCCTCTTTTTCCTCCTTGAGGACAACCCTCTTTTGACTGTTCGCTGCCCTTTTTTTTACTGTTTTACAACCCTCTTTTTCCTGCTTGTGGACAACCCTCTTTTGACTGTTCGCTGCCCTTTTTTTTTACTGTTTTACAGCCCTCTTTTTCACATTTACAACAACCCTCTTTTTTACCTTTTCTCTCTCCCTTTTCTTGTTTTTTCTCCTCTCTCTTTTCTTTTCTTTCACTGCTGGTTTTTACCCTCTTTTTTGAGAATTTAGTTTGTAGTTTGTCTTTAAATTTTTGACTAATACATAACGTTTGAATTTTTTAAAGCTCTTATTTGCAGGAAGAATTGAGAAAATCCCAAAGGGCCTTAAGCAAGCAAGGAAGCAAGCAAGAACAAAAAAAAGACAAATCTTCCCTCTTCTCTCTATCCCTTTCTCTCCATGTTCTTCCAAGGAAAAGGCAAAAAAAAATTAAAGCGATCAAAATTGTAAAAATTAATAAAAAAGCGAGTGGGATTACGGCTCCCACACCCTTCTTCCCCCATTTGGGGGAAGCCTATATCATCTCATTGTCATGCTTTTCATTTTTGGTTTAAATTGCTAATGATATGATGGGTAGGATAAGTTGCATAATCATAATCAAGTAGTTCATGTTTTGATTAATTCATTATGTTTTGAAAATGAAGTAAAAGTATTGATTTGACTGTTTGATTAAATAATGAATAAGTTCTTACTATATACATACCCCCTTGCTTTCCTGATTAGGGCCCTAAAAAGATTGAAAGAGACTCTTGGGTAGTTATATTTTTTATGTTCTATGTATTTTTCAAGTTTAACAAATTAAGTAAGACTCTTGAACTTGCAGTAACACAAGTCAAGAGCACTCTCTATCGGAGAGCGTTCATAGAACTGCATATCCCTACATTAGGCATCTTAGATTAGATAGGTATCTTGAACCAATGTCATAAGACGGGGTCAAGAGAACTCTCTGTCGGAGACTCCTAATTAATTAATTTAATAAAACTTGCAACACACACCCCTTTAATTAATTAACTCCTTCCCTCCTTGCCGGAGTATGCTCTGACCGATCTCAGATCGGAGTACCCAGAAATGGCACTAGATATTTAAACCCTGCAAGAGTAACCTAATAATACTTAACACCCCGTAACCAATGCACTGGCATTGTAGGGATTCTTCCAAAGTACTTCCTAGTAGAGGCACCGGAAGCTCTCGTTGTCTTAGATTCTCGGCTAGCTGGTCACTTGACAATATCATCCTAGGATACTGGGCGGGCCCGACATGTCTTAAACGGAGGAAACTTAGAAGAGTCTCCCGGATTTGATAAAACTTCGTTGACACCTTAATCAAGAACACATAAAAACCTTAAAACCTACCAAGAGCACTCGCATCACCTAACATTCACTAGCTTGATTTCTAGACTTGTGTTTAATTCTCTAGCGCATTTCAACTTCATTGACTGCATAAGGCATTGGTCCTTTTTAATTTGCATAATCATATTATTTGATCAATGGTCTATGGTTTATCATAATTTATTTCTTTGAATGCACTATTAAAGTCTAGAATTTTTGTTTATCTTTGTAATCTTTTATTAGCAACGTGGATTGATTTTGATTTAGTGTCATATTCATAATAAACAAACACTTCAAATCATAATAATTCCTAAACAACACCCATCCACATCCACAACTAATCAAAACACTTTAACAACTTAAGAGCCATAGAAACTCTTTTGTAGGGACTACCCCCCTTGGCTTCGTTAGGAGTTATCCTAAACGGAGGAGCTAGGAGTAGGTGACAATACCTAGCTCTGTGCTTTCCCCCAAGGTCACGCCCCTCCCACTTTCCTAAGTGAGGAGACAGCTTTCGAAATATTTCTGCTGTTGGTGTGCAATCGGCGGACAACATCTTTTGGCGCCATTACCGGGGAAAAATCTTTTTGTTCCTCAACGATCTTTGTTTCTTTTAGTTTTTTACCTTTTTATCCTTTTTGGTAGATTTTTTAGTCCAATCACTCTCTGAAATTAGGCTTAAGTCCACCTAGTGACTCCACTGTCAGTTAACACCTCAAGGTATTCTACTAGAAGAAACTCTGTAGGTTTGGTCAATTTCATCCCTGACCCTGAAAAGGTCTTAAGGAGGAGATTAAACAAACTATCTTCTCATAGGATCCTTGCAGAACTTGGATCTGAGTCTGTTTCAAACATCCATCTTTTATTTCCAGAAAAATTAGAAAATTTGCAAAATAATAACTGTTTCCTTAATCCAATGGGTGATTTTTTCACTCAACTTAACTTTGCTCAGATAGCAGGTCATCCTCATGATATCCGTGACAAGGCTATCGACAAGCTTACGACATATAATGGCACTGATGCCTCCCTCTTCGCTGAGCAGCATATCTAGAATTTCACTAGACACCATGGTGCCCATGTCAGGGGTATTGATAGGCATGAAGATGTTTACATGACCTTGTTTGCCTTGTCTTTGGATGGAAAGGCTGGCAACTGGTACGATAATTTGCTGGACAATTCTTTCGCCACCTTAGCAAACTTCAAGGCTGCTTTCCTTGGAAATTTTGGCAATAGAAAGGAGCCTAGACATCTAGTAGCAGCTTTCACCAGCATAAAGAAGTCTGATACGAAAACCATGGATGAATTCAACGATAGGTTCACAGAGTTATCAAATTCCATCCTTGCTACTTATGCTCCTCCTGTACCTTCCACTTTGGATTATTACATTGAAGGATTAAGTGGCAAGATCCACTACCAGATTAGAGACAAGGAGCCGACCACATTACTTTAGGCTCAGAATTTGGCGATTAAAATTGATAAGAATATGTAGTCATCTGGTGAATCTAACCTCCAGGGTTATTCAAGGTCTTCAACTCCTTTGAAAATTAGTGAACCTAAAGACAAGGATTCTTTAGCAGCTATGAAGGATGCCTACGAAAAACAAATGATTGAAATGAAAAGGGAGATGAAGAAAAATATGGAGGAAGCAGAACAGAAACACTTAGTACAATTGAAGGAGATTCAAAATAGGGTGCTTACAATGGAAAGAACTCAACCTTCGCCACCTCCTAGAGCTTTCCTTGAAAAACCAACATGGCAGAGAAAAAACCCCAACCATGAGCAGAGGCCTCCTCATCAGCTAGAGGTCACTAATGTGGTTGAAACTTACATGCCATTTTGTAGGGCATGTGAAGACCTTCATGAAGAATCTTCCTGCTATTATGCATGCTATATTCAGGAGCATGGTTTTCCAAAGGGTTGTGGTCCTAAAGCATCATCAAGCAAGCCTGAGTACATAAACTATGTAGATGACATGCATAATATTTCTGGATAAAGTTGGAGAGAGGAGAAACAGTATTCAACAGAGCCTGAGTACATTAACGCAGTTGGACAGCTCCATCCTGTCACCACAGAAACCCGGTGTCAAGTCAAAGATTTTAGTCAACAATTGGATAACCTCACTGAAAACTTTAGCACTAATCCTACTAATGACAATAATGATGATAGTTTGGAAGGTTTACTACCTTGTGACCTTTTTTCTGAAGAATATGACTATGATCATGAGGAGGGATATAGCCAGGAATTTGATACAAGTGAGGAAGAACCGCTTTCTTCTGCGATGGATGAAAACTATGAGACTTTAATTGAAAATCCAATCTTAGAAGTTTCATGTGATGAGAGTCCTCCATGCTCTCCACCAGATGAAAAATATTTGGAAAGTTGGGTCCCATGTGATATCTTTGAAACCCAACTTTTTGAAGAAGATTGTTTTGAGCCGAATGAGGAATGTAGCCAGGAACTTGATACCAGTTATGAGGCATCTCTCATACCCGACATAGATGGCGATGATGACTATTGGACTTTTATTAAAAATACAACCTATGATACTTTTGAAAATATTTTTGAGAATCTCATCTATGATGTGTCCAGCATGGGGAGTGTTGTCCGCCGATTACACACCAGCAGCAGAAATATTTCGAAAGTTGTCTCCTTACTTAGGAAAGTGGGAGAGGTGTGACCTTGGGGGAAAGCACAGAGCTAGGTACTATCACCTACTCCTAGCTCCTCCATTTAGGCTAACTCCTAACAAAGCCAAGGGGGGTAGTCCCTACAAAAGCGTTTCTATGGCTCTTAAGTTGTTAAAGTGTTTTGATTAGTTGCGGATGTGGATGGGTGTTGTTTAGGAGTTATTATGATTTGAAGTGTTTGTTTATTATGAATATGACACTAAATCAAAAGCAATCCATGTTCTTAACAAGTGATTACAAATATAAGAAAACATTATAGACTTTAATAGTGCATTCAGAGAAAGAAATTATGATAAACCATAGACCATTGATCAAATAATATGATTATGCAAATTAAAAAAGGACCAGTGCCTTATGGAGTCAATGAAGTTGAAATGCACCAGAGAATTAAACACAAGTCTAGAAATCAAGCTAGTGAATGTTAGGTGATGCGAGTGCTCTTGGTAGGTTTTAAGGTTTTTATGTGTTCTTGATTAAGGTGTCAATGAAGTTTTATCAAAGCCGGGAGACTCTTCTAAGTTTCCTCCATTTAAGACATGTCAGGCCCGCCCAGTATCCCAGGCTGATATTGTCAAGTGACTAGCTAGCCGAGAATCTAAGACAGCAGGAGGTTCCGTTGCCTCTACTAGGAAGCACTTTGGAAGAATCCCTACAATGCCGGTGCATTGGTTACAGGGTGTTAAGTATTATTAGGTTACTCTTGCAGGGTTTAAATATCCAGTGCCGTTTCTGGGTACTCCGATCTGAGATCGGTCAGAGCATACTCTGGCAAGGAGGAAAGGAGTTAATTAATTAAAGGGGCGTGTGTTGCAAGTTTTATTAAATTAATTAATTAGGACTCTCTGACAGAGATTTCTCTTGACCCCATCTTATGACAGTGGTTCAAGAGACTTATCTAATCTAACATGCCTAATGTAGGGATATGTAGTTCTATGAATGCTCTCTGATAGAGAGTGCTCTTGACTTGTGTTACTACAAGTTCAAGAGTCTTACTTAATTTGTTAAACTTGAAAAAGACATAGAACATAAAAATCTAACTACCCAAGAGTCTTTTTCAGGCTTTTTAGGGCCCTAATCGGGAAAGCAAGGGGGTAAGTATACAGTAAGAACTTATTCAATATTTAATCAAACAGTCAAATCAATACTTTTACTTCATTTTCAAAACATAATGAATTAATCCAAACATGAACTATTTGATTATGATTATGCAACTTATCCTACCCTATCCTATCATTAGCAATTTAAACCAAAAAATGAAAAGCATGACAATGAGACGATACACGCTTCCCCCAAATGGGGGAAGAAGGGTGTGGGAGCCGTAATCCCACTCGCTTTTTTATTAATTTTTATAATTTTGATGGCTTTTATTTTTTTCCTTTGCATTGGAAGAACATGGAGAGAAAGGGATAGAGAGAAGAGGGAAGATTTGTCTTTTTTGTTCTTGCTTGCTTCCTTGCTTGCTTAAGGCCCTTTGGGATTTTCTCGATTCTTCCTACAAATAAGATCTTTGAACAATTCAAACATTATGTATTACTCAAAAATTTAAAGACAAACTACTAACTAAGTTCTCAAAAAAGAGGGTAAAAACCAGCGGTGAAAGAAAAGGAAAAAGAGAGGAGAAAAACCAAGAAAGAGGAGAGAGAAAAGGTGAAAAAGAGGGCTGTCCTAAATGTGAAAAAGAGGGCTGTCCAAAGGCAAAAAGAAGGCTGTAAAACAGTAAAAAAAAAGGCAGTGAACAGTCAAAAGAGGGATGTCCACAAGGAGGAAAAAGAGGGCTGTCCAAAGCATGAAAAAAGGGGTGAAAATTAAGTAAAAAGAGGGCTGTCTACAAGGAGGAAAAAGATGGCTGTCCTAAATGTGAAAAAGAGGGCTGTCCAAAGGCAAAAAGAGGGCTGTAAAACAGTAAAAAAAAGGGCAGCGAACAGTCAAAAGAGGGCTGTCCACAAGGAGGAAAAAGAGGGCAGCGAAAAGAAAGGACGAAATGCGAGCCAAACAAAGCAAAAAAAGGGAAGCCAAAGGATGGAAAGAAGTAAACTAGGGCTTCCTAAGTAACCAGTAACCAAAAGAATTTTAAAGAAGAATTTATGAAAGACTTTGAGATGGAACTTTGGAGGAAGATCTCCTTGTTTTTTCCTCTTGGAAAAAGCCAAACTCTCTGTAGGTCCTGAAAGTCAACAATGTTAGAAGGTTCTTATGATGATGGAGATGAGTTTGATGCAGCTAAGCTTGCACCCTTCTCCAAATGGCAAGATCTGTAAAGACAATCCAACTTGATACCCAGTGAGATCAAACAATAAAATCTAGTATGCTAGGAATATGCAAATCAAGATCAATACTTCATATAACTGAATATTTGTACCCATATAGATTATGATAAACTTTGCATAATAAACCAACTTGACAGCAGCAAATCGTAAATCTTATGTTCTAATAATAGACTTCTAAAGCTAGTTGTTTGATTCAACACATAAATAACAAATTGAAAGCATGGAAAGAGATCACCTAATACAACACATCCACCAATGAAGAGACAATCCTGTAGACCTCCAAAGTCGAAAAGCTTTATTCAATAATATAATGATTACAATTTTTGTAGAGCTTCTATGCCTAAAAATCCATCCAAATAGAGTTGAAAGAGCCTCTTTTTAACAAATGAGAGAGTGCTAAAACCCTAAAACCAAAAAACCAACCCTAACCAGCTTAGCCAACTAACAAAGAGCCCAGACCTAAACTGGAGAACCAGGAGTGAGGGGAGGCCTCCACCCAGGCAAGGCGCCCCCACTCCAAACCTATGCGCTGAAAACAAGCCAAGGATGAGGCCACATGTGTGAGTCTGGATGTAGGTAAGCTCATCCTTTAGGTTTGGCAGGAGCCTGGGCCAGGTTTGGGAAGCCCACTGATGGTGTAAGCTTCAGTATTTACCTCAATCAAATCACCAGACCAATGAGAGCTCTCCATCTTATCTTTAGCTAGAGATGACATGTCTAATAACTGATAATAAATTAATTGCTCTCTTAATGATGACTGAAGCTGAGTTATGATAACTCCAATCATCATAAGTGTTCCATGAGATGTCATTTAGTCTTTTGTTTTACTAAATTTGGATTAATTTGGAGAGTTTTAGTTTTCTCGAAAATAATTATTTTTTTTAATAAAAATCATTTTTTAATAAAAAATCATTTTTTTACTAAAAAACATTTTTTACTCAAAACTGACTTTTTGAGTAAAAAGGCATTATGTGTCTGATTGCTGATCTGAAAGTTGGTTCTGACTGGCTGGATGATCAAGAATGATTTTTGGCTTAAGGTTAGAGCCTTCAATCACTGAATTCTGAGTCCGGATCACGAACGGGTTTTTTCCATTTAATTTATGGAAAAATTAACCCAAAAAACTTAGGAAAAGTAATTAAAAATTAAAAAATAATTTTTCACTGTTCGAAATAATTAAAAACTTAGGACATGACCATGATCTATCTAAATAATGTCCAGTAGGCTTATAACACTCATTTGGGCTCTAATAACCCCCCAAGGCCCAGAATTCAACATCGGGCATTCCATCTTTGGAGGAAGCGGGAGAAAACCTCGTCAATTATACTCGGCTGAAGGCAAAGCATAATTGTCAGGGGAAAAAAACTCCCTGGAATACCCTATTTGAGATTCTACGTCTCAGGAGACCGAACCACTCAAAAATATCCTACTAGCACATTTTATTACAAACCCTGTGGGGCCATGGTCAAAATTATTCAAATAAAAAAGTGACTAGCCAATATTGGCTAGACAAGCAGATAGATCACCTGATACACTGGAATCAAGATTTTAACAAGTCTGTCAATCGGTGGCTCCTCAGGTAACCCAACTATGGTACAAAAAGTTGGGTAACAGGGAGTTTTTATTCTGAGACTTATAAAGAAGAGCAGTTAGAGTTTTCCTATGATCAGTAGAAATTGTATCTGAGTATCTGTAATAAGGACTTGGAGAAGCAGTGCAGTGAAGAGTCAGAGGGGATACAACTAGTTGAATTTTTTTCTCAACCATTGTCTTCACATATAGATACTCCTTATGTTTTGGAGTAGCTTGGGGCTTATACAATGAGTTATTATTTAGGCCTTAATGATCAGCATGATGGAGTAGTCGACCTACCGCATCATCTCGATTTGTATATCAATGTTATCTAGTCATGGGTAGAAGCAGCCTGCGCGATCACCTACCAGTTTGGGAAGAAGTTTGACAACATTAATCATGCCTATGATTCCCCATCCAGCCCACCCATTCTGGATCATCATGCAGGTTTGCATTTTCTGGAAATTGTGTCCTTACTTTGGCTGGTAACCAAAGACAAGGAAAAACCTTTTTACATTAATAAAATGATTAGGTGGTTACATTGGATTTATGATTACACCTAACCTTTTGTGTATCATGCTCAGAGTAGGAAAATAGGCTCCTTAAAGTGAGCATTTACTTTAGCATTTTATTTATGTACTTAGAAATAAATAAATTCTTTAGTGAATTTTTTTCTTTGAATAAAGCAACTTTTGGATCATTGGCTCTTTTTCATAAAACTTGTGCTACTAAGGTTTTCTTGTCAAGTTGAGATGTTTTTACAGGATATGGAAACCAGAGATTCTAGGGTTCTCGTATGCTCTCCTTGCATAAGAGACTAGATCAAGCACACGTCCCGCAGTTGGAGCCAGATGTTATCCAACTTTTTGTACCATAGTTGGGTTACCAGAGGAGCCACCGGTTGACAGACTTTTTCAAAGTCTGATTCCAATATATCAATTGATCCGTCTGCTTGTCTAGCCAATATTGGCTAGTCACTTTTTTATTTGAATAATTTTGACCATGGCCCCGCGAGGTTTGTAATAAAATGTGCTAGAAGGATATTTTTGAGTGGTTCAGTCTCCTCAGACGTAGAATCGCAAATAGGGTATTCCAGGGAGTTTTTTGCCCCTGACAATTATGCTTTGCCTTCAGCCAAGTATAATTGACGAGGTTTTCTCCCGCTTCCTCCAAAGCTGGAATGCCCGATGTTGAATTCTGGGCCTTGGGGAGTTATTAGAGCCCAACTGAGTGTTATAAGCCTACTAGACATTATTTAGATAGATCATGGTCATGTCCTAAGTCATCTGGACACATAAAAAAAAATTTGAAAAAATCTTTTTCGAACAGTGAAAAATTATTTTTTAATTTTTAATTACTTTTCCTAAGTTTTTTGGGTTAATTTTTCCATAAATTAAATGGAAAAAACTCGTTCATGATCCAGACTCAGAATTCAGTGATTGAAGGCTCTAACCTTAATCCAAAAATCATTCTTGATCATCCAGCCAGTCAGAACCAACTTTCAGATCAGCAATCGGACACATAATGCCTTTTTACTCAAAAAAGTCAGTTTTGAGTAAAAAATGATTTTTAGTAAAAAAATGATTTTTATTAAAAAAATGATTATTTTGGAGATAACTAAAACTCTCCAAATTAATCCAAATTTAATAAAATAAAAGGCTAAATGACATCTCATGGAACACTTATGATGATTGGATTTATCATAACTCAGCTTCAGTCATCATTAAGAGAGCAATTAATTTATTATCAGTTATCAGACATGTCATCTCCAGCTAAAGATGAGATGGAGAGCTCTCATTGGTCCGGTGATTTGATCGAGGTGAATACTGAAGCTTACACCATCAGTGGGCTTCCCAAACCTAGCTCAGGCTCCTGCCAGACCTAAAGGATGAGCTTACCTACATCCAGACTCACACATGTGGCCTCATCCTTGGCTTGTTTTCAGTGCACAGGTTTGGAGTGGGGGCGCCTTGCCTGGGTGGAGGCCTCCACTCACTCCTGGTTCTCCAGTTTAGGTCTGGGCTCTTTGTTAGGTGGCTAAGCTGGTTAGGGTTGGTTTTTTGGTTTTAGGGTTTTAGCACTCTCCAATTTGTTAAAAAGAGGCTCTTTCAGCTCTATTGGGATGGAATTTTGTAGTAGAGTTACTCTGAGAAATTGTATCAAGAGTTTGCTTTAATTTGTTAATAAAGATCAGACTTTGGATGTCCATGAGCTCTTGGATGTGGTAGTTTTTTGCAATTGGTTGAGGTGATATTGTCTCTAACCCCTATTTTCTTTAATGCTTATGTGAGATTAAATTGTTTATTTGTTAGCTCAAGAGGGCCATTGTTGGAATAGTAGAACAAACATTTGTAGTTCAACTTGATTGTTTATGTGAAGTAGATTAGTATTTTGATGGACATGAGTAATCAGTATATACATAATGTTGATCATGATTCAATTTTCTTAGCATACCAGCATGTATTTTGATCTCACGTTTTGTGTTAAGTTGTAGTGTGTTTTCAGGCTTCACAGGTTGAAGAAGGGTGTGAGGTCAGTTACTTCTATCCCAGGCTTCAAGCAACCTTTTTAATCTAACACTTTCATTGCAATACCTACAAAGATCTTCTTCTTCAAAATACAAAAAGAAAGCTGGGAGTCTAGCTCTTTCTCTTGGGTTCCATCCATAATTTCAAATACTTTCTTGGTTACTAAACTTCCCTCTTCTAGTTCTCTCTTTGCTCCTTGATCCCCTTGTTTTTCATGCTTGCTATCCTTTTCCTCCTTGCTTGGTTTTTCCCTTTCTTATCGTTCCTTCATCGCTGCCCCATTTTTTTCTTTTTACCACTCATTTTCTTCTTTTTGGACAGCCCTCTTTTGACTTTTCGCTGCCCTCTTTTCACTCAACTTTGCAGCCCTCTTTCTTTTCTTTGGACAGCCCTCGTTTTACCTAGTTTTCACCCCTTTTTTCATGCTTTGGACAGACCTCTTTTTCCTCCTTGAGGACATCCCTCTTTTGACTGTTCACTGCCCTTTTTTTTACTGTTTTACAGCCCTCTTTTTCCTCCTTGTGGACAGCCCTCTATTGACTGTTCGCTGCCCTTTTTTTTACTGTTTTACAGCCCTCTTTTTCACCTTTTTTCTCTCCCTTTTCTTGGTTTTTCTCCTCTCCGTTTCCTTTTCTTTCACCGCTGGTTTTTACCCTCTTTTTTGAGAATTTAGTTTGTAGTTTGTCTTTAAATTTTTGAGTAATACATAACGTTTGAATTGTTTAAATTTCTTATTTGCAGGAAGAATCGAGAAAATCCCAAAGGGCCTTAAGCAAGCAAGGAAGCAAGCAAGAACAAAAAAAAAGACAAATCTTCCCTCTTCTCTCTATCCATTTCTCTCCATGTTCTTCCAAGGAAAAGGAAAAAAAAATAAAAGCCATCAAAATTGTAAAAATTAATAAAAAAGCGAGTGGGATTACGGCTCCCACACCCTTCTTCCCCCATTTGGAGGAATCCTGTATCGTCTCATTGTCATGGTTTTGGCATTTTTGGTTTAAATTGCTAATGATATTATAGGGTAGGATAATTTGCATAATCATAATCAAGTAGTTCATGTTTTGATTAATTTATTCTATTTTTAAAATGTAGTACAAGTATTGATTTGACTGTTTGATTAAATATTGAATAAGTTCTTACTGTATACTTACCCCCTTGCTTTCCTAATTAGGGCCCTAAAAAGCCTGAAAGAGACTCTTGGGTAGTTATATTTTTTATGTTCTATGTCTTTTTCAAGTTTAACAAATTAAGTAAGACTCTTGAACTTGCAGTAACACAAGTCAAGAGCACTCTCTATCGGAGAGCATTCATAGAACTGCATATCCCTACATTAGGCATCTTAGATTAGATAAGTCTCTTGAACCATTGTCATAATATGGGGTCAAGAGCGCTCTCTGTCGAAGAGTCCTAATTAATCAATTTAATAAAACTTGCAACACACACCCCTTTAATTAATTAACTCCTTCCCTCCTTGTCGGAGTATGCTCTGACTGATCTCAGATCGAAGTACCCAGAAACGGCACTAGATCTTTAAACCCTACAAGAGTAACCTAATAATACTTAACACCCTGTAACCAACGCACCGGCGTTGTAGGGATTCTTCCAAAGTACTTCCTAGTAGAGGCGCCGAAACCTCCTGCTGTCTTAGATTCTCGGCTAGCTAGTCACTTGACAATATCAGCCTGGGATACTGGGCGGGCCCAACATGTCTTAAACAGAGGAAACTTAGAAGAGTCTCCCAGCTTTGATAAACCTTCGTTGACACCCTAATCAAGAACACATAAAAACCTTAAAACCTACCAAGAGCACTCGCATCACCTAACATTCACTAACTTGATTTCTAGACTTGTGTTTAATTCTTTGGCGCATTTCAACTTCATTGACTGCATAAGGCACTGGTCCTTTTTAATTTGCATAATCATATTATTTGATAAATGGTATATGGTTTATCATAATTTATTTCTTTGAATGCACTATTAAAGTCTAGAATTTTTGCTTATCTTTGTAATCTCTTTTTAGCAACGTGGATTGCTTTTGATTTACTGTCATATTCATAATAAACAAACACTTCAAATCATAATAACTCCTAAACAACACCCATCTGCATCCGCAACTAATCAAAACACTTTAACAAATTAAGAAGCATAGAAACTCTTTTGTAGGGACTACCCCCCTTGGCTTCATTAGGAGTTAGCCTGGACGGAGGAGCTAGGAGTAGGTGACAGTACCTAGCTCTGGATTTCCATCAAGGTCACACCACTCCCACTTTCCTAAGTGAGGAGACAACTTTCAAAATATTTCTGCTACTAGTGTACAATCGGTGGGCAACACTCTCAATATGGTCTCTTACTAGACCAAACACAGTCCAATCATAAAAGTACACCTTAGGAAATTTATGTATAAAATGTTTAAAAGTAGAGACTACTATTCTAGAAAAAATAGCAGGTGCATTCTTGAGTCCAAAGGGCATTACCATATACTGGTAGCATTCCCATTTGGTAACGAAGGTCATTTTGTGTCGATCCTCCTTCACGATTCTGACATGATGGTAGCCAGAGAATCCATCAGTAAATGAATACAACTCTTGCCCTCCAACGCTTTCAACTAATTCATCTGTAAATGGCATTGGGAATGGATCATGCAAGTATGTGTCATTTAGCTTCCTCAGGTTGAAACGGATCCTTACTTCACCTATTGTTGTTTTATCCTGGATCACTATAGGGCTGATCCACTCTAACTCCTCAATAGGTTCAATGATTCATGTGTCAACCATGCGATCCAATTCTACTTTTACCCTTTTCTTATACTTGGGGTTCATCCTATATGATCATTTCTTACTGGGTTTAGCATCTGGTCACAGGGGTATTTTCATCTCCTCTAGCTCTCCCACTATCCCCTTCATCTCTGAGAAGTTGGTAGGGAATAGGTCCTGATATTCATGCAGTAAATCTGTGATCTTTGCAACTATTTCCTCATCCCAATAATCTCCTATATTGGCGAATTTTGGGTCCTCTGGGGACCCAATGTTTACTTTCTTGATCTTTAAAGTCTTTAAAAATTGGTCACTTGAAATACCACTCTTGTTATAGCTGATTTCACCACACATGGTGGATCACACTTTTATGGCCTTCCATGTCCTTCTACAGACTCTTTGGGCCCCATGGACCATTTTTGTACCTTTGATGTTTCCAAGATCATCCCTAAAAACATGCATTATTTTCTATAAGTGACTTTTAAACCCATTCTCGTGCATATATGCGGATTTGACCCTTAAACCTGCATACATCGGGATGTGTGCAAAAGGCCAAATAGTTCTGGAGTTTTCCTTGATGTGGATCCGAGTCATGTGTCTCTTGGCCTTCCATATTGTTGAAATATTGTAACTTCAAAGAATATTCTATATGTATCTTTTTGTGGTCCCCAATGGTCCTACCGGGAGAACCACTTGTATTACATTGTACCCCGATGCTCCTAATCGGAAGAACTAATAAGAGTCATGAGGTAGTCTGTTGAAATATTGTAACTTCGAAGAATATTCTATATGTATCTTTTTGTGGCCCCCGATGGTCCTACTAGGAGAACCACTTGTATTACATTGTACCTCGATGCTCCTAATCGGAAGAACTAATAAGAGTCATGAGGTAGTCCCCTCTAATTGTAAAGGTGGTTCATTAGCACCCCATTGTGGTTACTTGAGCCTACATGTGTAACTCAAGCCTACATGATTTAACTCAAGCCTACATGTCAAGTGAGTTAACTTAAGTGAATGGATTAATATAAATAGAGGTGTAGTGCTCCTCATTTGAGACACACACACTCTCACTTGTGTAGAGCATTAGTGGAGAAGAGAAGTAGCTAGAGAAGGAGGAGGATCAGGATTTGATCTCCTTGCTAGTTTTATCTTTTATATTTTTGGGGCATCTATATTGAGGAATATTTTGTTGGGTTTTTCCCTTTAGGGTTTTCCCAGGATAAATCTTTGTGTTCCTTTTTTATGGTTGTGCTTGTCTATCTTTCAGTGATCCTGTTTATATGCTTTTGTCATGAAAATGAAATGAAATACTGATGTCTTAGCTAAGCATATGAAAATTTAACATGGTCTCAGAGCCACCCTGAAAAGAAGACATTGTGCAGCTACAGAATCTAGGGCTTCTTACTTTTTGGTTCTCTGTCCACAATTGATCAGCAAAAGAAGGCTATCCTGACTCTCCATTAAAGGGCACATCTTTCTGTCGAAGCGGAATTCGATTCCAAGCATTTTCAGTTTTTGGTGCAGGAAATTAGGGCTTCTTGCAGAAGAAGAATTTTTGAGTGAGCCCAGCATAGGATTTCTCTCCTCATCAAAATCAAAGTCTAGAGACCTGGATCAATTTTTTTGGTTGGGTTAAACTCCAGGAAAGTCAAACCCTAGTTTGACCCCGAGCTAGAAAAACCCTAAATACTAAACCTGCTATGTTTTGGTACATTCACTATATCCTGCGATTGGCTAAGGTTAAGGAGCTAAAAATTTCATAGACCGAAGACGAAATATCTATGTACACTATGTCAAAAATTAAGGCTTAGATGCACTATATTATGGGAGATATGATCCCTCCAAGTTAGGGTTCCAGCTTCTTCCAGAATTCATCCCTAAACAGGACACCTGGGGAAAATTGCTATAGATTGGGATAACGAGGTCCAAATAGAATTCCTAAAGATGTTCCAGAAATAGCATGGACTGTAATTTTTGTGGTCCTAATTTCAGAACCTGAAGATGCCACAGTGACACGTGGCAATCCGTACAACTTCACTCTTCTGAACAGTCCTGTAACAAGTCACCTTGGGAAAAATATCATAAATCCCGATTGGTGAAACCAATTCTGATGAAACCTATGATGATAGATCAGGTACATGTGAGGTTACCTCTGTGAGAAATTTCAGACACATAGGAGTAGTAATTTCAGATATATCACAGAAACAGTGACAGACATTTCTGCAAAAGAAATTGGAAAACTAGGGCTTCCTGTTCTGGGAGCTTCCCTCCACTGTTTTTAGAAAAGGAGTACATTGGACAACTCCATTTGAAGAGATATATCTTTGTATCCAATTATATCTGAAAGATCCAAGTTTTTAAAATTAGGATTTCTATCACAAACCCTATATTTGCCAACTCCGGAAGCAGGACAGACACCTCAAATCGGTAAGATCTAATCTTTTGCTATTTGCATTTGAGATTCTCATTTCAAAATTATCTATCACATCAGCTTGATTATAAGCTTGGTGAAGTTGAAAAATTTCAAGCATGGAAGTATTTGATCTCTCTAAAGAAAATGAATTGGAAACCTACATGAGTAGAGAGGTTCCTGTTCCATACGGAGATGAGGCTCAAAGCCAGAATGCAGAACAACTTGAAGTGGTAGAAGAAGAAGTGGAGAATGCAGAAGTGGTGATAGCCACCTTGAATAGCCTCCTAGGATCATGGGATTCATTCATGCAAGGAATGTGTGCCAGAATAATGTGATTACTTTCAGTTGACTCTGAGAAGAAGAATATGGGAGAAATTGAATATCAATCTCTCACCATTCAAAGAAGATCCCTCAAGCGATGAGGAATGTGAAGAACTAAATTCTTGAAGAACCTCTTATCCATCTTATCATTTGGATAAGAAATGATGATGTCATGAATGAATAAGATGATGAAGTAGAAGGATCAAGAAGGAGTCTACCGAAGAAATGAATAAAAGATAAGTATTCAATTGTCTTTGCATGATATTGTTTTGTGATGCATTTGATTATATTTAGTTGATGTGTTAAGCATGATAGACTATTTGCATTAATGACAGTATACTACTAATATGCATGTGATGGGTGAGTAGCTCATGGTGCTATACATCTCTCCATTGCTACTTATCTAGAATGAAACCTCTTTGCTAACATATTAGATTAGTGCACAATCTCAATGATGTCATGGAAGGAATCTAGAAAGTTTATGTGAGATATGGATGAATGTTGTATTGACTAAACAGTTACATGATGCATAAGAATTTGTCATTATGCATATGTTTTATGAAATAGTTCTAACCATGCAATTGGTGCATTTGAATTGTAGGAAAGGTCCTGTACAACCTCCTACAAGAAAAGAAGGATGAGACTTGTTCCAAAGAACAAGTGATGACAATTCAAGATTCACTTCAATAAGCATGAATCTGAAGCTCCTAGGGTCAGAGACACTATGAAGAAAGAAAGAGCTTTAGAGAGTGGTAGATCCACCTCGAAGGATGAAGACCACCATGGGTATGAGAGATAACTCAAGATGAAGAAAAGAATGCTATGAAAGAAGCTATGATAAAAGAATAATAGTTGATCATGGGGAATGATGTATACGATATGACTTCGAGACATAAAGGGAAGTACGTAGTATCTTCCATATGGATCTACAAGAACAAGTGTACAAAGCAAGGTTCATGATTTGGCTCAGAAAGAATAGACTGTGACATGACATATTCTATTGACCAGTATATATCAAGCATAGAACCACCTGTACAGAATGAAGAAGGAAGATGATACTCCACTTCAGGGGGAGTGACTACAGAAGATATCTGAGTTCGACATGGTATGACATGATGGATAGCTTCATGATGGATCAAGACTTTACCAAGAGTAAAGTGGGTTCCAACCTTCAAGGTTGAATGCAGAAGACTAAGATATGTTGATGATCTGACAAGGTGAACTCATGGAAGATGTTATGATGAAAGAATACTAGAATGATGTTTGGGATATAGTACTCAAACCAAAAAACAAGAATATGGTATCTTACAAACCGATTTGTAAGATAAAATATGCTGCTGATAGAAGTAAGGAAATACTTTTGGTTTCTATCAGAAAGAGTAAATTAATTATCAAGAGACATTTGCTCCTGTAGCACGATATACTTGCATCCATAATGAAGTGGGACTTACACCAGATGGATGTGAAAACAACTTTTCTGAATGGTATTATTGAAGAATAAGTTTACATAAAACAACCTCAAGGATTTGAAGTTGAAGACAAACATACTCATGTATGCAAGTTGAAGAAGGCCTTGTATGGTCTTAAACAAGCTCCTAGAGCTTGGTATGAAAGGATAGATAGTTTCCTATCAAGCATGGGCTTTACCAAGAGTAAAGCTGATCCTAACCTTTACCTCAAGGTTGTAGAAGATGAACCTGTCATCCTACTACTATATGTGGATGATTTATTCTTAACAGGAAATGAGAAACAGATTATGAAAAGCAAGAAGAGACTAGTAGAAGAATTTGAGATGAAAGACCTTGGGTTAATGCATTACTTTGTAGGTCTATAAGTATGGCAAAGTTCAAAAGGAATCTTTCTCAATCAGGGAAAGTATGCAGTAGAGATATTGAAAAGATTCAACATGTTGGAATGCAAAGCCTTGTCCACACCCATGGATTCCAACCTGAAGGTTAACTAATGACTCATCAAAGTTAGTGGATGTGACTCATTACAGACAGATCATTGGGTCATTGATGTATTTGTCAAATACTAGACCATACATTTGTTTTGCTGTGAACACCTTAAGTCAATATCTTGTTCAACCAAGACGGGTTCACCTAGTAGCTGCAAAACATGTGATGAGATATCTGAAAGGGACTATAGACTTTGGTCTATACTATGATGGTAGCCATGAGTATAGATTGTATGGCTACACAGATGCAGATTGAGCTAGAAGTATCTCAGAAAGAAAAAGCACCTCAGGTGGATGTTATAGTTTGGGATCTGCTTTGATTTCATGGTTTAGCAGAAAGTAGTATAGTGTTGCTCTAAGCACAACTGAAGCAGAATATAGAGTAGCTTGCTCTACTAGTTTTGAAGCCATATGGCTTCGAAAGCTGATGTCAATATTATTCAACCTAGAGTTGGACACTACCATGATTCTATGTGATAATCAAAGTTGTATAAAGATGACAAAGAACCCAGTATTCCATTATAGATCGAAGCACATAGAAATTAGGTATTTCTACATACGAGACAGATGCAGATGATGGTGATTCAATATTTCTATACTAAATATAGAGATGATGATGTTCCAGTATTCCCATACTGAAGATATAGATGATGATGATTTCAGTATTCCCATACTAAAGATATAGATGATGTTTCAGTATTTACATACTATAGACGTAGATGATGGTGATTTTGTATACTGAATATAGAGGTGACGATGCTTTTAGTATTCACATACTGGAGATACAAATGGTGATAGTTTAGTATTCACATACTGAAGATGTAGATGATGATGGTTTGAATGATGATGTACTGATGAAGCCTCTATCTCGAGTAAATTTCGAACACTTTCGAGACAATATTGGTGTTGTTCGGAAAGACCTTCCTCGAAAGGGGGAGTAGTGATGTTGCAATGGGATTGTATCATCTCTGGGCTCTTTCCCTAAAGTGATTCGGTGACCTCGGTCATCAAGAATCAAGGGGGATTGTATCATCCTGGGACATCTGTCCAGAAGTGATCTGGTGACCTCGGTCATCGAGAATGAAGAGGGATTGTATCATCTTGGGACATCTGTCCATAATAGATTCGGTGACCTCGGTCCTCGAGAATGTGGTGGGATTGTATCATCCCTAGGCACTTTCCCTAAAGTGATCCATATACCTCAGTATTTGAGAATGAAGAGGGATTGTATCATCCTAGGACATCTATCCATAATAGATCCAATGGTCTCGGTCCTCACGAATGTGGTAGGATTGCATCATCCTTGGACATCTTCCTAAAGTGATAGGGACTAATTCTCCCGTAATCAATCCGGTGGCTTCGGTCCTCGAGAATGTGGTAGGATTGCATCATCCTTGGACATAGTCTGAAAGTGATAAGGACTAATTCTCCCGTAATCAATCCGGTGGCTTCGGTCCTCAAGCATGTGGTAGGATTGCATCATCCTTGGACATAGTCCTAAAGTGATAGGGACTGATTCTCCCTTAATCAATCTGGTGGCTTTGGTCCTCAAGAATGTGGTAGGATTGCATCATCCTTGGACATAGTCCTAAAGTGATAGGGACTGATTCTACCGTAATCAATTCGGTGGCTTCAGTCCTTGAGAATGTGTTAGGATTACATCATCCTTGGACTTAGTCCTAAAGTGATAGGGACTGATTCTCCCATAATCAATACGGTAACTTCGGTTGTCGAGAATGTGGTGGGATTGTATCATCCCTGGACTTTAAGTCCAAAAGTGATCCAAATATTTTTTTTGTCTTTGAGTTGTGGATTGCAAGTTGTTGGTGATGATGATGATGCCGTACTAATCGAAAGATCAGAGTATGATGATGACGATGTACTAATCGAAATATCAGAGTATGATGGCGTACTGATTGAAAGATCAAAGTATGATGATGATGACATACTGGTTGAAAGATCAGAGTATGATGATGATGATGTACTGATCTAAAGATTAGAGTATGATGATGACGCACTATGATTATGATGTTTATGATCGAAAGATCAGAGTATGATGATGATGTTTCTAATCAAAAGTTCAGAATGTGTTGATGATTATGATCGACAGATCAGAATATGATGATGATGATGTTGCTGCTGATCGAAAGGGAAAAGTGTTGATGATGATATTACTGATCGAGAGGTCAAAGTACTGAATATGTTGCTGATCAAAAGGTCCAAGTGCTGAAGATGTCATTTCTAATTGAAAGATAAAAAATGCTGAAGATATTGTTGATCAAAGACTGAAGATGTTGCTGATGATGATGACTGAAGATTGAAGATGAAGACTACATGATATTGAAAAGCTTCCAATGATTTATAGATTTGTTACCCTTCTAGTGTTGAAGATGTCCCCTATCTCTACTCTTGTTGTTGTTGATGTTGCTATAGAATACCCTTCTCGTTAAGGTGGAGTGTTGAAATATTGTAACTTCGAAGAATATTCTATATGTATCTTTTTGTGGTCCCCGATGGTCCTACCAGGAGAACCACTTTTATTACATTGTACCCCGATGCTCCTAATATAAAGAAATAATAAGAGTCATGAGGTAGTCTCTTGAAATATTGTAACTTCGAAGAATATTCTATATGTATATTTTTGTGGTCCCCGATGGTCCTACCGGGAGAACCACTTGTATTACATTATACCCTGATGCTCCTAATCGGAAGAACTAATGAGAGTCATGAGGTAGTCCCCTCTAATTGTAAACGTGGGTCATTAGCACCCCAGTGTGGTTACTTGAGCCTACATGTGTAACTCGAGCGTAAATGATTTAACTCGAGCCTACATGTGAAATGAGTTAACTTAAGTGAACGAATGAATATAAATAGAGGTGTAGTGCTCCTCATTTGAGACACACACACTCTCACTTGTGTAGCGCATTAGTGGACAAGAGAAGTAGCTGGAGAAGGAGGAGGATTAGGCTTTGATATCCTTGTTGGTTTTATCTTTTATCTTTTTGGGGCATCTATATTGAGGAAGCTTTTGCTGGGTTTTTCCCTTTAGGGTTTTCCCAGGATAAATCTTTGTGTTCCTTTTTTTATGGTTGTGCTTGTCTATCTTTCAATGATCCTGTTTATATGATTTTGTCATGAAAATGAAATGAAATACTAATGTCTTAGCTAAGCATATGAAAATTTAACACATATTCCTTGAGATCACTCAGATTTGACCTTCCATTACCCCATTGAAGCAATATATAAGGAACCCTTTGGATACATTGAAGGGGAGGAATTGAAGAGAAGAAAACTATAGTCCATTGTTGTCAGAGCTTATACTTGAGTCTACATCCCTTTGTCCCTTGGAGCACTTTGTGTTCTTCCCAATCTTGCCTTTGCTTATGAGCTTGCTATCGAGAGATGGAGGATTGAAGTGGTGGAGGCCCAGGTGGAGGACTCAGTTTTTCTGGTTCATAGATGTGCCGATAGAGGTTGTCACTATTGTAATCTCTGATTTATATTAATAGAAATATCTTTTCCTGTCCAATAATGTGTATTTAAATGAGTATTGAATCCATGGATGCTTTTAAATGCTTATATGTTATTGATTATATATGCTAGAGTAGATCTAACACAATTATATAACATGCTTGTCTTGTTTGCTAAATGTTGAGAGAGCAAATTGTTAATACAAGTGAGAGTGGAAAAGCTCAATGGGGATCTACATCAACCATCCAGAATAAGGTATGTTTTGAGATCCTTTACTGTTAGATGTTTGGTTTCTCTTACATATAGGAAAGGATTGATTTTTTTGGTTACTCTGTCTGTTGTGGTACCCTAAGCCATATGAAGTTTTCTCCATAAAATAATTGGTGACCATACTGGGGTGTTCTTAATCATTTCCTTCGGTGGTTTTATCGGCATTCAATGTTCTTGAATTGGTCTTATTTCTCTATTTCTGAGTCGGGTTTGGGGGCATGTTTGCCTAGTAGTGTCTGATACGAGTAAATTTTGTCTTAGCTTGTTACGTTCTTTTTTGTCTCTTTTTCTTCTTGTACGCGAGTTCTGTCTTGACAGTCGCGTGTACACGTGGTTTTTACTGGGATATCCACATATATACGTGGGTTTTCTGCACACAGCCGCGTATGCCCTAATTTTTTCCTTTTAGGGGGGGATTAAGTGTTGCTGGGTGAGTTTGGATAATTGTTGAGTCTTCTTGGATGCTTCTAGAGTCTGTATACACCTCAATTTCTGACCAGAGACACTTTTTAGTTTGAATTTTTTGAGAATGTTCTTGTCATTGCATTTTCTATTTTTTGTTTTGGGATTAGTGCATTAGGTCTCTTTTACCTTAGTGCTTTGCTTGGGTGTTGTCTGATAGTGCTTGCAGTGTTCGGGGCTTGTAGAGTCATATTTTTGCTTTATTATCTCATTTTAATTCAGAAAATACAAAAAACATTTGCTTTTTGCATCATTATGCATTGTTGCATTTTTCATTTTGCATGGTACTAGCATTAGGTTTGCTTGGAGAAGAATTAATCATATTTTCATATAGGAATGATTGCATCTTCATTTGAAGGAAAATTTTGCACTTCACGTAGTAGCATACCCCATTTTTCATTCGACACAGTGAATTTGCATTGATTATTAGGTGTGCATTTTAATTATTGTTGCGTCATAACACTGTTAGTTGCATGATCATTTTCCCTTTCTGAGTAATAAGACAATTAAAATCAATGCATAATAAAATGAATTACACTCTTTTCTTTTATAGGGTGCACCAACAAGATTAGGTTTTAGGGTCTTGGAATAGTTCATTATGAGTAAATTCTCCAAGACCACTAAACGAAACATGTATGTCTCTATCCAGGGGAGAGTGTGAAATTCCTTCATATAATTAGTGTTTCTCAGGATCCTCCTCTTAAAAGGGAGTTAAGCACGAGGCAGTGTGAGCGGTTAATGATTGGGATGAACCCTGGTCATAATTACGTAGCGCCGGAGATATTTCTAGGATTGTATTTGTATTTGGGGTCTCTTTCGAGAGTTTCAAGCTTTGCTACCCTGCCCATACGGTCAATCCCACCTGCGACTATCCTCTTGAGCATTGATTATATTGAGGTGACCTTAGTTGCCTTACCTAGGTTATCGAGGGGTACTTTGCAAAGGTTATTCTATAGGTGTCCTGGCCAGGTAGGGGTCAGATAGCACAATCACTATATGTGTTGAAGCTAAGGGCCACTATAATTGGTTACGAACCTCCACTTGTTGTGTGTGGGAGTCTCAAGCCTCTCTTATGTGAGACATACCTACTTCATTCGGGAGCTCACATATCCTACCCTTGTTTGCTTGTGATTTGGATTTACATTGTATAGGTGTATGCTCTGTGCACGCTAGTTTTCCTAGGGTTTGCGTAATTATATAAAGTCTTTTTCATTTTTTGAGTCATTATGAATTTGGGCGTGGCACTTCGTCATTCTCGTCATTTAGTAGGACTTCTGCCTTCCATGTCTCCTCCTTTATTGGGAGAGAGAAATAGACAGTCTGGGAAGAATACTTCTCACAATGATGCACACACAATGGGAGATAAAAAGGATGAGATTCTTGAGATGTCTTCTCCACCTTTAGAGGTTGGGGATGTAGATTCAACTCCTGTATATGATCCTTCACAAGAAATACCTTCACATTCTAGTTATGATCCCTCATTCATAGGTCGTTGGTATTGGTTACTAGGTAACGAGACTCATCATGAACCCACAAGAACTAGTTATATTCGTAATGGCATGCTTGATATCCCTGCACATGATCCAGCACATCATGCCAAGTTAGAAATTGAACCTTGTTACCACTTAAGTTGTACTTAGTGGTTTTTCATCAAGTGAGCCTAGTGAACCGGACAAGGATAACTTGTTCGGACTTCAGAAGACCTTTGCAGGTACTTCTGGGAAGTGCTTGTTGTACTATATCACATGTTCATACCCCATGGGGGAATTGTAATAAATGTTCTAGCATGATAGTGTCTATAAAATACTCGGACTCTTAGACTTTATTTGTCAATCCGATCAGCCCAGGGTGTTTTTTCCCTTGGTTATTATTGGTTGTTCAATAAACGACTGATAATTTCTGAGTTTTTCACTCCATACCTCGAAAGTTGGGGTGGTTGGCTTGGAAATTAGGCCTATTGAGGTTATTAGAGTCTATGTGTCAATGTATAAACATGCTAGACATCATGGTTGAGTCATATGAACATGTCTAAGTCCCCCTAGGTTTTTTTCAATTTTTCAAATATTTAGTTTTTTCAGTGTTTTTTATTAAAAATTTAATTTTTTCAAAACTTAGGCTATTTTTTAATAGTTTAATTGGAAAAATTGATTTTGTAATAAAATGGGCCAAATAATCAGTTTCACTCATGTAGGTGCTCATTTTCAAGCTAAGAGCACCATGTGAACCCATGGACCCACTATTTCCTAGTTTTGAGTGGTTTTCCATCACTCAGGTCAGAAAGCCCAAAAAATCAATTATTGATTATTTTAATTAATAAATTGATGAATAATGGAGCAAATCCAAAATCATAGATCGGTGGATTCTGAACCGATTTGATTGAAATCAGTCAGATCTGAAGCAGATTGACTAGATATGACAAATCCTTGACTGAAGGAGGTGATCAAATCAGATCCAGAGTTGATATTCAGCATCATTTATGGGAAATTTCGCCCTCCCTCTCTCCTCCACATGTTTTGGCTCATCTGGATGAGTTTTGGTGGATGCTTCAATCAATAGGTTGAGGTGTCAGTCAGATCATCTCTCCAATTGACAATTGCACTTAGTGAGACTTAGATCTCGCTCAGTTATACATAGATCAAGCATTGATGGACTCTCCATCATCATATCTGGTCTATATCCTTGGGATTTGCGCCCGCCCTGGGATGGATCTCCTAGTTTTTGTATATATCCAATCACAGCAGCCTCTTCCAAGCTAGTTAGAACTGGGATTGAGGTGCTGCTGCTATTGTACTATTGTTATTGTTTATTTGAAATAAAGAGAAGCTTTGGAGGCAAGACAGTGTTGTGACATTGTATGTGTGGATGATCATTGCCATTGTTTTATTGAGGTAACCTGTATCTATGTTCATGATTTGCTAATTGCTTGTAGATACGTTGTTAATATTGATAATAAGCTTATTATAATCTTGATAGGAAAGGTGATTTTCAATAAGTTTATTGGCCATCTCTTTCCTTTGATGCATGTTTAGAGACCTATATTCAACATGTTGTATAAGCTTATATGCATGTTATTTTGAATCTTTGTGTATGTACTAATCGGATCTCACAAGTTTTTCGACAAGTTTTTTTTATTTCAGCTGAGCTGCAGTTTCCTAGATTGGAGAGGATGCTGATCTATTTCGCTTTTCCACTCTCTCCAAAACCTTACAAAGGAATAGTCCCTCAACATTCCACCTGAAAGCTCCACTGTGGATCTTCAAGGCTACCATCATTTCTCTCCTCCCCTTTCTCCCTCAAAATCAACTCTTTTACCCGGTTACTTTGTTCATAGCTTTGATATTGTTTATATCTATCATCTTAAAAGTAAATTTAACATAGATATATCTTCTCAAAGCCCATAGTCTATATCTTTCTCTTAAAAGGTTTCATAAGCATTCTAGATCCAGCTTTAGGGAAATCGTCCTTTTTTGCATGTAATTTTAAAGAAAATTTGTAGCTTGCATGCATTAGATTTCTGTTTTCTGTTATAAAGATAAATATAGCAATCATTGCACATCATATTGGCTTCCTAAAATTCAAGCCAATATCCCAAGGAAATCTTGCTTTCCTTGGTTCCTTTTTACCTTTTTTAACTAGTTTTTACTTAGCATTTTTTGGTTAAAAGTAAGCTGACCCAAAGGTACTTTCAGAGTGCTTTTGGGAATATTTCAGTCTAATAATCTTGCTGTAATTTAGCAGGAATAACAAAAAAGAGAAGTATACTCTACCAAATTTCCAACTCTTGGATGAATCAGAGCTTCCAGGAAGCTTCCCCCACCACCTTGTTTAATTCTAGCTTGTTACAAGCTTGTTGTAAGCCTTTGGATCCCAGATAACAAGGAACAAAGTGCATCAATTTTAATTTTCTAATATTTTAAATCAATTCTAATAAAAATAAAAGGTCCTTTCGAATAGGCTCTTTCGAGCCTATTCACCATCCCCCCCGGGGGGATTTGCGTCGATGTCAATTTTTTTACTTTTTGTTCATATCTTTTCAAAATAGCATAGCTCTAATCTACAAGGTAGTATAATTTGATACATTATCAATTTCATATTCCATATTTGATATTTCAAAGTAATCTTAATAGTTACCCCACGACTTCCCGATTGACTCGAAAGGGGAAAGAGATGCGTGGTAGGACTAATTAGAAAACTAGAATTGTGTATCTGTGTTTTCCTTTTCATCATTTGTTTCTTTAGCTATTATAAAATTAACCCCTCCTTGATTCCCTAATTCAGATCCACTTGGATCGAAAGAGGTTCCTAGAGGATTTTCTTTTTAACAAGAACACCCTTTTTTTAAATTTACTAAAATTGACAAGACTCCGGTGTGTATGCTCTACACTTGGCTGCGGTCTGTCCGATCAGTCAAGCTATATCAAAAGCATTTGAGTGACTAGAATAATTAGGACTCACTCTCCCAAATTAACAAACCATCAGGTGAAAATCCAACACCTAGATCAAACCATTACGGTGGCAAAATACCCAAAGGAAGCGGGAACTTCTGAAAAGTGACCTCGAGGTGCCGATCTCTGTCACACCATAATTGGTTTGTTATGAACAATAGCCCCAGAGACTCCATTCAGCCCACATATTCCTTGCAGGTAGCTGTGAAGGTTTAGTTTTGGACATACTCCAAGTAGTCTGAGGTATATATGGAGTCCACCCCTTTGCCTAATTTTAATCAACTCACACCTCACATTAACTTAAAATGTACCAAGATGCAATTGCAAAACATTCACTCCAAGCACATGCAAGTACATTGATTTTATTTTGACTTCATTCTAAGGCACTGGTTATTTTATTGCTATATATATATATATATTGTGTCTCAGCATTGTGCTTTCGTGTTCTCATTTATGTATCTTGTCATCTTTGATCGTTTATGGTTAAATTTCAAACTCCTAAGTAACTCATTCAATTTAACATCACCATACTAAGTAATTAGCCTTAGTAACTTAATAGGGCCTACCCCACTTGTCTTGTTAGGAGTTGAGCCTAAATTAATGAGTCAAGAACAAGGTGACAGCCTTGACTCGAGACTTTCCCCCAAGGACACGTCGAGTGGCTTGAAGATTTCTGCCACGTGACCCAGGTGTGTGTAAGGTGGCAACATCTTTTGGCATCGTTGCCGAGGATAACTATTTTTATTCCCTAGTACGACTTTTGTTTTCTTCCTTTTTGTTTTTGCTTTGTTTGATGAATGCTTAGAATAGATCTTTAATTTTCATCTGGCGACTCCACTAACTTTTTTCCAGTTTTTATTTTTACAAAGAAAAGCAAAAAATAATATTTGTGAAAAATTTATAAATGCTTATTTTTCTTTTTCACATGGCGACTCCATTGAAGGGATAAAACCATGTTATCTCATAAACTTGTGAAGTTTTGTTGTGCGTAGATGAGCCCATGCGACATGTTAAAACCTTTAAAGCTCATCACTTGACAGTTCCACCTTTTCAGTACAAGGTTTAATTGTTATATCAAATGCATACTATTAATTTTTGATATGGATGAATTAAAGCAGAAATATGGTGCCCAGTTAACTGCAATGTTTCAGCCTATCGATTTCTCAAACATCCATGGTTTTCCTAACTGTTGTGATGGTTTTGGGGATGCATATAACTGGCTTCTGGCATTTCATGGAAATTATGGTGATTTGGCCATCTGGCATGTCAAATCTTTCCTTCAGTTTATTGCTGACTTCAACATTCTTCATGAAGACAATATGATGGAAATGTTTGCTAGTACTTTTTGGGCTGAGGCTTGTTGTTGGTTCTATCAGGGCCTTCCTAATAAATGTATAACTTCCTTTCCAAGCTTCCTTTGGATGTTTTTAGAGCAGTGGCATGATGGTAGGGGTAATATTAATGGTTTAAAAAAAGTTCCTTGAAAAGATCTATACCTTCTACCTATCTGGGACATAGTATCACATGGAAGCATATGATGGACATTTTTCCATGATACAAAGTATTGAAGACTTGGAATCACTTCTTGAACATTTAAGTGAAGAGGAGGTTAATGATACTCCCATAAAAAAACATCCTGGTAGTTATTTAAGAAAGGAAGCAATTAAGCATATTCTTAAAGAATATGAGGTATCTCCCAATACACAACAAGATTCTGAGGAAGGGAAAATCCAAGATGATCCTATTGAAGAGCTTCAGGAGGAGCCCATGATGGAACACATTGTTTAAGAATATCCTCATGTCACCATAGCTGAAAACATTGAAGATTTGAGGTATTCTCAAGTGTGTTGCAATGTTGATATTTTCCCAGAAGGCCCTCTAGAGAAATCCACTAAGCAACACATACCAAGTGATCCCATTGAATATGTCCAAAAGGTCTCCTTAATTGAAGATCCTTTTCATAATATCATAATGGAAGCCTATAAAGAAACCTATGATAAGATCAGTATGGTGTGTGATGACAGTAGACCTTGTTCTCCACATGTTGATGAAGGTTTGGAAAGTTTATTGCCTTGTAACATTTTATCTGAAGAAGATTGTTATGAATACAAGGAAGACATGGATAGGTAGGAGCATGATGCCCTGGATGAAGAGTCCCCCACATATGACATGGACAGGAGTGATGACTATTGGAATTTCATAGATAATCCAACTTGTGAAAATATTATGGAGAATCCCATCCATGATATGTCCAACAATGGGAGTGTCTATTAAAAAATTTGTGGAAGTCCAATCTACGATATTTACATAGAGGGGAGCACAGATCTGGATGCTTGGGAAAACCTTATTATGGAAGCGGAGCATTCAGAATTTTCAGATGATCATTCAAAGTCATACCATGTAGAGCTACACAAGGGTATCAGTAATGAAGACATTGAGAAAAATTATTGTGAAAAGTCAGATGTGACGCAGTCAATGGAATATCAGTCTCAACCATCTTTTTCACAGATAGAGGTTCCTTATGACTTGGAGTTGCTTGGGGCTTGTGCAACGAGTTATCATTTGATAAGACCTGGTGATCAGTATGATGATGTAGTCAGTCATCTTCATCATATTGATTGGTATATCAGTGTTAGTTTTTCATCATATAAGCTAGCATTATGATCTTAGGATCTTTTCATTGAGAGAATAACAAGCACAGCAATAAAACATAAGCACATCACAAGAGACAAGAGACACAAAGAGTTTTCCTCGGGGAAACCATAAAGGAGAAAACCCTGTAACTTCCTCAGAGATAGAATCAGCACCAAAATAGTAAAAGCCCCAAAATAGTAAGATGCACTCTCGACAACAGTAGTCTTCTTCTTGTCTAGTCCCAATGTATTTCCTTCCTCACTAATGTGCCACACTTGAGTGAGTGAGTGATGTGTGTTGCAAGTGATAAATAGAGAGGATCTCACTCTCTATTTATATTCTTCAGTTCACTTGATGTGCACTCCAACATGTCGGCCTCACTTAACAATTACTTACTAGAGCCGACATCTCTAGGAGTGTCTAATAACCCTAATGTCCCACCACTTGTGGGGACTTTGCCTCCTCTGACCAATAGGAGGGTAACACAATGTTGGGGACTCTTGGCCTGACTTGCAATGACTCACCTAGGGTCGACTTCACTAGGATAGTCTAATAACCCAAGGGCCCCACAACTGTGGGGACTTTAACCCTTTACAAATAGGAAGGTTACCCACAATGACTTGACATGACTTTCTCATTATAGAAACTTCCCGATCGGAACATCGGGGTATGACATGACTCAAATACATTACAATACATCCTGGAATAAACATCAGGTTGCAATACATAAGAAATACGAATGAATACATTCCGAAGTTACAATTACATCAACAATCGGTCCTATCCAGTCACGGATAGAAGCAGCCTGCATGAGCACATACAAGTTGGGGAATAATTTTTATGACATTATCCGTGCCTATGATATCCCATCCATACCACCCATTCTGAATCATCATGCAGGTTTGTATTTTCTGAATAAGGTATCCTTACTTTGGCTGGTAACCAAAGACAAGGAAATTTTTTTTATGTTAATAAAATACTTAGGTGGTTACATTGGAGTTTTGACTACACCTAACCTGGTTATATCATGCTTAGAGTAGGAAAATAAGCTCCTAAAAGAGAGAATTTACTTTATTCATTTCTATTTTATACTTAGCTATAATAAAACTTTTCTTATTTTAGTTAGTTACATTTATTTTGTTTAAATAAATCAGCTTAATGTTTCATTTGGTTTTTTATAAAACTTGTGATACTGAGGTTTTTTTTGTCAAGTTGAGATGTTTTTACAGGGTGTATAAACCAAAGATTTTGGTGTTCTCATATCCTCTCCTTCCCTTAAATACCATATCGAGCACATGTCCCACAGTTGGAGCCAGAATGTTACCACTTAAGTTGTACTTAGTGGTTTTTCATCAAGTGAGCCTGGTGAACCGGAGAAGGATAACTTGCTCGGACTTCAGAAGACCTTTGGAGGTACTTCTGGGAAGTGCTTGTTGTACTATATCACATGTTCATACCCCATGGGGGAATTTTAATAAATGTTCTAGCATGATAGTGTCTGAAAAAGACTAGGCCTCTTAGACTTTATTTGTCAATCCGATCAGCCCAGGGTGTCTTTTCCCTTGGTTATTATTGGTTGTTGAATAAATGACTGATAATTTCTAATTTTTTCACTCCATACCTCCAAAGTTGGTTTGGTCATCTTGGCACTTACGCATATTGAGGTTATTAGAGTCTATGTGTCAATGTATAAAAATTCTAGACATCATGTTCGAGTCATATGAACATGTCTAAGTCCCCCTAGGTTTTTTTCAATTTTTCAAATTTTTAGTTTTTTCAGTGTTTTTTATTAAAAATTTAATTTTTCCAAAACTTAGGCTATTTGTTAATAGTTTAAATGGAAAAAATGATTTTGTAATAAAAGTGGGCCAAATAATCAGTTTCACTCATGTGGGTGCTCATTTTCAAGCTAAGAGCACCATGTAAACCCATGGACCCACTATTTCCTAGTTTTGAGTGATTTTCCATCACTCAGGTCAGAAAGCCCCAAAAATAAATTATTGATTTCTTTAATTAATAAATTGATGAATAATGGAGAAAATCCAAAATCATAGGTTAGTGGATTCTCAGCTGATTTGATTGAAATCAGTCAGATCTGAAGCAGATTAACTAGATCTGACAAATCCTTGACTGAAGGAGCTGATCAAATCAAATCCAGAGTTGATCTTCAACATCCTTTATGGGAAATTTTTCCCTCCCTCTCTCCTCCACATGTTTTGGCTCATCTGGATGAGTTTTGGTGGATGCTTCAGTCAACAGGTTGAGCTGTCAGTCATATTAGCTCTTTGATTGACAATTGCACTTAGTGAGACTCAGATGTGGCTTAGTTAGACATGGATTAGGCATTGCTGGACTCTCCATCAGCATATTTGGTCTATCTCCTTGGTATTTGTGCCCCCCTTGAGCTGGATCTCCTAGTTATTGTATATATCCAAGCACAACGGCCTCTTCCAAGCTAGTTAGAATTGGGATTGAGATGCTGCTGCTATTGTATTGTTGTTATTGTTCATTTGAAATAAAGAGAACCCTTGGAGGCAAGACGGTGTTGTTCCATTGTATGTGTGGATGATCATTGCCATTGTTTTAGTGAGGTAACCTGTATCTGTGTTCATGATTTTCTAATTGCTTTTAGATCCATTGTTGATATTGATAATAAGATTATTATAATATTGATAGGAAAGGTTCTTTTCAATAAGTTTATTGGCCATATCTTTCCTTTGATGCATGTTTAGAGATCTATATTCAACATGTTCTATAAGCTTATACACATGTTATTCTGAATCTCAGTGTATGTACTAATCAGATCTCACAAGTTTTTCGGCAAGTTTTTTTTATTTCAGATGAGCTGCAGGATCCTAGTTTGGAGAGGATGGTGATCTATTTTGCTTCTTCACTCTTTCCAAAACCTTCCAAAGGCATAGTCCCTTGACATTCCACCTGAAAGCTCCACTGTGGATCTTCAAGGCTACCAGCATTTCTGTCCTCATCTTTCTCCCTCAAAATCAACTCTTTTACCCGGTTACTTTGTTCATAGCTTTGATATTGTTTAGATATATCATCTTAAAAGTAAATTTAACATATATGTATCTTCTCAAAGCCCATAGTCTAGATCTTGCTCTTAAAAGGTTTCATAAGCAATCTAGATCTAGCTTTAGGGAAATCGTCCTTTTTTGCACGTAATTTTAAAGAAAATTTGTAGCTTGCATGCATTAGATTTTTGTTTTCTATTATAAATATAAATCTAGAAATCAGTGCACATCATATTTTATGCCTAAAAGGCAAGACAATATCCCAAGGAAATCTTTCTTTCCTTGGTTCCTTTTTACCTTTTTTAACTAGTTTTACTTAGCATTTTTTGGTTAAAAGTAAGTTGACCCAAAGGTACTTTCAGATTTCTTTTGGGAATATTTCAGTATAATAAGATTACTGGTTTTTAGTAGGAATAACAGAAAAGAGAATGAGACTCTGCCAAATTTCCAACTCTTGGACGAATCGGAGCTTCCTGGAAGCTTCCCCCACCACCTTGTTTAATTCTAGCTTGTTACAAGCTTGTTGTAAGCCTTTGGATCCCTAATAACAAGGACCAAAGTGCATCAATTTTAATTTTATGATATTGTAAATTGCTGATAATAAAAGTAAAATTTCCTTTCGAATAGGCTCTTTCAAGCCTATTCACCATCCCCCCCGGGGGGATTTGCGTCAGTGCCAATTTTTTTACTTTTTGTTCATATCTTTTCAAACTAGCATAGCTCTAAGCTGCAGTGTAGTATACTTTGATACATTATCAATTTCATATTCCATATTTGATATTTCAAAGTAATCTTAATACTTACCCCACGACTTCTCGATTGACCTGAGAGGGGAAAGAGATGCGTTGTAGGACTAATTAGAAAACTGGAATTGTGTATCTGTGTTTTCCTTTTCATCATTTGTTTCTTCAGCTATTATAAAATTAACCCCTCCTTTATTCCTTGATTGAGATC
Source organism: Pseudotsuga menziesii (assembly GCA_001517045.1). Lineage (NCBI taxonomy): Eukaryota > Viridiplantae > Streptophyta > Pinopsida > Pinales > Pinaceae > Pseudotsuga > Pseudotsuga menziesii. Next base: position 74,498 of record LPNX010402082.1, read on the forward strand.
CACTTGGATTGAAAGAGGTTCCTAGAGGGTTTTCTTTTTAACAAGAACACCCTTTTCTAAATTTACTAAAATTGACAAGACTCCGGTGTGTATGCTCTACACTTGGCTGTGGTTCATCTGATCAGTCAAGCTGTATCAAAAGAATTTGAGTGACTAGAATAATTAGGACTCACTCTCCCAAATTAACAAACCATCAGGTGAAAATCCAACACCTATATCAAACCATTATGGTGGAAAAATACTCAAAGGAAGCAGGAACTTCTAAAAAGTGACCTCGGGGCGCCGATATCTATCACACCCTAATGGGTGCGTTATGAACAATAGCCCTAGAGACTCCATTCATCCCACATATTCCTTGCGGGTAGCTATGAAGGTTTAGTTTTGGACATACTCCAAGTACTCTTGGGTATATCTGGAGTCCACCCCTTCACCTAATTTTAATCAACTCACACCTCACATTGACTTAAAACGTACCAAGAGGCAATTGCAAAACATTCACTCCAAGCACATGGAAGTACATTGATTTTATTTTGACTCCATTCTAAGGCACTGGTTATTTTCTTGCTATATATATATATATTGTGTCTCAGCATTGTGCTTTTGTGCTCTCATTTTTGTATCTTGTCATCTTTGATCGTTTATCATTAAATTTCAAACTCCTAAGTAACTCATTCAATTTAACATCACCATACTAAGTAATTTGCCTTAGTAACTTAATACGGCCTACCCCCCTTGGCTTCGTTAGGAGTTGAGCCTAAATGGAGGAGTCAAGAACAAGGTGACAGCCTTGACTCAAGTCATCCCCAAGGACACACCGAGTGGCTTGAAGATTTCTTCCACATGACCCAGGTGTGTGTAAGGTAGCAACAAACCTACCACTACACCTGGGGGCACTCCTATTCCTTTCGATACAGAGATATTTGGGAGAACTAGTCACATTGCACCTTCCATCCCAATGGTGGAAAGTACCTCACATATCCGTGCTAGACCTACTATTAGTAGTCATATGCAGATACTAAAACCGAGATGAGTGACCATAGGGAACACCACTTACATCCCTTAACATGTCCCTTCATCCTCAAACCCTACTCCTTCGAATGAATTTTTGACAACCCTTCCTCCCCCTCATTCACGTGGTCCTTTGGGCCAGAATATTGCTACTAGACATGTTCATACTGCAACTGCCCGCACGATAGTATCTCAAATTCAAGTACCTCCTGTTGTATCAGGAGGTCATATTCCTATTTCTGGATTTTCTTATGGTCCATAGGAAGGAGTCTCCCATCTCCCTAATTATGGAGCTTCTCATGGGAAATCCCATGGGACACCTTATGGAGCTTCTCATGGACAATCTTATGGACCACAGTATGGACAAAAATATCAACCCTATGGGTACGGGTATCAAAAACCTGCTTACTCCTGTAATTATGGATTTGTAGCACTGCATAGTCAAGGTACACCACATCATAATGCTTCCATGCAGCCCTACATGGGTCAAACAAGAGGAGGATATTATGGCTAAGGCCATGGTATTTACAGTAGTCAACCTTTGATGAACCAAAACTATCAGGGAGTGTGGCATAGATTGGCTCAACCTAGGCTCCCTTTCCTCGCAACATTAAACTTACCTGACTTATCGAGACTCATGAATGATCTAGTATATCATGACCCAGCTTGGCTGGCTGTCCCTAACAAGCTTCCCTTAGACATTCCCAAGTTCAAGACAAAAGCAGGAGAATATCCTAGTGAACCTGTCACTACTTTTCACCTTTGGTGCTCTTCCAATTCCTTACATGATGACTCAATCTATTTAAATCTATTTCAATGCATCCTCATTGGGCTTGCAGTGAAATGGTATACATAGTTACCGGAAGGGGCATTCATTTTATTCGATGACCTTTCCATGACTTTCCTCAATCACTTCGAGCTACCCGTGTGTTATGATGTTGGTATAGAACTCTTGTCGACATTTCGATAAGACAAAGCCACACATATCTTAGACCATATCCAAGAGTGGTGTAGATGGAAGAGGTTGATTAAAGCCTTCATACCACCTAAATTTCTCCTTGAGTGGTTCCTCAAATCGTTGTTACCTTACTTCGTGAAGGATGTTTCTACATCCAGAGTCAAAAATGAGGAACAAGCAATATTCAGGGCACATGAGTTGGATTTGATCTATGCTCAATCTGGATTTCTGTATGAGATCATACCTAATGCTCTGCAATCTATTTTTGATCCCAAGATTAATCCTGGACCACATGCCGATGGCATTATGGGTTGTACAAGTGCCAAACCTATGGATTCGGTTGTGAAACAAGTGAGTCAATTGTCTACTAATAAATTTGCTTTGGGACAAGCCAGGGCTTCGTCTCAACTCACCCAAATGGTGAGTGTACTTTCTATGCAATCGTCAGACCAGAAGGGTAACCAGCAGCCCAGAAGGAATAAAAAAAAGGGTAAAAATAATCATAAGGGTGGGAACAAGAATGAAAATGCCAATTTTAATGACAAGAACTCCCGCAATGCTGGGGGGAACAAGAAATCTAAACGTAAGGTTTAGTTTCCTTGTAAATTGTGTAAGGAGGACCACCTCACTCACTTTTTCCCTCATATGGAAGATGCCTCGAGATTCATAGCACAGGGCCCGGCTGTGCTAACCAATCCTTTACCCCATAATCAAAATATGAACTCGAGGATCGATGATCCTCATTGTGCATCAGGAAGAGATCAAAATCCATTGGAAGCCAATACTGGTCATGGTTGCATCAACATGGTACGTGCTATGAAGGTTGTGACTTGTGTGAAAGATTATGGTTCGTCACAATCAGACCTTGGAAAAGAACCCACTCCACCTGAGAGCCCTTTGCATATAGAAAACCCTATGGATAAACCTAAAATTGCACCTCACATTCCTAAGGGAGTCCTAAAGCGTTCGAGGCACAATCCTAATGCATGAGCTACCCAAAACTATTCTGTTGTCAAGGATTTGGGCCAAACTCCTTGTGCGATGTCTGCACTTGAAGTGCATTAGAGGTTTCTGCCGCAAATGAAAGATTTGCTTTCTGCTCTTAGGGTTAATGATGATAACTCTTCTTCTGTCATCAAATTTGAAATCATGGGACTACAGCCTCGATTTCGTAACTAGGTGTCTCTTTGATTCATGTAGAGTGTCTTAATATGATCGTCAAATGCATTGTGATTGATGAAGGCATTGTTGCTTCCATGATGTCTTTGTCGTGATGGAAGGGTTTAGGTTCTCTTGAGTTGTCTCAATCCGCTACCATGTTGATTGCCTTTGATGGTATATCATTTCAGTTACATGGGATTCTTCATTCTCTTAAGGTATAATTAGGAGGGAAGATCATCGTGATCAAGTTTGAGGTGGTTGATGCGCCCCTTCACTATAATATTTAACTGGGATGGAATTGGATGTATAGTATGCAAGTCGTAGCCTCTTCTCTATTTAGATTAGTATGCTTTCTATTTAATGGGAATATTGTTATGATTGATCAGACATCATTTTGTAATCCAAGTGTTTGTGCATCATCGGTAGATTCTATCCTGATTATCGATCATTCTTAACTGGCAACTAGGAGTGTGGGTGTGGGTATGTATCCATCTCTTATGGGTACCTTTAGTTGTCGTACGCCCATTCTTATGATCGGATCTAGTTTTGGTGGGGCTTGATCTTCATTGAATTCTGTGTATTTTCGCACTACCCATATGGAAGACCCCTAGATTCTTCCTTCACCGAGTGCTTCGAATTGACCTGTTGAAATGGATGTGTTGTTGCCTATAGCAACGATAGCATATCAAGTGAATCTTGATTGTGTTGCAGAGCCTAGTCCTTCCTTCTCATGGATGAAGGAGGACCCATATGTGCTTCCTATATGGGAATTTGAGTCCTCTCATGCACATGATTTCCTTGATGATGTTTTTCCATCAAATGAATCCATTATTGAGGCCATGTCTAGGGTTGAGCCACCTTGGGAAGAGTTGCATCATAGATCATATTTTCTTCCCCAGCTTGACTGCATGGAGCACGAGGACTTTAGGGAGATTCTTAGCAAGAATATTGGTAGTCCCATGGTTCCATTGAGCTCTCCTGGTCAGATGGCTGATGGGAACATGGAGAACTTATCAACTACCATTCCTATCAATATTTCTCGTGATCTTGGCAGAGTTGAAAATGTATACATTAGGGTGGATTGTTCCCCTGATGAGATCAAGGAGTATACCAAGCTATTTAAAGAGTTTTGTGACATATTTGCTTGGTCATATGAGGAAATGTTGGGTATTGATCCTCATATTTTCGAACATGAAATTAATACCTATCTGAATGTGAAGCTTGTTCGACAACGTTTGCATGCGGTGAATCCTAGAAAAGCACCCACTATTAAGGATGAGATAGAGAAGCTATTAAAAATTGGTTTTATCTATCCCGTTCCCTTGACGGAGTGGGTTTCAAATCTTGTTTTGGTGGATAAGAAGTAGGGAGCGATCCGTGTATGCATTGATTTATGTGATTTAAATTGTCCTTGTCCTAAGGATAATTTTCCACACCATTTATTGATCAGATTTTGGATGAGTGTGCGGGAAGCGAGGTATTCACCTTCATGGATGGTTTTTTTGGATATAATCATATTCAGATCAAACCCAAGGATCAACATAAAACTGCATTTATTTGTTCTTGGGGTACATTTGCATATCGGAAGATGCCTTTCGGTCTTAAAAATGCCGGAGCCACATTTCAGTGGGCTATGACCTTAATTTTTCATGATCTCAAAACAATTATCAAAGTGTATTTGGATGGTATTGCTGCTCATTCTTGTTTGAGAGTGTGTCATCCATACCATTTAAGATTAGTATTTGAAAGATGCCACCATTACCAAGTCAGGTTAAATCCTCATAAGTGCATCTTTTGCGTAACCATTGGTCGCTTGCTAGGGTTCATTGTATCGAAGGAGGGTATAAGAGTCAATCCATTAAATGTTGAGGAAATACTTCAATTGTCTCCCCCGTGTAATATTAGACATCTGTAGTGTTTGCAAGGCATGGCAAATTTCTTGTGAATATTCATGGTTAACTTTGCCAATTTGACAAAAGGATTTATGCGTCTTTTGAAGAAGGACACTACTTTTTGCTGGGATGAGCATGCCCAGGAGTTCTTTCATGGTCTTAAGAGAGACTTAGCATCGACCCCCATGCTTATTCCACCTGACTATAGACATGATTTTTTTATTTATGTGGCGGTGTCCATGGAGACGATTGGTATGGTTTTGGTTCAGGAGGATGAGGAGCTCCATGAGCATGTCATATATTATTTGAGCCAGAACCTTATTGATGCGGAAATCTATTATTCTTATGTGGAGAAACTTTCCTTGGCCACCGTTCATGCGGTTCAGAGATTGAGACATTATATTCTTTTTCTCCATACCATTGTGGTAGCTCATGTCAATCCATTTCAGTTCATTCTCACTAGAAGGATGATCAGGGGAAAATATAATAAGTGAATTGTTATTTTGCAAGAATTCGATCTCAAATTCGTTTCGGCAAAATCGAAGAAATCGTTGATCTTTGCGGAGCTCATTTCTGATTTCCCAAGTGTGGAGGAGGAGGAGGTTTATGAGGATACATTTTTCGATGAGCATATTTTCTTTATCTCAACTTTGGACCCATGGTATGGGGATATCATTATATATTTGCAAACGTTGAAGGTCCCTACTCACCTTTCATGGGATGAGCGACGATGATTACGTCATGTATCTAAGAAATACCTTATATTGGATAACACATTGTACCGCCATAGGGTAGATTCCATTTTATGTCATTGTTTAACCCATGATGAGGCTGAGTTTGTGCTGAATGATTGCCATGGAGGGGTTGTGTGGTGGTCATTTACTTGGGCTTTCTACAGCCCAAAAAATATTGAGAGTTAGATATTTTTGGTTGTCCATATTCAAGGATTGTGTCAATGCGGTCAAGAAGTGTCACCCTTTCCAGGTGTTTGCACGCAATATCCACTCGCATCCTACCCCATTACATCCGATTATCGCCATTGGTCCCTTCACCAAGCAGGGGCTTGAATTCATAGATTGCAAGCCAACTTTAGCTGGGGAGGAATCATCACATTATAGTGGCTGCTGATTATTTCATGAAATGGGATGAGGCTATGCCCACAATTAAATCTGATGGTGAGACAGCCACACATTTCGTGTTCAACCAAATTATTACTCGGTTTGGCATTCCAAAAGAGCATGTCATTGACCATGGCAGGAACTTTCAAAATAGAATGATGGAAGAGTTGGCTTTGAAGTTAGGGTATAAGCGGGAGCACTCCCTTCTTATTACCCTCAGGTGAATGGACAGGTTGAAGAAATGAATAAATCACTTAAGTCCATTCTCCAATAAACCATCACACAAAGAAAGACAAATTGGAATAACATGTTATATCCTGCTTTCTAGGCCTATAGGACTATGGTTAAGACTTCCACAGGTTTCTCTCCATATCAACTCGTACATGGGGTGGAGTATGTCTTGTTGGTTGAATGTGAAATCCCTTTGTTGAATCTAGCTATAGATATTGTACCAGACACTTCCGCATTGGAGGAACATTTGGTCCAATTAGAGCAGCTTGATGAGCAGTGCCGAGATGCCTTAGTGGCTTTAGAAATAAATAAGCATTGCGTTAAGGTCCAATATGATAAGTTTGTCCATCTGAGGAGGTTTAGTGAAGGTGATTTGGTCCTTTTGTGGGATCAAGCTAAAGAACCCTTGGGGGTAGGGAAATTTAATCCCATGTGGCATGGTCCTTACGTAGTCAAACGTGTGTTAGAGAAGGGTGCCTATGATCTGGTGGATTATGAAGGGACAGCCTTGGCGAAGCTTAGAAATGGGTTCTATCATAAGAAATACTATGCATGATATTTAGCCAGGGCTGATTATTGTATATTATTGTACAATTTTTTGCATAGTTAGGTTTTCTTATGGTGATTGGGTTTGTTGATTAGCTTTTGTTTCTTATGGAAGATGTCAATGGAGTCTTCCACTTACATAGGATTCACTGATGGTGGTCAGCTTCTACTGCTTGGGTGATTTATACTCCTACAGGTCAGGTATTGTCTTCAGGAGGCGTATGTTTACGGCCTTCTTCGAACCATGTTGCTGAGTATAGTGCCATTATAGAGTTATTGTGGAATGCCATTTCACATGGTGTTCTCTCTGTTGAGGTACGTCTTTATTTGCAGTTAGTGATTTCATAGTTTAATGGCTTGTATCTTATTAGGGATCTGGCATTATTACGCAGATGCTTACGTGTGAGATTTCTAGAACGACAATTTCGGAACATAGCATACATACATGTTTCAAGAATTTTTAATCAAGTTGCTGACTCATATGATAACTATGTGTTAGATTGGAATTTGTTTCATATACCATAAGCATATCACAAACATAAATTTTTACACACATGTAAATCAATAAAATTGATCATCATAAAAGTTTTTCATTAAACATCCAAAATGTGACGTCATAATACATAAGTGTCATAATACAAAAATGGGGCTTTCGAGCCACCAAAATATAATACATGATAGCACAAAAATGAAACACTCTCAGGTCTCTAAGCCTGAGGAAGGGGAGATGGGTTCTGATCATGGTAGCACACCATGGCTCTAGCTAGTCGTTAGAATAACTGAACCCATGCTTGTGGTACACCAACCACCTAGCGCTGCATGGCCTCAGGGAAGTCCTCGACTTGCGCCATGGGTACCCTGTGTGTCAACTGTACAAAGTTTGTGTGGATTCTTTGGAGCGTTTGCTCCACATCCAAACCCATGATCCAACATCTACATACAGATGACAGATTGTCACTATGTGTCATCACACCAAAACATGTCTTTTGAGTCAATACATCAAAAAACACAAAAATTTAATAATTCAAAAAAATTAAAAAGAGGGTTTGGGATTCGTTACCTATGTCACCATATCCCGCTCCTGGTGGTAGAGGCATGTACGAATATCCCTGGAAATATATTCCTGCATAGGGATAACCATCGATGGAAATTATCTGCCACCGCCACCATGGAAAGAATTTCATTGGGTAGGGGTTAGCCACCCTACCTCTACCCAGTCTGTGCATAACATTTTCCTAATGTCATTGATCCGGATCTCGAGCTCTGTGTGGAGGAATGTCCACTCTAGGGCTTAGCCCCGGTACACGCTTAAAGAAGAACGTGCTTAGTATGTTGTCGAAGTGGAAGTTTCTCACCTTGCCTATCTTGCAGTCACTAAGATGTTGCTTCATGTTACTCAACAGCACAGTGCTCCAATCATACACTTTGGGTCTCATACACTTCACTGCATAGAATATCAATGGCCATGAGGCCTGCTGGAGTGAAGCTAGACTAGCTATCCTACCGAGTGCCAATAGTATGGCCTTAAATCCTAGTACCTGGATGGAGTTTGTCAGGATTTGAATCCCAACCTTTTCCATGTCCAAAAAACAATATATTTCAATGTACTCATCAATGGTAAGGCCACCTCTGGGCCTGTGAGAGCTTAGGTTCACCACCTCTCCCCATCAGGATAATCCAGTAATAAAATGTATGTCCTCAATCTCTATAGTGATATACATCCCATCGATATGAAATGACTCTGATTCTGGATCCCAATAGTCTACTAGCATCTGTAGGAGTCTTGGTTTGGCCCTCAGGTTGCCAAGACACAAAAACTTATATAGACCGCATGCACAAAGAGCTTGTTGAGCTATTAAGTCACCTTGAATAGCCTCTTCTACATCTCCATGTTCCCTCTCTCTCCACTCTAGAACCATCCTGCACATAAAAAATAATTTTTGGTCATTATATACCTTAGAAAAACTTGTACGTGGCTGCATATGCGACTGTTTGCAAAACAACCATGTATGTACAAGAATTTGGGAGGTTTTTTCATGTATGGCCAGCCATATATGCGGAAAAATCCATGATATACGGGTGGGATGAAACAACCATTGAATTTCTCCAGACGAAGCTCCCGGAATTCGAGTTGGAAGTTTTGATCTCAAATGGGTAAAAATTTCAAATGATATGGAATTTTTGAATTTTTTACTAATTATGAAAAAAAAATTGAAAATTTTCAAATTTTTTACCCACCTTCTATAGTTCTGGACTGTTTTGGACTAATTTGATGATGTAGGAGTCCATTTTGAGCGTCCTTTCGACTGTGGTTTTGACCCGTTCGTGTCAATTTCAGGTATTATGTCTAAACTGGCATATAGGTTAGGTTTCAAATCCATTTGCACTTTTCATGACCTTATGACCATTTCATTATAACCTTAGGTACGAACCCATTCTATCTTGTCACGAAACCTCCTTGTTTCTTTTAAAAGTGACATGATGTGAATGGTAGAGATTGACCATACATGGGTGCCCTAGTTAGCTCCTAATTTGCATTTGGTGCCCATGCTGACATTTTTCCCTTAGGGTGTGGGAGTCCTTTGTATAGTATCTCCATGACTTTGCGCAAGAGCCTCATACTCCTCTTGATCTTTTTGCTGGCACTTTTTTCCCAGGACTCCCTTATGTCAAGTTGTAATTGCATTATCATGAGTTTTTCTTGCCTTATTGAGCCTTATGTCAGCTTCCCTAACTTTGATTATCAGTTATATATCCCTAGATCATCTCATGTCTAGCCATGCAAATCCATTTTACATATACTTTGCAGCTTAATTCCCCACTTTTTACTAGGAGGGTACCTTCCCCCGAGTGTCATTATCCTACACATGTTTCCTTGCATTAAGCATAGGTATGTTCCGTTGCTTGGAACTAGTTTGTTTTCCCCTTGACACTTGTCTCCTCCTAGTCTGTAACTACAAAGCACTTTTATTCTTTTTCAAGCTTTTCAAAATATTTGAAAAACTCCAAAAACATTAAAAAACCAAAAATATGGATAGGAAAAGATGTTATCTTTGGCAACAGTCGAGTCGTGTCCCCTTCGAACAGAGCACTGTATATCACATCTATTGGTTGGGTTAATAGATTGACATTAAGAGTTGTACTCGTTTCTCTGAGTTTATCTCCACTGACTAGTTAAAATTCCAGTCCCTATGGAGCCTCTATCGATGCCTTTTGTGTCACAGAGATATCCCAGTTTTGTATATTGAGACTATGTTGCCTACATTTAGTCACCATTTTCCTTTATGCTCTTGTTCGAAGGAAGGTGAAACATGAGTCAGCCATTCCTCAATTCTCTTGGCTTTGCATGTCAGCCATTCCCGGTATTGATACTGGTTCATGCACATTATGATCGAGTCCTTCCACATTATATATATTTTCTGAGTACCTCGTGTTGGATGATGAGGGATGCCTTAATTCCCTCCTTCCATTGGATTTCATCCCATCTACTTCAGATCATTTATTCTGGGATAGGAATCTAGAGTCATTTTGAGTGCCTTGAGACTTGTAGTGATCAGTGGAAGGTTCTCTCACCATTGACAGTTTTGGGAATACATTAATGTCCCCTGATCAATAGATTCTCTCAAGTGTTCAACCTCAACACATTTATTCACACTTGTTAGTTTTTACTCTAGTACCTTGATTCCCATTTTCATTATCGGTGGGTGATATCGCATCTGTTAACGATATACATCAACGATCGGTAATTATACGATGGAATACTATGTTTGACCTCGACACCTCTATTCACATAGTAGGACATGTACTCGTATCATATTGTGTAGAAGGTCTTCTATATTGGTGGCATTTCATATATGCTACCTCCTTGATCATGCCAATGTTCATGAGATTTCAACTCTCGTGACTTGATTCCAGTGTATATCAGATATCTTTAGCCATTATAGAGATCTTGATCCATTATATATATTCATCTTTCATGGAGATCATGATCCTTTGTATATATTCATCATGGATATTCTGATCTATCTATATTGTATGTGGCAATGAGCACACGTCATATTTTGTATCATGACTATTCATGGCCATTGTACTCTTATGTATCTGGAACTGCTATATGTACTTGTAGTTATGGGTATAATTTGATTATTGTATTATACTATTGGATGGATGTTTCTTCCACCTGGTTCTTCATCACTCCAATTCTATGATGGAATTATAATCTATTTCAGCCATTGTATCACCCCTCTGACCTCACACATTAGGGGGCATCTGTTACAGCTGATATTACCACACATGGTGGATCACACCTTTATGTCCTTCCCTATCCCTCTGCAGACTCTTTGGACCCCATGTACCATTTTTATACCTTTGATGTTTCCAAGATCTTCTCTGAAAACATGCATTATTTTCTATACGTGACTTTTAAACCTATTCTTGTGTATATACGCGGATATGACCCTCAAACCCGTGTACATCAAGATGTGTGCAAAAGGCCAAATAGTTTTGGAGTTTTCCTTGATGTGGATCCAAGTCACTTGTCTCTTGGCCTTCCATATGCCTTGAGATCGCTCAAATTTGACCTTCCATTACCCCATTAAAGCACTATATAAGGAACCCTTTGGATACATTGAAAGGGGAGGAATTGAAGAGCAAGAAAACTATATTCCATTATTGTCGGAGCTTATACTTGAGTCTGCATCCCTTTGTCCCTTGGAGCACTTTGTGTTCTTCCCAAGATTTTCTTTGCTTGTGAGCTTGATATTGAGAGATGGAGTATTGAAGTGGTGGAGGCCTAGGTGGAGGACTCAATTTCTCTGATTCGCAGATGTGCCGATAGAATTTGTCACTATTGTAATCTCTGATTTATATTAATAGAAATATATTTTCCTATCCAATAATGTGTATTTAAATGAGTATTGAATCCATGGATGCTTTTAAATTCTTATATGTGATTGATTATATATGCTAGAGTAGGTCTAACACAATTATATAGCATGCTTGTCTTGTTTATTGAATGTTGAGAGATCAAATTGTTAATACAAGCAAGAGTGAAAAAGCTCAACGAGGATCTACATCAACCGTCCAGAATAAGGTATGTTTTGAGATCCTTTAGGGTTAGATGTTTGGTTACTCTTGCATATGGGAAAGGATTGATTTCTACGGTTACTCTGTCTATTGTGGTACCATAAGCCATAGGAAGTTTTCTCCATAACAAATCCCTTCTACTGTGTGTGTGCCCCCCAATTCTGGTATGTTTATGTTAGTTAGATCATCATCTGGGTCTCCAGCTAGATTGTAGCAAGCCATCCATTGCTGAATGGTCACACTGCACTTGTGAGAGTGATATTTTTTGAGAGGAATCTCAGAAAATAACTTCTCCTTTATATTTTGAAGCACAACATCAACTGTATTGTTCTCATCTGCAAATTCAAATGTGTGCATGAAATGCTTAGCAAGCCCTTCCCAATCCCTATTTCCTTGCTACATTTCCATAGATGCATACCAGGTTCTAGGTGTCATTTCCAATGTATGTATGAAATGATTGACCCACTCCTATCGCGATTATTCTGCAAATATTGTGTGACAATGGTTAAGATGTTCAACAAGGTTTTCCAACCCTAAATACTTGTGATTTACAAGGGTGACCTCTTCATCGAATCTGACTTCCATCAATCTTCTGCACTATGGCCAATCTGTTATAGAATTCTTTTGCGCACCCCACCATCTAGCAGGCATAGATTTTAGTGCATGATCCAGAACCAATAAATGATGTGATTCCATTAGAAATCATTCAAACTCAGTTAAGAAGGTTGCAAGGTTAGGTAAACCCTCATAGGTGGGTATCTCTCGTAGTTCATTCTCCACCCATCGCACAGACCTTATAACTCTGGCACACCTTTTCATAGAGATTTCATGTAGTAGATTTTTCCAATTCTCCAAGGCCTCCACTGAGTTGGATGTGCATGAACTAGCACTCTTCCAACTTAGGTTTCTATCCACTATTGGATTTATTTATGTTAGTTTTTCATCATATAAGCTAGCATTATGATCTTAGGATCTTTTCACTGAGAGAATAACAAGCACAACAATAAAACATAAGCACATCACAAGAGACAAGAGACACAAAGAGTTTTCCTCGAGGAAACCATAAAGGAGAAAACCCCACAACTTCCTTAGAGATAGAATCAGCACCAAAATAGTAAAAGCCCAAAATAGTAAGATGATCTCCCAACAACAGCAGTCTCTCTCTCTCACACTAAGAGAGATTCTCCTCTCTCACTCATGCGCCCCAATGAGTGAGTGTGAGTGTTGCAAGTGATAAATAGAGAGGCTCTCACTCTCTATTTATATTCTTCCATTCACTTGGAATCCACTCCAACATGTCGGACTCACTTAACAATTACTTACTAGAGCCAACATCTCTAGGAGTGTCTAATAACCCTAGTGCCCCACTACTTGTGGGGACTTTGCCTCCTCCAACAAATAGGAGGGTAACATAATGGTGGGGACTATTGCCCCGACTTACAATGACTCACCTAGGGTCAACTTCACTAGGATAGTCTAATAACCCAAGGGCCCCATAACTGTGGGGAATTTAACCCTTGACCAATAGGAGGGTTACCCATAATGACTTGACATGACTTTCTCATTATAGAAACTTCTCGAAATAAACATCAGGGTATGACATGACTCAAATACATTACAATACATCCCAGAATTAACATCGAGTTACAATAGATAAGAAATACAAGTGAATACATTCCAAAGTTGCAATTACATCAACAGTCCCTCTTAACTAGGAAGGTATTCTCTTGACACAATTTATCAGCACAAGTCTTCTTCTCTGTATCATCTAGGTCATCGTCAGGTCATCGTCATCTTCAAATTCATCTTCATCTTCAAGTCGTCTTCATATGTAAGTCATATTCATTTGGATCTGGATCATCACTTGATCTAGATCATCGCTGGACATCATCAACTCGATATGGATCATTACTGGACATCATCATTGGATTTGGATCATCACTCGATCTGTATCATCACTGGACATCGTCACTGGATCTGGATCATCACTCGATCTGGATCATCACTGGATCTAGATCATCATCACTAGATTTGGATCATCATCACTGAATCTAGATCATCACTTAATCTAGATCATCTCTGAAGCATCATCTCTGGATCTGGATCATCACTCGATCTGGATCATCACTGCTAAATCATCATCACTAGATCTAGATCCTCACTCGATCTGGATCAGTACCACGGGTGCTATCTCATGATTATTTTCATCACAGGAAGTTCTACTCATGATTCTTTTCATCACAGGAAGTTCTACAGAGCTAGCCCTTTTTCATGCTGGTTGTAGCCCTAGCCATCATATAGGTCTTCGCCCAACACTTACATCTGACCTACTCGTCAGAAAGGCACGCCCAACACTCACATCTGATCATGTAGGAACCAATCCTATAATCATATTAGAAAGGCCCAGCACTCACATTCACCAGCATGGTAGGAACATCTACTACCATCTATGAAATGGCTATGCACTTACATCTGACCTATTCGTCAGAAAGGCACAGAACTCACATCCATCCAGGCTAGAACACATCCTACTCACAATGATGGAAGAGTTCTATACTTCCATCTAGACTGGAACACATCCTACTCACAATCATGGAATATTTTCCCACTTTCATCCAGGATGGAACACATCCTACTCATAATGATGAAAGATTTCAGCACTTACATTCATCCAGGAGGGAACACATCCTACTCACAATGATGAAAGGGCTCTGCACTTACATCCATCCAGGAGGGAACACATCCTGCTCACAGTGATGGAATGGATTGCACTCACATCTGATCATGAGGGAACACATCCCAACAATCATATCAGAATGGCCCCCAGTCCTCGACTGAGCTACCTGGTAACTGACCAGGTGCCTCCATTCTCAGAATGGCAATTGCACTTATATCTGACCTGCTTGTTGGAATGGCCAACACTCACATATAACATGGAAGGAACTTAATCCTTTATCCATGACAGAATGGTTCATCCCTTACATCTGATCAATTGGGAACACATCCCTCTGTCACATCATAATGGCTACTCAGTCCTACACTGAGTGATCCCGGTAACTGACCAGGTGCCTCCATTCCTAGAATGGCAATTTCCCTTACATCTATCCTACTCGACAGAATGGCCAACACTCATATCTAACATGAAAGGGAGTAAGCCTATCATCATGATAGAATGGCTCAGCCCTTACATCTGACCATGGAAGTAACCAATCCTCTCACCATGTCAGAATGGCTACTTTCTCTTGGAGGGAACCTCAATCTGGAGAACACCAAGCCTCTCCCTGAAGTAATCAAACTTCAGTCTATCCAATGGCTTCATCAATATATCAGCTATATGTTCCTCTGTCAGAACATACTGGAGCTTCACTACTCCTCTCTGCACCATATCCCTGATATAGTGATACTTGATCTTGATATGCTTCGACTTGTCATGGAACACTGGATTCTATGACAACTTCACGCAACTCTAGTTGTCACAATGTATACAAGTAGCATCCAACTGGAGATCAAATAAATCAGACAGTAGCTACCATAGCCATACTGCCTCACAACTAGTTAAACAAGCTGTGACATATTCTGCTTCAGCTGTACTCAGTGCCACACAGGATTGCTTCCTACTAAACCAAGAGATCACACCTGATCCCATACTGAAGAAACACCCTGAAGTACTCTTTCTATTGATGGCATTTCCTACCCAATCTGAATCAACATAACCCTCTAGGTTAATCTTTTGATTCACATCGTACTTGAGTCCATAATCAACTATACCCTTTAGGTACCTCAGAATATGCTTTGCAGCAGTCAAGTGAACACTCCTCGGATCTATCAAGAATTGGCTTAAGGTGTTCACAGCAAAACAAATGTTTGGTCTCGTGTTCGTCAGGTACATCAATGACCCAATCATCTGATGATACATCGCAGCATCAACCGACTCTGATGAAGCATCACTCAATAGCTTCAGGTTCGATGCCATCAGTGTGGTCATAGCCTTGCAGTCCATCATCTGAAACCTCTTCAGAATCTCTATTGCATACTTCCCTTTTCCAAGGAAGATTCCATCTGTACTCAGCCACACCTCCATACCTAGAAAGTAATGCATCATCCCCAAGTACTTAATTTCGAACTCAGCAGCAAGCTTTCTCTTCTTATCAGCAATCAACCCATCTGTACCTGTCACAAATAGATCATCTACATATAGTTGAAGCATCACTGGGTTGCCATCCTCAACCTTGTAGTAATGGTTGGAATCTGCTTTACTCTCAGTAAAGCCTAGAGTCATCAGTAATCTATCCATCCTGTCATACCATGTCTAACCTCATGATCTTCTACAATCACTCCCTCTGAAGCAGAGCATCATACTCCCTCTCTCTTTTGTACTCTATGCACTGAAACATTTTGTACAAGTAGTATCCATCTAGGATCATTGGATACCAAGATCCTCTATCTTGAACTTTTTCAAAAGTTCTTCTCACATCCATCTGTGAGCTTGTCATCCTTTATCAACCTTGTAGCAAAGGTTAAGATATTCATCAGGCTCCTCATCTATGTGTTATCTCATGGGTGTCTTCTGATCTCGTACAAGGCCTTCTTTCATTTGCACATGATTATGCATGTCATGTGACTTCACTTTCAGTAGCTATAAATGTTTCTTCATAGTCTATGCCTTCTTTTCGTGAGAAGCCTTGTGCTAGGAATCTTGCTTTGTATCCCACGATGTTTCCATCTACTGCATGATGGAGCTACGAACTTCTCTTCAAGTCTCGATACTGCACCTTGACATCATTCTTCTTGAACTGGTCTTCCCTTTCTTCTTGGTGGCTGGAAGGTTCTACATCAATGATGTCACTACACTTCGTCATATTATTCTTTGTCTTTGAATTGTCGTCACTTGTTCTTCGAAATAAGTCTTCATTCTTCTTTTCTTGTAGGTGATTATGTATGCGATCTTTCCTACAATTCAAATGTAGTTGTATGGTTAGAAACATTTCATAAGGTATATTCATAATGAAAAATTCATATGCATAACTATATGATCATGCAACTATTTTAGCCAATACAACATTCATCCATATCTCACATAAACTTTCTATATAACTTCCATCTCTACCAGGACAACATTGGGATTGTGCACTAATCCAATATGTCAGCAAAGAGGTTTCATTCTAGATAAGTAGCAATGGAGAGTTGTATAGCACCATGAGATACTTACCCATCACATGCATATTAGTAGTATACTGTCATTAATGCAAACATCCTATCATGCATAATACATCAACTGAATATAAACAAATGCATAAACAAAAAAATATCATGAAATGACAATTGAATACTTATATTTATTTTTTTCATGGGTAGACCCCTTCTTGAGCCTTCAGCTTCATCGTCTTCTTCATTCATAATAGCATCGTTTCTTATCCAAATGCTAAGGTGGATAAGAATTTATTCAAGAGTTGAGTTCTTCATATTCCTCATCGCTTGAGGGATCTTCTTTGGATGGTGAGAGCTTGATCTTCAATTGCTCCCATCTTCTCTTCTCTTCATATGAGTCGAGCTTCTTCTTCTTCCTAGAGTCTGCTAAACGTAATAGCTTCCTTCTGGCACACATTCCTCCCATGAATCAATCCTATGATCTTGGGAGTCCATTCAAGGTGGCCATCACCACTTCCACATTCTTCACTTCTTCTTTCACTGCTTCAAGTTGTTCTTTGATTTGAGGGACCCTTATGACTGCATGGTCTCTGCATTCTGGATATTCACATTCTTCAACTGGTTTCTTAAGGTTGTATTCCGATTTTTGTTCTTCCCTTCAAATAGCTTGGTCAAGGAATCAAACATCATCGGTGTCTTAGGAAGACACTTGTAGTAAAATTTGATTCGTGACTGAATCAGTAATGATCTTCTTGGCCTTAACCAAGTTCTTCTTGAGTAAGGCTTCTAGCCTCATCTCCCTCTGAAACTGGAACCTCTATACTCATGTAGGTGTCCAATCCATTTTCTTCAGAGAGATCAAATACTTCTATGCTTGGAATTCATCAACTTCATCAAGCTTATCATCAATCTAATGTGATAGATCACTTTGAAATGAGAACCTCAAATGAAAATAGCAATAGATTAGATCTTACCGATTTGAGGTGTCTGTCCTGGTTCTGGAGCTGGTTGATCTAGGGTTTGTCACAGAAACCCTAATTTTCCAAACTTGGAATCTTTTAGATCTGATTGGATAGACATATAGATCTCTTCAAATGGAGCTGTCCAATGTACTCCTTTTCTGAAAACAGTGGAGGGAAGCTCCCGGAATAGGAAGCCCTAATTTTCCAATTTCTTCTGCAAAAATTCCTATTACTGTTTCTGTGATATCTCCAAAATTGATGCTCCTATGTGTCTAAAATTTCTCACTGCGGTAACCTTGCATGTCCCTGATCCAACACCATAGGTTTCATCAGAATTGGTTTTACCATTTTGGATTTATGATCCTTTTCCCAAGGTGACCTGTTACAGGACTGTTCAGAACAGCAAAGTTGTACAGCATGCCACGTTTCACTAGTTCATATTCTGAGTCTGATATTCGTACCACAAAAATTAAATTCCGTACCCTTTCTGGAAAATCTTCAGGAATTCCATTTGGCCCTCTGTATCCCAAGATATTTCATTTCTCCCCAGGTGTCCTTCTTAGGTATGAATTCTGGAAGAGGCTGGAACCCTAACTTGGAGGGATCAAATCTCCTAGAATATAGCGAATATGACACTGAATTTTGGATACAATGTTATTCAAGATTGTATATTTGGACCGTGAAATTTTCAGCTCCTGAGCCTTTGCCAATCACGGAATATAGTGAATGTACCACAACTTAGTAGTTTTAGTATTTAGGGTTTTTCTAGCTCGGGGTCAAACTAGGGTTTGACTTTCCTGGAGTTTCACCCAACCAAATTTCTTGATCCAGGTTTCTAAACTTCAGTTTCTATGAGGAGAAAAATCCTATTCTGGTCTCACTCAAAAATTCCTCTTCTATAGAAAGCCCTAATTTCCACATCGAAAACTGAAAATGCTCGAAATTAAATTTCGCTTCGATAGAAAGATGCACCCTTCAATGGAGAGTCATCCTAGAATACTTTTGCTAATGGATTATGGAGAGAGACCCAAAAATTAAGAAGCCCTAGCTTTTACAGCTGCATAATGTCTTCTTCTTAGGTTAGCTCTAATACCATGTTAGTTTTTCGTCATATAAGCTAGCATTATGATCTTAGGATCTTTTCACTGAGAGAATAACAAGCACAACAATAAAACATAAGCACGTCACAAGAGACAAGAGACACAAATATTTTTCCTTGGGGAAACCATAAAGGAGAAAACCTCGTAACTTCCTCAGAGATAGAATCACCACCAAAACAGTAAGATGATATCCCAACAGCAGTAGTCTCTCTCTCTCACATTGAGAGAGCTTCTCCTCTCTCCCTCATGCACCCCAATGAGTGAGTGTGAGTGTTGCAAGTGATAAATAGAGAGGTTCTCACTCTCTATTTATATTCTTCCATTCACTTGGAATCTACTCCAACATGTCAGCCTCACTTAACAATTACTTACTAGAGTCGACATCTCTAGGAGTGTCTAATAACCCTAGTGCCCCACCACTTGTGAGGACTTTGCCTCCTCCAACAAATAGGAGGGTAACACAATGGTGGGGACTATTGCCCTGAATTAAAATGACTCACCTAGGGTCGACTTCACTAGGATAGTTTAATAACCTAAGGGCCCCATAACTGTGGGGACTTTAACCCTTCACCAATAGGAGGGTTACCCACAATGACTTGACATGACTTTCTCATTATAGAAACTTCCCAGAATAAACATCGGGGTATGACATGACNCATCAAGTTACAATAGATAAGAAATACAAGTGAATACATTCCAAAGTTACAATTACATCAACAATGTAGTCTTCTGTTAATGCAGTGACATTGTAGATCTAGTCAAGATAGTCAATCTATCCATCATTGTAGATAGGCTCACCCAATCTCTGTCCCTCTAATGGATCAATTGGCGACACCACTCTCATCTCATTATCCTCAAATGAAAGGATCCTTTTCTTGAATTTTATAATGGTATGGTTGTCTATATCCCAATATATCCCCAACAATGCGGGATATGAATTTGTGTCATCAACAATGTTAATGACCTCAAAGTTTGCAAATATGCATAACCCTTCAATGTCGATAAAGACCTGACTCAACCGACCAATGGGTAGGACCTTCGCTTGATTTTCAAGTTGCAACTGGGTAGGAGACCAACCCAAATGTGGCTTCCCCATACTTTCCCAAGTTTTTCGCATCAATATATTGACATCAGACCCCAGGTCTAAGATGATGTAATCCATGTCATGGTCACCTATTTGCGCAGTCATTCTCAACTTGTGCCCATTTTTGAATTTCTTTCTTACTTGGTTAACTTTGTTTTTAGGTCGTGGCTCTATGGGTATCTCTTCTATCATTGCTTGTCATTATGCAATAGCATATTTATCTCTTATTAGCTTTAAGCAACTTGACAAAAAGGATTTGAGCTTACTAACCTTTTGTTGGACATTCCTTTGGAATATGCACTTCAATCGTTCAGGAATCTTCCTAAATTATTTTGACATCGATGGTTCTGTTGGGTCCACAAACGTTGATTGCACATCCCAGAATACTTCCTTTTGTTTTTGGACATTGAATGGCACCCTCTTCTCTATCGTCTGGCATACCTATGGCTGTAGTTATTCTTGTGACGTATCTTGATCAGGTCTTGTCACAGCACCTCCTCATGTTATGATAGCAACATTTGGATCTCATGGTTTAGCTGTAATCATCTGAACATTCATGTTGGGATTTGGGTTTCAGTTCTACATAGAGTTAGGCCCTGCGATAGTCCTTGCTTGCCATTTTGCAATCAACAAAGGACATTGCTCCACATTATGGTCTTTTCCCTTATAGTATGAAAATGTCTTTGTAGGATCCAAGAATTCTTTGGCATAGTGACCTGGCTATCCACAATTATAGCATGTAACTTGACCTCTCCCTCTACCAAATACTTCTCCTCCTCGACCTCTGAAGTTCCCACCACCCCTTCCCTACGGGTGTGGTTGCTGTGGTGGATATTGATTCTACTGGTAGTGAGGTTGGTAGTGATTTTGTTGTTCATATGGCTGGTGAGGCACGAACTAAGTTTGATGCTGGTTTTAATACTGATTGGGTAGGAACTACACAGGGTGATATGATGCTTGCACTGGTTCAGCTTGAACAGGCCCCGCATTTTTCATTAAGTAGGTATCGCCGGTCTTTTCCTTCAAGAGCTGGTATGCTCTCCAATATTTCTCTTCATGGCCTACTGACTTACAAAATTTACGAAAGAGGTTTATCGAGGTACTTACAAATTTTTGCAAATATAAACACTCCTCGTCATGATTCCCTCTAGAATGGCATATGCAACACCAGGGTAGCCCATGGCCATTTAATGGGTTTGGTGCACCAGACGAGACATAATTCATGAAGGTTAGATAGTTATCCTTAGTGTGTCCATCCATTCTGCATTTTGTGCACCATAAATATTCTTGTGCTTCCTTACCCTTCTTATTTTCTTACAGTTGTATCATCAGATTCTCTAGCTATGAATGAATCTACACCATTCCTGTGGCACTGTCACCAATTGGCGAGGCTTCTAACTTCATTACCAACTCTAGTACTTATGTCTATGAATCAATATTTTGTTGCATCAATGGCCCTCGAATGTGTGGTAATAACGTAGGAATAAAACCCTCTTTATGTTGTACATTCGACATTTGAAAACTTACCTTGGCCATCAAATTTTTAAACCACTGGTCAAAGTCCCACACTAATTCTATCAGTTCTTGCTTTATGTCTTTGATCTCAGTAATGCAGTGTGGCTTAGATTTGGGTTTTCTAAAATTAGAGATCATTGCAGCTCGGATCTCATCAAGGGTATTTTGCGTAGTTCCAGTCAGTGCGGCATAGAAATTCATAAACCAATCTAGTTCATGACCCCTTAGAGTCGTGATCATCTGCGCCTTTCTTATGTCCGCATTATGGACTAACCAAACCATCCAAATAGCTTCGCAGGGGAACTAGTGTTGCTCTGGGTCTTATCTTCCATTCCCATTTAATGTGAGTAGTCAAATATCCGCTCCAGCCATTGAGTTGGAGTCAAGTTCCTCTAGTAAGGGATTCAAAGGGGGTGAACCATCTTTCTTACTAGTCACATTACTAGCACTATCGGTATTAGCAATCCTTTCTGGGGATGAGACTCTAGATCCTACCTCTGGTGATATTCTTGATGTGATGTAGTTGTGTCCTAACCTTGGTGTCTCCATGGACTCCTCATATTCCTATGCTACTTTCAATATCAAGCTATAGCCCTCCTCTTCATCGCAAGACCCTTCGTCTTCCTGTGACCGAAGTTCATGTTCACTCTCCTTGAACAAGCTAGGATTTCATTGCCCTCTTTCAATCTTTCTTCTTTTCCCTAATCTAAATCTCCTTCCACTCCTTAGGAATCTAGCTTCTAGTTTAGGTTCTGTACTTCTAGGGAACATATCAACTCACATTTTCCCATTTTCTTAATAGGTTGTCTTGACATAGCCTCCTTCCCTAGCATGTGAGTCAACTACTCAACTACAATATACCCTTCTCATAGACAAGCATATTGATCCATGTACTGATAGATAACAAATACCTTCTTTGGGGTCCTTGGAAATTTTTTATTTCAGCCTCACTATATGAGGTTATAGTGTCTACTTCAAACTCAGTAATATATCCTTGCAAGATACTATCAACCCAAAAATCAACAACTCTAAATATGGTGTTACTTGCACTGGTTACCTCACGAACCAACTGATCACTCCCTTTGATGGCATCTCTTCTCTGGAAATTTGTCTATCTAGTCACCAATCTTCAAAACCACTCATGTAGTATAATGAGAAATTCTACAAAGAATATATCATGGATATCAGAGTATATATACTCATTCACCCATTTTTATATGCTCAACCGTGATCCTATGATCTCTTCTTGTACAAATTCTAGCATCTTAGACCCCATCTAGTCCTCTATCTCTTTCTTCATCGAATGCCACAACATTTCCCCTAACTCAAGCAATTAACAAGCCCAACAACAGAACCATTTGTTGGCCTCTTTCTCCTTCTTGTCTCGACCCATGGTTCAACAACAACACAATACCAACAAGACACCACAAGACATCGTCCTGATAGAGCAAGCTCATTTGACAACACATGCAAGGAAGGAACAATCTCACCCGATATATCTAATGGGTAACCTCTAGAACCATGTTTCTACAATTGGAGAGGGATTATAGTCCCTTGGCACACGTCCATGGCACTCAACAAAGGTAACATGATGATGGAGTTTATTACTATGCAACTGGGCACAACTGTATGACAGTGTGTAGGTGACATGGAATTGTTCTTAATCTCAAAAACTGGTGCATATTGTGCGATGCAACTGAATCCTTACACTGACAGATAGTGTGCGACTTATGCTTTAACTTAGGAAATTAACCATGAAATTATACACAACATTCCGGTAGTGCTTTAAAAAATCATTCATTCACTAATTAATAATATGGTGCCATACATTCAACAGTAACTCATCAATATATAGTAATAAAATACTTGACATTCACATAAACATTTAACATCAATCAATCTTTCAACACATGAAATAACGTGGAAACCCATATGGGAAAAACCACCAAGGTGCTCTTCATCCGGAATGAGTAATGGATATAGCACCTTGTAGTCTACGACATGCAGACTGTTTTTATGATATTTCTTTTCGACTCAATCTTCTTTATCTCATGCTCTCTAGTTTATTCTTCTATCTACTCCTACTGATCCGGACACAGCCTAGATCGACTCTTCTACCTACTATCTATGCACTCAGCTGCAGATTAATTCTGCCACTAGCAGTCTATGTAAACAACTACAACATTTGTGGCTCAACAACTTTCTACTGCTAACAGATTCTTCTTTGAGTCTTCTTTCCCTCTAACCCTAATTTACTTAAAAAAACTAGGTGAATTGGCGAATGAACAACCAATGAACAACCAACAATGATGAACCCTTATACCGAGTGGGTTATTCCTATTTATAACTTCTACGGGACCACGCAGGGTCGAATACATACTGTTCATCAGTTATAGGTCATATTCAGCGATAAAAAATGGTTACAAGCTATCATGGACTGACACAAGGTAGTATCAACCTTACTTACATATATTCCTTCATACGTGTGTTTTCCACTGGCTTACGGTGACTTTAGCAACCATGATCTTCCTGACCTGGTGTTTTTTAGTCATTACCCATATGAAATCCTACAAGCTCTCCTTTCCTTCATTACACACATGTCCTATCCTTCTTCATCAGTTGCTTTGCTTCCTTTGCGACCTACTCTCCTCCTCGTCGCACGTGTAACTTTCCTTCTTTGCTTGCACACCAACTTCTTCTTTGTGCACCTTTCCTGGCCCAACAACCCTCACCTATTTGGCCCCAAAAATGGTGACCTGACTCTTGGGTTGCATGTTGCTACTGTTTGGACTGTCAGTGTGTCTCAGTCGCCACTGTCCAGTAGCTAGAAGCAACCTACTTTTTTCTGTAAGTAGTTTTTGCATTCGGATGTCTATATGGTTAACTATTTACAAAGGAAAATTTGTCTAATACTTGGTTAAGTTTCTGCAAGTTTATTTCAGTATTTTATTCTTAAAACTCAGGAAAAATTAACCCCCTTACCCAACCCTTTCTCCTCTACTCAATAGTCACCCTCTAGGGTATTTTGAGATAAGACGGAGGGTTGAGAAAGTGTAGTAATAGGCACCTATCATTGGCATTTCTCTAATCCATTAAAAACAAGTGTGTTGGAAGCTAGAGGGGGTGGATACCGTTGGGGATCTCATGGTGTTTGCGTCCTCCCTATTGAGCAACCTTTCATTTGAAGAGTGACATGTGGATCTACGGGTGGGCTTGTTCCCACTTTGATGAGAGCCCAACACTCTTTCTTGGCCTAAGAGGAATAAAAGAACAGGGTAGACACGTTTACATATTTACATTCGTTCGGTTTAAAAATTTCATTTTTAGTTCTACTTTGTTTTACTGGCTTTACATATTATAGGTTTCCAATTGTTCAATCTACATAGAAAAACCAGAAACATTTGTTGACCACGTAATTGCAAAAAATGGCTTGAAATAAATAGAACTCACACACTTAAAGTTCACAAAGCCACACCATTTAATTCAACCAAACTTAGTTCATGACACCGAGCGAACCTCTAAAATTAACAAATATACATTAAGTCAAAGTTTTCAGTTTGAGGACATAATTCCTTGACTGCCTTAACCATGGGAAGTGCTTGGGATATTCCCTAAAACTCATTGTGAGGAGTACCACGAGAACCCGGTAGTAGCTGGCCAATGAGAGTAATTTCCAAGCGAAACAGGCCAACGACCCCTTCCGATTTACTAGTAAAACCTGTGAGGAAAAATCCAAGCATTCTCTTTCAGCAATCTTGGTGGCCAAGTCACCACCTATAAGCCAATAGGAAGCCACTAAAATGGGGTCCAATTTGCATTGCATGTTACTATGAGAGAGACACCATTGATCCACCACGATCCTCCTCTCGTCTCAGGGGGCATTCCCCTCAGTTTGGGTCATTAAAACAACACTGTCAAGACCATTCTTGACAACCTTCATAGTCAGAAGGCCACACAACATCTGACTCTGACTTAGATTCCTACCAATTAGAGCCTCATCTGCACAGTGCACCATCTAGTCCCATGGCTGGCGTAGACCCCAATCCCTTCTCCGGAGGGATGATTGGCAGTGGACCTACATCCATTGCCCCCATCATGACAAACATTCTCACCAGTGGTCCTAGTACTGTCAGGCATCTTGTGATCAGTCTGCTACCCAATAGTGACAGTCCTATACCATCTTTTGCGATTCCCACAGTGCCATCTTTTGTGCTTGGGTGCAGTGGCCCTTCCACTACTTCTTTGACTATCCCCATTGTGGGAAGTCAATTTTAGGTACCCCCAATCACGCAGGGACACAACGCTCCTGCGAATATTGGTGCCATTGTTGGCCTCCCTCATACCATCCTTGGGCCTAACCTCCCATTCATGGCTCACCTAAACTTGCTTGATCTGTACAGGTTGACCAATGACCCAATATGTCATCAAGCCCTTTGGCCTCCCATGCCAACCAAAATTCCCTCGGACATTCCAAATTTTGAAGGGAATTTAGGGGAGTGCCCCCAAAACCACATCCTGAAATTTCATCTATAGTTCTCATTAAACAACATTATGGATGATTCGATCAGACTTAGGTTGTTCCAGTGCACCCTCACAAGCATCGCAGCCAAGTGTTACATCGAGCTTCCATAAGACACCTACCTGAGCTTCAATTCTTTAGCCTTCATGTTCATGTAGTATTTGCAACTCCCCATCTACTATGATGAGAGCATGGAGAAACTCCTATATTGCAGCCAAATATGACAACACACATAACTGACCACATCCATGAGTGGCGGGGATGTTAGAGCTTGTGCAAGATTCAGTTGGAATATAGGATCTTGCTCGATTGAGTTTTAAAGACCTTGCTACCACCCATAGCCAAGGACATTTCCTCTAAGCACCCCTAGTCTGAGGAAGAGGCCATATTGAAGGCGCAACAATTTGATTTAATTTATGCTTAGTTAGGATACTTG
Organism: Pseudotsuga menziesii; assembly: GCA_001517045.1. Taxonomy (NCBI): domain Eukaryota; kingdom Viridiplantae; phylum Streptophyta; class Pinopsida; order Pinales; family Pinaceae; genus Pseudotsuga; species Pseudotsuga menziesii. Next base: position 101,261 of record LPNX010402082.1, read on the forward strand.
TACACCATTCTTCCTGATTCCCCCCTTGCTAGTACCTCCTACTACGATATGCCATTGGAATTCGATGCTGTGGATGGAATCATAGGCTCTATCTCCCACCACTTGCAACACCGTGTGGCACCTCCTATGATGCCACCACACCCAAGCAACACCCCCAGTGTTTTCGACCCAAACCAAGCTCCCAACTACTCAAGGATGATGTCTCATTCAGGCACCACAACTTCCTACGCACAACCTATGCCACAACAGCATGTCCATGCACCAACTTGGGTAGCACAACAATATTCGGGACAAATGACAGTATTTTTATCCCCCCCCCCAGAGCTCCTCCAGTCTACTATGCACCACCTACACAAGTCGCTTCAGCCCTCACCCTAGCTCCATTAGCACCCTTGGCACAATTTTTTCCCCAGCAAAATTGTCCCAACCAACCTGCCCCCAATAACCAATAAGGGAAAGGAAGAAAAAACCAAGCTAGGAATGGAGGGAATAACCAGCCACAAGGAGGTGATCAACAGCCAAATCCTCCCAATAACACTGGCGCTAATCCTCCAGCTGAAAACCCCCAACAACCCAACCCACCTAGACAAAACGTTCCATTACAGACGAACCAGCCATGCATACTATGTGACATCTACGGTCATTATACGCATGAATGCCCCTTCATGGGTCATGCTAAGTAGGTCATTCAGAACTAAGTTTAGCATGGTACCAATACGACCACTACTACATTTCGATCCAAAATCCAACGGCGCGTGGATTTCTCTTTTTAAACTTACCAAAAATCACAAGGATACATTTTTTTTTTGTAAATGTGGCCACAAGTGTCGGTGAAGCGACGACTATTCTCATAACCGTCGGTTAAGTGTCGGTTATGCGACAGCTATTCTCATAAGCATCGCTTAAGCGACGACGCCTTTAATTTGTCAACTGCTTAACATGGAAAGCACCGTCGCATATCCAACGCTTAGGTTCATTTCCTACCCATTAGGCTAGTGGGTATCTATTGAAATCTTCTTTGTAATCCTTATGCCAAAGTTGACAACCAACTAGGGCCAACTAGGCCAAACACAATTCAATAAAGCTAGATTTAATTGCGACAAGGATGAAAGATCATACACAATCTTAATACCATCAATAAAACCCTAACTAACAAAAAATTAGATGTCACCTAATTTACAATATACATAATACAAAAGAGAAACCACCCATTTTCAATGTACATAGTAAAAAAGAGAATTTTCAATGTAAATAATACACAAAGAGAAACAACTCATTTTTCAATGTATAC
>LPNX010402082.1:102898-129076 GCA_001517045.1 Pseudotsuga menziesii
CATACCCACCAAATACCATGTTACAAATCCTTTTGAGTACCTTTATAACTAAATATTTAAATACACTAGAGAGAAAAATACCACAATACCCATCTTCAACCCATGTAAAATCTATCCCAACAAAAGTATCAACATCCACAACTCAATTACAAATCTAATTCTTGTCATTCTCCTTGGTTTGAAAAGTTGAAAAATTGAATGTACCATGGATACTTTTTAATGCAACTTCCTCATGATCAAGGGGCGATTTGAAATGCAACTGAGGGTTTGCAGACCTGAAGTTCTTGTTGAGTTGGGTGAGGGGTTTTCTTGGTAATGAAGATGGATTTATGTGGTAATGACATCTCCATTGTTGTACTCTCTGAGCATTAAACTCACCAACAGTACGCTTATTGAATGATGGTTAACTCGGGTCAAGGGATTCATCCTCTGTGTATAAATTATGCCATTTTGTGCTTGCTGATTCTAAAGTCTTGGTTCGGTTCCCTCTTCTTGGTTTGAGGATTAAATTGGGGCATCGTTTGTCGAAGTTTAAAGGAGAAGCATGCACTGTTGGAGAATACAAAGAATGGTTGCAGCTTTTTAAGCTCCACATTCGATGAGGTAAGAGTCCTCTTGCTATTTTTACAAGCTTGCAGAGGTAAATAATTGTGTTCTTAAAGGGTTTGAATGGATTGATACCAAGATACCTCTAACTTGCAACTGTCATGCCAATCAATTCGACATGGTGGTCATGCTTATAACTTATTACACTCATTAAACAATTGGGTCCTTACTTGACCCTACAGTGTAGTATACTTAGTACTCAATTCAATCGATTTCACCTACATTAGCTTCAATTGGATCCGAGTTTCAATTAGAAATCACTTTACTTGATATAGAGCAACTACTTCATAAGCTGTGGAAATAATCTCACTCAATGTTCTCTTCACTGTGGGTGTTATTTCGTTCAACACTTTTCAATATGCTTATATATCGCTCAGGGCTGCTTGAACGGAGTGTGCATTTTAACTATTCCAACTAGGTAAGGTAGTAAAGGATTGTGTCTATGCTCAGCCATTACTACTTAATAATCATTAAAGACTGCTGGAGCCAATCGTCGACTCTTTACAAATGTACTTAGCATGCATCGGTTCAATAATGCATTAAGTAGCCGCTTTCAATTATGTAGGGGTTTAAGCTATATCTTGACTAATTGAAGCGATCTCTATTACAACATGGACCTATAAATTTGAAGGTCGAGGATCGGTGAATAACCCCACCCCGTATACATGGAACGAAGCGCTTGTGTAGTAACCCAGTATGTAGCCCTAGTTTTCATTCAATGGAAACCCCCTGGAAACCCTGGAAGATCTACTGAGATGGATCTCGTTCGGGCAGGAAAAACACGATCAATATACATTAATATACAAAAATGAACCTGTCGATTCGGAAAGCCCCCCTCTTTTATGTATGTATGGAAATCACTGCTTTTTCCCCGTATGAATTTATTCAAATGCGAATACAGAAGGATATTAGCCCCATGCATAGAGAGATTAGCATGGATCATAACCTATAATTGTAGTTTATCGGGGGAACTTAGATCATAACCCATAGTTGGATAAAAGTGTAGGCATTTCATTTCTCCATCTCAAGGTGATGCGAGCGACACTAGAACTAGGGAAGTCCCAGGCAGGACCTAGCTAGCTACTAGAGTTGAGATGCATCCATCTAATTGCAGAGGGGAGATCAACCAGAGCTGCCTCATTAAAAAGTGGGTAGCATTCGGTGTAGAAATAACAATAACCCTTCTAGTTCATGGGTTGAGTATTTCTGTGGGGCAGCCATATATAATCACTTGCTTCATGGGGGCTTGGAATTTGGAATTATAAACTTCGCCCGGTAACTTACCACACCTTGGTAGCGCATCCGACAGCACCAAATTCGGGAGCCGAGAATAAAAAGCAGTATAAGTATTTGGACCAAGGAGGTAAGAGTCCTCTTTCTATTTTTACAAGATTTCAGAGGTAAATAATTGTGTTCTTAAAGGGTTTGAATGGATTGATACCTACCTTCCTTTCCATTTCTGGTCTTAGGTTGAAAAGTTGAATGACTCATATTTCTTCCCCTGCATAATTTCATGTGTCTGTGTATTTTTCCCATGGGCGAGTTGATGAGGCCTTTAAGAATTTTTGTGTTCAGTACTTGCTTCAAGGAATGCAAAGTAAGAACATTCAACTGATATAGAGCTCCCATTGTTCATCGATTAATTCTGTTATAACTGCTCTAGCGATCAGTGTGTAAATATTACAAAAACATATAATGAAAATTATTCTAATTTATTTTCCCTAAATGATGGGTGATTCCTTAGGAACACATGAGGGGGTTCAAGGATCACTGTTGGATGTTGTAATTGCAATGAGTCATTTTATTTTTCCCCCATAACAGTATTCAATCCACTCAGGCCTTCGTATATTCTCTTCTTGCCCAAGGCCCATGAGAGACCCACAGAGGCTATCCCAGAATATCCAAAATACCACTGCTTATAAACCTAGAGCTTAGAAGGTGTTCAAGTCTCAGGAAGAGTAGCTTGGCTTTATCGGGATTTTCTTTAGGGTAGAGCTATAGTGGTCACCTCAAATGAATTTTCCAAATTCATGTGGGACAGGGTTAGCAACATATAACCCATCTCTCAGGGCATTTATTTTGTGGTTTCTTATTTTGAAAACTACCTCTTCAAAGTTTGTTCCACATAGAGATTGAAACAGAGATGAGTGCTAGGACCTGTATGCTGATATCATGCAATATTCTGCAATGGGGAAGTCAAACTTCTCAAGGAATTCTCTACCCATACCAAGTCCCTAAAGGATCCCCTGCATCATAGGTCAGAGGATGCTTTCTACCTCCGAAAGATCAAGCCAACTTGGTTTGCACGAGTTCTCAAATGATTCCATGGGACCCCTCTCAACGTACAACAAACACTTCTTGCATCTTGAGGAATCCCATGACTTGTCGATCTTGAATGGTCTCCCCTACTTTCCTAACTCCAACAGTTTCACATGTTTCCCTCATGTTGGGGGCATTAGTAAGGTAGACTACATCCTAGCCAACCAGGGTTTGCTTCAATGTATCCTCTAGCTATTTGTTATCTAGATACCTATATTTGACCATACCCGTCTCATTTTTCCATCATGCTAACCATGCCCTGGGGGGTTGAGACCCAAGATGGAATTTTATGCAAAACACTTCCTATAGCTTAGGGATGGTATTATATGCCCCCCTTAAACACTACAACACTAGATGCATGGGCTCAAGATCCCCTTAAGACAATTCAGAGGGGGTTCTTGTCATCTTCAAGTGAATGCTGAACACCAATTCCATAGAATAACAAATTATGTCAACTCTGCCATATGCATAAGGAGAAAATAGTGAAGCACTTCATATTCAAAAGCCCTTGGTATTATGAGATATGTGATCAATTCCATTGCTTGATCAAAATCTCATGATTCCCTCTCTACCTTTTTCAATATCCAAATCAGTGGTGCCTAGCGCTTAAATGGGAGAGGCAGTCAGGTTTAAATCTTACATTATTCAAGCACCATCCTGGCTAGAGACTACTAATTCAATCACATATTTCTTCTGGTGCTCCCAATGCATAGTGGCGCCAAGAGGCATGTAGAGACTCGAGAGCATCACCATCTCAACCCCCAGAGTCATCAAACCCTGAGAGGCAATTCGAACCCCCATAGTGAGACCCATACAAAGTTATTGACTTAGAACTCGAGACAATATATGTAGAACCAACAAGTAACAATCATCCTCCCGTTCCTAGAATCGGGCCACCTCTTCTAGATAGAGAGACATTCCCCAAGCTAGATTCAGCTCTTCCAACCAATCCTCTTTCTAGATATCATTTCCTTCAACCTCATATGGTAGAAGAGTTGCACATTTGGTAGTGGTAACTACAGATGAGGACAATGTCCTCCTTCCAACCACATGCACTTGGAGCCTTGAAGCTCTTTCCCTTGTACCGTCTTCAAGAGCATTGTTTTCCAGTTTAGCTTTTAGTCAATAGAGCTTAGATCTTATAGATTAGCTTTCTTTTTTCCTTTTAAAGGAGTGGCCTCCACACTTACACTTTGTATCTACACTTATGTATTGTACAATCCCATTGAAATACTTTGCTCATTTGTTGGATATTAATAAAATTATATCATCTTATCTTATCGTATCTCTTCAATTCTCATTGGTATGTATTGTACATTTTCTGGGCATAATTTTGGTGCAGTTTTTTTAACCCTATCTTCCAAACATTTACAACAAAGAGTTTTTCTATCTGAGCATTCAATTTTTCATAAGTTGTCTTAATATCCATGTCCGAGACTCTGATTTACTTGGATATCATCTACCACCCCTCAATTGTTTGACTGTGTGGACCTATTTGATGTTGTCTGAGTTCCACGCTGGTGGAACTGAAGCTGGAGTGAGGAAAATAATGAGCATATGTTGATCAAGATATGTTAAATTTGTCAGATGGTTGGTAGGTTCTTTAAATATCATCTCACTCACTTATGCATAGATGTTTTTAGAAGAGCCCACATTTGGATGGATCATTATCCCAACATATCCAATCAAATCCTCGACTAGGATGTTATGATTATTCTCATATTCAATATGGCAATGGTTAATCACATTCATCCTTATGATTCAAATTTGAACTCCAATATATAAACAGTGAACATTAGCATTTCTTTCCCAAGATACATGATGGGAGAATGCAAAACAAAGGAGTTTAATTAATGAATCTTAAAGGATTTGGAGTCCAACAAGTTGTGAGGCAATGATTATAGGATGTGAAGTATAAGATGAGGCAAGATAATTTTATTAAAAAAATAAAAGTCCATTCTATGGTGTGGCGTTTCTTTTGGGCATAGTCTCAGAAGGAAATCATGGTTGTCAGTAACCAGGATTGATATTTGGGGATTGGGAACCAAGAAATCAAGGCATTCGAAAATTTATCGAAAACAGTTGTTTATGTGCCATAAAAAAATATCAAGGATTGAGATCTTTTTGGCATCAATTTTAAACTTTAAATTGTAACCGTATGCATGCCTAAGCTAATGAATTTATCGCGTTTATTCATCTAAAGAATAGTATTTGTGTCAGTGCAGATGTTAAAAATTTGTTGGTTCTTCCAAATGAAAATGCTGTGGTTTATGTAATTTGCCATGAATGAGGGGAAAATATTTATTAGAAGTTCTTATATTTTAGTATGTTTACATTTGGCTTTAGGAATACATGTACACGACACTTGATATCATAGTTTGTTGTTTTTGTAAATTGAATATTCTTTATGATGTCATTCTTTACAGCTATCAGCATTCTATAGTTCTGAGCACATACTAAGAAATGTCATGGTTATAATAAAAAATGATTATGTCTATGTGGAATAATTGTGTTTTTTGTCTTATGCTTTTCAGTGGAATGCTTTGTATGTTGAGAACATGCTTACAGTGGAGAGCAGTGCTGTCGGGGAAATTATTGGTAGTAGAATACTTATGGCAGTGGTGGACATGCTTATTGAAAATTGATGTAAGTAACTGGGCATATTCAATAGAAAACCAATGTGCATCATTGATATTTCTCATTTCTAAAATTTTGGTTTTTATAATGAAATTCTAAATTTTTGGACCATTTGTGTTAGAAGGTTGTCTAGACTCTAAATTCCCTTCTTATTGTATTTTAAATCTAGGTTGTAATAAAATGGGAACACATTTTACATGAATACTCAAGCAAGGTCTACATATTTGACATGGAAATGGAAGATGATGAAGAAAATGAAGAACCTGGGAAACCTGGTAGTGAGGTATCCGTATAACTTGTATAGTGTTTCCTTGAAATAGCTTTGATTTACAGTAACTGGCATGCATGTTCCAGGACAATCAATTCTTCTCATTTTGTATAAATTATCTAATTGAATATGGTTGATTTGGATTGTAGGTCTATTGGATGGTATAAATTTTTGAAGAATAGAAAATTGGATGGTATAAAATTTTGAAGAAGATAATGGCAATGCATGTCATTGATCTTCTGGAATGTGGCATACCCATCTATTCCCTCCATGCTAGACATTGGGTACTCACCCTACCGTACCATGAAATTCCACCATTAACTAGTCATACTTAGTGGCTGTGAATCGATTGGATTCCAACAAAACCAACATGGATTTTGTATGCTACAAAAATGTGGAAACATCAGTGCAATTCCCTTTTAAAAGAGACAAGAAAATTCCAAGCAATTTTGAAACAAATTTCTTCATACTTTTCTTAGAAGCATGACATGACCAAACATCCACGTTATGGCATACAAGCTACCAAATCGTTGGGACTAGGGAATGTTAAGCGATGGCCTGTACGTGATTTTTTTTTTAAACACTTATAGCCGTCAGTTAAGTGACGACCTATAGGTGAATTTAAAAAAAAAGAAAGTTCAATACCATTGCTTAAACGACGGTTTTCTTTGGTTATGCGACGGTTAAGCGACGATTTTCTTTGGTTAAGCGACGATTTCCTTTGGTTAAGCGACAGTTTTCTTTGGTTAAGAGATGGTTAAGCGATGGTTTCCTTTGGTTAAGCGACAGTTTTATTTGGTTAAGCGATGGTTAAGCGATGGGTTTCATTGGTTAAGCGATGGCCTGTAAGTGTAGTTTTTTTTTTTAAATTTCTCCACCGTCGCTTAACCGACGCTTAACTGACGATTTATATTTAACCGATGGTAAACTGAGCTGTCGCTTAACCGACGGATTGGACAGATGTCGGATAACCGACGAAAATCCACCAACTCTTAAAAAAAATCATAATGTAGTACATGCGATAGGGAAGTGTCGAAAATACGACAATACGGCCGTCGGATTTTGGATTGAAATGTAGTAGTGGACAACTCAGGCTCAACCTAATTCAGCACCACCAGGCCCTCCACCCATGGTTCTCCAGAACATGTTACCACTTCAAGGAATGGTAGCAACAACACCTGTGACCCCACCGGCTCCCTCATTCCTTGCTGCACCTCCATCGACATAGAGAGATGTTCACCACCTGCTAGCCATGACAACTGAAGAGATCAATTTGCAGACTAGGAGAAATCAATATGGATCCAATACTGAAACCACTGACCCATTAGCAGCATCCATGTCCAACACAACCAATGTACCTCTTCACTTACCCTCTTTCCCCCTGATGGGGCAACCCAAGGACCATGACCCCCCATGCGGAGGATTGCCAATAATGCCATGGCTAGAGTCGCAGTAAACTATAACATTATTGATAACTTGGCCCAGTTAGCTATGGCCATGTGCTCTCTCTAAGTACTAAAAATGTGCTCGCCACAGCGAAAAATATTTTCTAGCCATGCTCGGTGCCATATATCCCTCTGACTCCAAAGTGATGACATTTTATTTAGACAACGGAGAGCCTAGAATGACATCAACCATTGCCTTCTAGATTTCAGTGTCAATTCAAAATTTGGTTGTGCATCAATGTATTGCTAACAAAGGGGCCTCCACTTGTGTTGTGTCAATGTTGGTCTAGTAGAAACTCAGATCCCCTCTCCTCCAACCATCTAGAAGTACGCTACGCACCTATGATGGCCACCCCACAAAAGATCAGGAAATCCTTCCACACATCCCCATAGCATTAGCTGACTAAACGGTGTTGATAGACATATAATTTTTTTAATGCAAAGTTGGATTATAACCTTATCTTGGGAAAAAGTTACATGTATGCCATGAGAGCCATGGAATCCACTATTTTCTGCCTTATGATGTTCCCTCATGATAGGAATATTATGACAGTGGACCAACTAACATACCATGATCTGCAGGGGCCAACTGCACCATCTAATGTTATCCCTAATGTTGATACCTCCTTTGATAGCATGACCACTCCCTAATTATTGGAAGTATGCCCCAGGTTGTTCATCGACACTTCCATGATGACTTACTTTGCCCTAGTACCACCTCCACCATCACCAAGCAAGACTGCATATTTATGAATGATATCATCCAACATCGTTGCAACCAAACCCCAACCACAACCGCATCCCCATCTGCAACCGCAACTCCATCCGTAGTCACAACTCCATCCGTAGTTGTAGCCTCAAATACAATCACTAGGGAACTATTGGGGTTCTCTCCTAGTCCATACAATTCCCTTCCTTTTTTCCCCATTCGGCATTTTCAGTAACTCGGTGATGACTGCCTTGAACTTACCCAATCTTACATTAGGGATTCCCATGTGTTACCTCAAACCACCCGCTCAACCTCCAACTCCCCAAGTCATGTTGACTCCCATTCAACCCATTGCAGTTGAGACACACCCCCCTTTGGGCCCACAGAAGCCACCTTCCACACCTGCACAGGCCCTACCCCACCCAAAGAGGACTAGGGAAAAAAATGCTAAAGCAACAGCTAGACCTCGGCAAACTCCACCATGTAGTGTGTGCGACATACATGGTCATGCAACCCAAAACTGTACGGAGATCCCCTTCCTTCGGAAACACTTAGATGCCTTAGATACAATGGAGAATGCTCCGGTGGTCAACCTTTCAAGTTTGCCAAAGGCTAAGAAAAATTATTTGAGAACAAACCATGCATGCACCCTTTTTAGTTTGTATGGACATTATTCTCACCACTACCAAGACTTGGACAAGTTTCATACTTATTTGAGTAATCTTCATAAGAACTCCCTTGAATCTAAGATCACCGTTATTGAGGAAATCTACCCTTCAACTCCCTCCTTAGGAACCATGAACATTTACATGATATCCAGCTCCAACGACCCTTCCACTTTCGAAACCAGCAATGATCTCGTGACCCTATCCAAATGTTGTTTCAGTAATGAGTCATGACAAGGAGATACTTGAGTCTTTAACTGGTCCTAAATACCCTTGGGATGATATGCACCAGCTCTCGTTCTTCATCCTCAAAGAACTAGTGTCATCGTATAACTAGTTTTCAGTTGAGACCAAGGATTTCATCCACGGGAAATTCGACTAGATCAAAAACCCCATTCAGGAACCAGATGCCTTTGAAGAAGGGAAGATAGCCAATATCTCACCTACCATCAAGATAAGCATCTAAACCAATCCTGATATTGTTGAAGAGATCACGCTAGGGGCATCATGCTCTTCTGAGGAAGTCGCTTCCTACAAAGAACTTCTTCAATAATTCTAAGACATATTCATGTGGTCATACACTGATATGCCAGGATTGTATCCATCAATCATAGAGATCCACATCGAAACATGGCCAGATGTGGTGCATGTCCGCCAAAAGAAGAGACCCATCCACCCTTCCAAAGCTACTGTGTTCAAAGCATAAATAGAGAAACTACGCACAACTAGTTTCATCTATCCCATCGCATACACCACTTGGGTTTCCAAACCTGTTCCTGTGAATAAAAAACAGGGTACCATCTAGGTTTGTACAGACTTTCAGGATCGGAATCTAGCTTGTCCCAAAGACAACTTCCCAACATCATTCATTTACCATATCATTGACGCATGTGTTGGACACGAGTTTTTTTCCTTCAGAACCACTTATACTATGAAATGAGAACTCGACACAGTTCTCGTTTTTCTCTCTCCTAATTTTAGTAGCTATTTTTTCCTCCATTTAAAAAAGGGTTGATACTAGTATCACACATTTTCATTTTAAGGCATTTTTTTGGGCATTTGAATAAGCTTTGTCGTACAATATTATTACTTTCTATTTTCAAGTGTGTTCTTTAGAAATTTAACAAAATAAAATACATTTGGAAGCAAGTTATATTGAAAAACATATACATTTTGCAATTTTTTCTTTAAAATAAGACATTTTTATAAGCAAAATAAGACTTTTTTGTTGACAAAATTCTAAGAAATTCTAGAAAATAAAGACATTTACAGCCATTTTCAATGGATTTTCATAGAATTTTTGTATAAAAATGATACAATTTCATACTATATTCCAAAATGTTACGGTTCACATAAATTCACAAAAAAATATACCATATATTTGTAAATAACATATTAAAAACAATATATATAGAAATTTTATTTATAAAATAAAGTTTGAAAGTCAAAAAAATACTATTGTATCTTATAAAAAAGTTGTCAAATTTAACATAAATTATTTAAAAAATAAAACCCCCTTAAACCCTTCTCCACCTCCACCTTCCTTCTCCTCCACCTTCCTCCCCCTTCACCTCCCCCTTCCACCTCCTCCATCGTCGCATCAAGGGAGCACCACTCCCTTGGGCGCCAAAGGGTTGCCCCTCACTAGTGGTGCGATTCTCAGAATCATTGACTTTTGCGTGAATCTCGTGTATATAAAATCATACTATATATTGCATTATGCTTCCACAAAAACTATTTACACTTTGCACAATTTATTTAATAAACACAATCGATATATAAAACGTTGACCCATAAATAACATCATGAATATTTAAACACTACCCCCCATAATTTTCAATATCTTAGGTCGTCCTAGGAAATCTTATATATATACTAAAATTTATAAGTATTCAAAAACATAATGGGTATATATAACAAATTTCATTTGTTTCTACTCCTTTAGGTCACCCTTGACAATGTCACATTTATTTACATAATCTATATATCTAACAAACTTTTTTAAATCAATTTGATACACACATCATAATTAAATTGTCAAACATATTCATGTATACTTAATTATGTCCATCTACAAATATTCATTAACTTGCCAACATAACCTCAATAGTTTATGCAATGATAATCTCTTACCTCAAATTTCTATAATAACTTACTATCCATTTTTATTTCATGCATTCAACAAATAATCCAAGACTTTTGTATGCTTTAAATGTTACTATCAATGATGATAATATTAAAAATTCATATAATCAAATTTAAAGTATGTTTCTCCTATATAATAATTACTCATACCTTTCTATCACACATTTAATTTTCTATTACCTCTTTCATACTCAATGTACCTATTTATTTTTATATTAACATGAAAGTGAAGAAAGCATGTAGCCCTTCCTCCATTGAATCATGTCATTATAAAACCATAAACCCTTTTTTTTTTACTTTAAAAATATACGACTTACTTGGTACACTCTTTATCTTAAATGACCAAAGCAATTTATTTATGAAATATACTTTAATCATTAATTATAGGAGAAAGATATGGATATGGATCTCCGTCTCGATAAACACCTAGTGGATTAAGATAGCAGTTGTTTCACTTGTACCTAGCACACAATGGTTGCAGCTCACAAGCGCATCGCTCAACTATGTCACCGTTCGGATTCACCAATACTAGATCATTCCGATAAGCTTACCAGTGTTGCCTCTGCATTCAGATAAGCTTACCGGATCATCATCTTGACATGCCATGTGCCGCATCTCTGGTACACCCACGATCGGATGGGAGAGTGACCGGGGGAAGAGTCTTTCCTAGTTTCAGTATTTTAGTTACCGATAGACAACATAAGGCCACCTCCTCATATATTTTTTTGTGCGACCAAAGGGAGCTATCCATTAGTTATGAATTGAGTAATATAAAGGCATTAGCTTACCGAATACCTTAGTAATTGGGTGAGTAAGTACTTTAATCCAAGGTTAGTTAAGGTTAGGCAAGTAATAAGCCTTGCCTTTACCAGAGCCCTGCCTTGGTAAGTCATTGGAAGAGGAATTGGAGCTTATTAAGGAAGCAACCTAGCTTATATATGAAAAACCAAAAAAATGGGAAGGCCCCTACTATTTAGTTAAAGGTCGTAACGCCATAAACAAAACTTGATAACATTTGGGTGGTTGGCCCGGGAATAGTACTTTGAGCAATGGCATTATTGAAGCCTGGAACTGGCCTTGCTCTCCCCTTATTATAATTATAGCGCCCGTGGAAAGCTGTGAACATGCGGGGATAAGCTGGATGAAGTGTACAACATAGATCATAACCCATTCCTCTGAAGATACCATTTCTGGAACTAATAAATCAGTGCATACCCCTTCAAAGATGAACAGGGCCAGCATTCTGGCTACCTTCACACGCTGGATGAATATCTCATGAAAAAACGATGCGGAGTTACGTTTATCCCACAACATGTTGCGACATAGCACATTCATAAGTTTATCTAGCTAGGAGAAACCTTTAGGTAATGATGGGGAAGTAGTTGAACCTTATATCCATGTAACAAAGTCTATAAGGAAGAGGTCACATAGACATACTCGTTGCTTCAATCTTAATTCATGTTATCCTCATCAATCATTGAATTTTTTTAGAATCTCATCTATCATTGAATTTTTTTGGACTTTTTAGAGGTTAATTGATGTAATTGTTGCTTAAATTATATCCATTCTCCATTTATTTCATGATTGGATTGGAGTTTCAACATATTCCTTCCTATACATTTTTATGGTTTTAATCATTTATTAATATTTTATATGAAACACCAAAATGAAAAAGACAAGCTTTATAACAATAAAATCTACAATAAAAAAAATCATATTGTTTTCATTTATTTGTTTATAAGTAGAATAATATGTTTTCAGTATGTTTCCAATCAAAGATATAAAAATATATAAGATTTAAAATTAAAGATAAATTTAGTAGTATAAGGAACTTTTTTCACATATTGAAAGCCAACCAACCTTACAGCTTCTTGCTTTTTCTACTTTGTAAGATGATAAATACTAAGATACAATAAAATAAAATAAGTCTTGATATTAATATTAAGAGAAAAAAAAATATTTCAATAAAAAATATTTAATCCAATGCTTTTGAAAAATATTTAATCCAATGCTTTTGACTACCTTATTACAAGTCCCTTATTGCTTGGCCGGGAGTCGTGCATTGTTTTCAAGACTTTAACCAAAAAATTTTGGTTCCATTTCTATTATGGCCAATGAATCATTTGAGAGCCTTCTTAGGCCTCTTTTCTACGCAGCCAATATGTTACTTTACTCCTGTTTCAATCTTCAATCCTATGTTACCAAACTTTTCCAATTCACCTCCATATGTACTACATGCATTCTGCATTTGATACATCTGTGCATTCTGCATTTGATACATATGGTCCCTATGGTCCCTATGTGTCATTTGTGTCATATGTAATTTATCCTTGGCCACCCAGGCCTTAAGATGATGCTTCTAACGACCAGTTTTCTCAATGGTATCAGCATGACTAGCAGTGGCTGACTATTTTCTCTCAACATGACCTGCAGAGGATGAGAGTTCGCCCCCAGCGTGAACAACAGAGGCTGGGTGACTAGGTCCAACCTCACTAAGAGAGGCTGGTTGTTGAGAGACTCCATAATGTTCAAAAACAGGATGACCATGAATCCAAACTCTTCTTACCTCTTCAATAGAAGGGAATATATAAGTAAGGTGGTCTCCCTCACAAAGCTTACAAGGAAACTTGAGCTTGTGTTTTGAACGGGTAGACTTGTCAATAGTGTCAACTTGACTCGCAGTGGTTGACGGGTTGTCTTCAACTTGAAACACATAGGCTAAAAGACTACCCCCAGCTTGACTTGCAGAGGCCGAGAGACTAGGTCCAACTTGACTTACAGAGGTAGGACGGGCACCATCAACATGAACAACAGAGGTTGAATGGTTAAGATCAACATGCTTTGCAGCAGTTGAGTGTGTGCCCCCAGCATGAACACCAAAGGCTGGGTGTATGGATCCAACTTGAACAACAGAGGTTGGATGGGGAGGTTCAAATTGAAAACCAGAGGTTGAACGAGTGCACTCAGCTTGAACACCAGAGGCTAAGTGACCGGATCCGACATGACCTAGGAAGGTTTGAAGGATCCCACCAGCGTGAACACTGGAGGCTGGATGGATAGATCCAACTTGAATAACAGAGGTTGGATAGGATGGTTCAACTTGAAAACCAGAGGTTGAACGAGGGCACTCAGCTTGAACAACAGAGGCTGAGTGAATGGATCCGACATGACCTGAAAAGGTTTGAAGGATCCTACCAGCGTGAACACCAGAGGCTGGATGGGTGGGTTTAACTTGAACACCAGAGGTTGAACGGGTGCACTCAACGTGAACACCAGAGGTTGAGTGACTAGATCCAACATGATCTGCAGAGGTTGGATGGGTGCCCCCAGCCTGAACAACCAAGGCTGGGTGGTGAGGTTCAACTTGACTAGCAGAGGCTGAACGGGTGCCCCTTGCTTATGTTCTTTCTTCCTATTCCTCCTTCTTTTACTCCTTTTAGACTTCCGGTTACTAGTATCAGTACTTTCACCGCATGAGGTAGAAGGAGGAGGAGAACTAACTACAGGTGAAGGGGAGACAGTGTTTTGATGCCCTTGATATAAGGAGCTTACTTGGGAAGCATCGGGAGCATTCAGGACAGTTGGAGTGGAAAAAAACCACACCGGTAGCCCTATGGTGAATCCCGAAAGATTCAAGGTGGCCATCAAGGGAACACCAACATTCCCTATGAGAGGAATATGACAAGGAGTTCCCATTGAAGGGATCTCTTGGTTGGTGTTCAAAGGTGTGTCAGCCATAATTTCAAAACAAGAGACAAAGTCTAAGGTTGATGATCAACCAAAATTACAAAGCAGACACCTAAAGCCCACTAAGTACAGACAAACCACACAGCACTCACTAAAAAGATCCTAGAGTCTCAAGCAATCTAAACAGGCTATAAAGATATACCTTCCAGAAGAAGGCTGATGAACAGTTACTTGGCGTCCTTGAGGGGTTCTCAAGCACAAGCGGAGGAATCACCCACCACCCTCCTGCACTTTCCACAAGGGTTACCTTCCAAGTCTGTCCGAGGTGAACCAGAAATAACCTTCCGGTTTACCTGTGTATGAGCCCTAAAAGACAAGAGACTAAAGGCTACCTTGATAATACCCACTGTCTGGGGGGACAGTCGCAAGCCGAACTCGTACGCATGGGCAGGGTAGCTGAGCCCAAAATTCTGCCTAGACAGAATCCCCAGATGCGTAAAAGTCCTGAGTTACACTTTGACAAGGATTCGGAGGGTTATCTCCTCTGTCCAAGCCTCCATGCGGCCTCGTGCTTAACTCCCGTTTGAGAGGAGCTTCCCAGATACAGTGGTAGAATCAAGGATTTACCTAGTGATAGGCCAACTACGTCTGAAATTTAACACTTGTGGGGAGTTGAAACACCCTAACCCACAATTCTAGCCTAAGCTAGTTGGTGTATGACCCTATAAAATAAAACTTTCTAGTAAATTTTAAAATTATGTCATTTATTTTATGGGTTGTTTCTTACTCAGAGGGTAAATGGCATGAAACTGATGTGATGTTTTGACTCAAGAAATGAAAACAAAATGACTAAGCAAAGAGAAATGAGATGCAAATAAGCAAATAGCTATTCTCTTTATATTTTCAAATAACTTCAAAGCCAAAAAGAACGAAATGCTTTTTATATTTTTCCAAAAACAACGATATGCTATGCAATCTAGACTAACAACCTAATCTATATGCATATAAAGCAAACATATGTTTTTGTCTTTTTCTTTTATAAAATGCAAAAGAAAAATCAGCCTATAAACTAATGCAAACAAGTACTGAAAGCAAAGCAAATAGACAACTACTTTACACCCCAAAAAAAACCCTAGGTTTCCCTAAAGTTGAATGTAAACCTCTTTTAAAAGGAAATCTTACAAAGGTAAACAAGCCAACAACTTTGGAATGAAAAGACTAAGCATAAAAGACTGACATAAACAAAGCTCAAGAAGTCCTAAGAGTCAATCTAAACCTACAACCAAAGGCTGCTCAGCACCTTGTCCAACAAGGTCAAACCAAAGAAAGAGGTAGGGGGAAAAGCAACAAAAGAAGTTCTTTTTAATTTTCTTTTATAAAATGCAAAAGAAAAACTACCTACAAAGCAAAGCATGTAGATAAAAAGAACAAAACAAAAGGATCCCTGCTATACAACCACCCAGCAAACTCTAGACCAAACTAAAGTCAGCATAAACTCTACTTGGAAAGAAGGTTTGCATAAGAGACAAGTCAACAAATTTGGCAAAGTAAAGGTAACCAACAAAAGAAGAAGGAAACCAGCACCAACAAGATTCTGAAATCAAACAAAGGCCACTAACAGAGGATGATCAGAAACATAGGCCAAAAATCAGACCAAGCAAAAGCGGCAGGGGCAAGAGCAAAGAAAAAATCCTAATGCTATAAAAGGGGCTTACCACATAGTTAAAGAACAACCAAGGCTTTTGAAAAAGCAAGAAGTGTGATCAGCAAAGGTCTTCCCACAAGCTAAAGCATTCAGAGAGAACATCCACTCACAAACAGGGATTACCCAAAAGAATAGGAAAAAGCAAAATTGACTTAAGAAATCCTAACTTCCAGGTATATATGCGACTGTCTATAAGGGCACGTCGCGAATGACACACGACTATTCAATGTAGCAACCCGCGAATGCAAGCTTGCATTCGCGACTGTTCAAAAGAGAAAGTCGTGAATGGGGAGGAAAATCTTAAAAAAGATCAACAAACTACCTTAGGAAGGCAAGGAAGGTTTGCTATCAAACTTATAAAGTGTTCCTAAGTGGCAAGAAGGACCTGAAACAATGCAAATGCTGAAAGAAATCAAGAGAAAAACCCCAAACAGACAAGGCTATCCCCAGCAAAGTCGCCAGTTCTGTTGTAAAGGAAAGTATCCTATGGCTAGGGTTTAAGAGGCCATCAACGTACTAGGGTTGAAAGAGAGATGCACAATGTTCAGCAAGCATATATCAGCAAGTTTCAGAGATGAGAAAGGTCCACACCTGGATAACTGAAGGCTGGTCCAAGCTTTCTCTTCAATCTTCTTCTTGCTCCTCTCGCTCCAAGAGACCTACAAAACAAGTTATACCTTCCTCAAACCATTATGAACGCATATAAGACAATGATAATCAAATGAATATGAAACAAATGATCTGAATAACATCATCATATGATCAGAAACAGAGATTCAATCACACATTGAACAATGATTTGGGAAGAAGAAGGACATCACATCTTTATTAATCTTGAAAACAAGTACAAGTATACCTTCTCTTCAAGTTGGCACCTCACGAAACCTTGATTTGGTTCTGCTGCTTCTCTTCTCCAAATAAGTCAGCCTCCAAGCTCTGCAACACAAGGGAAATACCTCCAGGGCAAAGGTGTAGGCAAAGAGAGTCCCGATTCCTCCAACATAACAATGCAGAAATTCAAGTCCCCTCTCATGGACCTCCCTACCTCTATTTATATGGATGAAATAAGGTAGTTTTCAAGGTTGGATAAGTTACAGCAGTTAAGTAAATTAAGTTAAATAACTTAACTAATCTCCAATTAACTCATGTTTTAATAATTTAAATGCTAAGAGGCACATTCGTGGTTTTGCGTTAAGGAAAATCGAGAATGTACAAAAAACGCATTTTTTAGGGTATTTTTGGGCATTTTAAAACTTTGGTGTCTTCTAGAAAGGTTTAGCTAACTGAAATACCTTTCCAACGGTGCAAAAATGAGGTCAAACGAAGTTAGAAAACTCAAGATATGGGTCCTCCAAGATAGGTGTTTTTTCAGTGACTTTCATGAAGTGCCGACATGCGACGAAATCATGGGAAAGTGGTCACAGGAAGAGATGTGTCATTTTAAGCTATAAAAAATACATATAGCACAGAAGGAGGTATCTCTTACCACCCTTATACCCCACAGAAATAGACCGAGACTCAGCTAATCCCGTAGGAACTCCATCTAGTAGCTCGCAGACATTACATACTACCGCTACATCACCTCCACCTACACCGCCGAGTGATAGTAACACAACAAACCAACATCCACCACATAGAAATAGAATTGGGGATGATATGAAGCTACCTACCTTTAAGGGTATAGGGGCAGAAGACCCAAAGTAGCATTGGTTTCTATGTGAAGCTGTGTGGACCATTAAAGGACTCCAATATGATAATATTAAACGTGTATAGTTGGTCACCACACTCAGAGAACGAGCCTTAACATGGTATATGAAGTATACCTCAGCGATACCCAGAACACTTGTACAAGTCAGGACTGCCATGATCAAGGAGTTTAAGAAACCTAAGTCTGAATCGCAGTGCATTACGGAGCTCAAAGACATTAAACAGCTACCTACAGAGTCAGTATGGTACTTTGATTAGAAATTCAAAGCTCTCATAGACCAAGTTAGCTTTGAGTTTGCGTCGGAGCAGCATAAGGAATGGTTTATTGTAGTGCTGCTCCCTCACATCAGACTACCATTAATGCAGTAGAAACTCTAGATGCAGGATGACGTGTTGGAGATAGCGATGAAACTAGAGGCTTCACCTCTAGCTGAAACCAGTACAGGTATGACAAACCTGCAAAACCAGTTAGCAAATCTCACGTTACAGATGCATGAGATTAGAAAAGGAAAAGAGATTGCACAAGACATATGGTGTATCAAGTATAAAGCACAAGGCCATACTAAAGACAACTGTCCAGTTTTTGTAGAATATCTAGCAAGTGGAGCTCCTAACCCCTTACCATAGACCCACGAGCCGTGGTGTGAACTATGCAAAACAAGAGGACATCCATCTCAGCAATGTCCTTTACTTCATAAGTATGTATAGACACCTAAGAACTTATAGTGTATCTTATGTAAGTTAGTAGGACACGATGGACATACCTGCAGAGCCTGCGATCTCATGGTCGATAGAAAACATGACTTGTACAAAGTCCAATTAGAGACACAGGGTCCAGTAGTAGGACCACAGCATGATCTGGATCAGGTTGGCCATGGAGGAGGATTCAGAGGACGAGACCGTAGAGGAGGCTTTGGCCATGGTCATGGACCAATCACTTGTTACAACTGTGGACTTGTAGGACATTATGCTAGGGACTGTCAAAGCCCCACTACCACATGTAACTATTGAAAATCTTACGATCACGCTATAGAAGAATGTCCTACCTTGATAGTTAAGATCAGAGAACCTAAGCTAGCAGTACACCAGAACATCCAGCTTATTGCTGCTGAGCAGGAAGAACCAGAACCAAGAGTTGACATTGTGACTCGCAGCGGTGCTTCCACCAGTGGGACATCGCAGGATACTGAAAAGAACATAGGTCAGGAGTGGGTGCACAAAGCTCCTAACAAATCAACACCACTTGACCTACGGAAGAATAAACAGACATTTCAGGAAGCTAAGACTTTCTTTGATGACCCTATGCAATCAAGATTGCAGGTACTACCATCTAGGGGCATACTGCAGCAAACACCTTGTGGCGTTAGCCCTGTACAGATGTCGCAGGCTACCACATCGAGAAGATGCAACAAGGACTAGTCGATAGGAAGTGTACAATCCTTCCTATGGAGTTGTTTAAAACTTGTGAGAAATGAGCAAGCTATCGGAGAACTTCAGTGCATCATAGATCAGTTCCCGCCATCTTCTTCCATGAGTAGTGCCCAGCCTGTTGTTCATAATATTATGGGACATACAAGAACAGGAAGAGAGATGCGACTCGTAGCACAGGTTGGAGAATTTGAAATGGATGAGGTAATCCTAGAATTAGGATCAGAGGTAAATGTTCTGAATAAGCAGACATGGGAACAGATGGGTAGCCCTAAGTTAGTTAGATCGCCTATCCATATGATATTAGCTAATCAACGACAGGTATCACCACTGGGTCGATTACCGCAGGTGCCAGTTGACATTGACGGAGTTCGCAGCTCTGCGGAATTTGAAGTTATAGAAATCATTGGTGATAGTATACCATATCTAGCATTACTATGAATTTATTGGGTGATCGGTAACATGGCCGTTATCGACCTAAAGAGAAGACAAATGACCTTTGAGGATGCGCAGATCCAGGTCATCACACCATTGGATCCTCTTCAGGGTCCTAGATACATTGAACCTCTCCGAGAAGAGGAAGATGCATGTAACATGGAGAGTCTCTATCAGATGACTGTGAACTAGAGTGACTACATCAATCCAACCACAGAAGGGAACATTAGTTGGCGATGCGACAGCTCATGCACATCGGATTCGGATGTTGGTCTAGAAAACTGGCAGAACATACTTTATGAAATATCAGCGCGTAGATGTGCGTTTATGACTAAGTCACTGCGATGGATTGGCATAGAGACTAATGAGACTCCATCATTTCATGGTCTAACAGATATCCAGGACTTTCTCTCGTAGTTTGAACAACAATTTCCTCACGAGCAGAGGATCACAACTATGGACCTTGCAGTATGAGCCACACCTGCAAGATGGTGGTATGCACATAAAGAGAATATCACATCATGGGATGATCTTAAGAGATTGATGGTGATCAGATTCTCTACTGATAGGGAGTATGTCCAGCAAAAATACATAGGAGAAAGTGACCCTAGGTCACATATTCAGAATTGTAAACAGAATTGGTCGGACATTCTCGAGGATGAATGGGTTCACCGATTCATTCACACTTTGGACACAGTTCCAAGGAACTAGTACATAGAGACTGAATTGCGCAAGGGAACGAATACATGGCCACTTATGATAGATAGATTTCTACTCATGTTCGCTTTTGAATCTGAGTATCCAAGTTTGATCAGGCCCTAGATGTAATAAAGATTAAGATATTTGAGGACTGCATCCTATCAGTACATACTCAACCTGAGTGGGCCATCCAGTTAGAATATGTGCTTGAGTGCTATAAATTCACAGCAGAACCAGAGTATGAGGATGAGGATCCTCGCAACATCAAAATTCTAGAGTTAGAAGGGACTCGCGATGTTGATGGACCGAAGCTACAGATTCCAGCAATCATAGACCCCATCAAAATTAAAAAGATCAATATTGGCACAGACACAGAACCAAAGTTTGCCTCTATTGGAGACTATTGGGATGATAAAATAGTAGGAAAGATTGCAGACTTGCTACATGACTATCAAGACCTATTCCCCACCAAGTTCACAGAGATGAAGGGAATAGTTGGAGACCTGGGAGTAATGAGGATACCATTGAAAAGGATGCCAGACCAGTGAAGCAACGTCCATACAGATTAAATCCGCACTATAAAGAAAAAGTTAAGGATGAGATCAATAAGATGCTAGCAGCAGGCATCATCGAGCCTGTAGAAGAGAGTGAATGGGTTAGTCCCATGGTCATGCAAGAAAATAAAACCAAAGGAGACATCAAGATCTGTGTCGACTTGCGTAAACTCAACGATGCATCGCTTCATGATCCATTTCCGACACCTTTCACTGATGAAGTATTAGACAATGTGGTAGGACAGGAGGTCTACTCCTTCACTGATGGATTTTCAGGCTATCACCAGATTAGAATCCACCCAGAAGATCGACATAAGACCACTTTTGTAACAGAATGGAGCTCATTTCAGTATACGGTAATGCCCTTTGGTCTTAAGCATGCACCAGCTATATTTTCTAGAGTAGTAGTTGTTGTATTTAAAGAATACATCCATAAATTCCTAGAGGTTTATTTTGATGATTGGACTGTATTTGGATTAATCGACAAGCACATAGGAGATTTAAGACTGATGTTAGAGAAATGTAGGCAGTACCAGATTTCTCTAAACTTGAAAAAATGTATATTCTGTGCACCATTTGGTATTTTTTTGGGTCACATTGTTTGCAGACAAGGCTTGATGCTAGATCCTGCAAAGATTGCCATCATCATAAATCTTCCAGCAGCCAACTTAGTCAAGCAGTTGAGGACAGTGCTCGGTCATACCGGGTACTATAGAAAATTTATCAAAGGTTATGCAAAGATCACAACACCTATGGAAAAGCTGTTAAAAAAATATGTAAAATTCCTATGGGATGAGGAATGCTAGAAAAGTCTTGACACTCTTAAAGAGAAGATGGTTACAACACCCATCTTAGTATTTCCAGACTGGACTAAGCCATTTCATGTACATGTGGATGCATCTGCCATAGCACTAGGGATTGTTTTAACACAACCAACAGAAGGGGGTATCGATCATCCTATCGCATACTCTAGCAGAAAACTATCCACCGCAGAAAAGAACTACACCACTACAAAAAGAGAAGGATTAGCCATGGTGTACACTCTACATAATTTTAGGCACTACCTGTTGGGTGCCTCATTCAAGATGTTTACTGACCATTCCACGTTGAAGTATCTGGTCAATAAGGCAGTGTTAGGGGGAAGAATATACAGATGGTTACTCCTATTTCAGGAGTATGATTTTGAAATCATTGTGAAACCAGGAAGATTGAATGTCGGACCTGATCATCTGTCACAGATAGACTCAGGAGAAGAGCCAAGTAATCTAGAGGACAATTTTCCAGATGCACAGTTGTTTTCTATCCATATCACAGATGAATACTATGCTGATATCATTCACTTTCTCACTACAGGATGGGCACCTATTGAGTTTACAAAGCATCAAAAGAAGCAGTTGATTGTTAAAGCAGCAGACTTCACCTTGATCGCAGGACAACTATACAAGTTAGGTCCAGATGAAGTCATGCGCAGATGTGTTATGCCGCATGAAAACGAGGCTATTATCAAAGAGGCACATTCAGGTACCGCAGGAGGTCATTTTGCAGGAAAGCCGACTGCGTAGAAAATCCTAGCTGCAAGATTATGGTGGCCTACTTTACACAAAAACACTAAGGACTTTTGCAGATGCTGCAATATCTACCAGAGGGTAGGAAAACCTTCACGGAGACATGAAATTCCAATGCGACCACAGATTACGCTACGGGCATTTGACAAGTGGGATATAGACTTTGTGGGTCCTATCAACCCACCAAGAAAATGAACTGGTGCAAGATATATCATCACTGGAACATAGTACCTCACCAGGTGGGCAGAGGCCAAAGCAGTAAGAAATTGTGATGCTGCTACAGCTGCACAGTTCATTTTTAAAAACATCATCAGTAGATTTGGATGCCCAGTAATTTTGATGAGTGATCAAGGAACACATTTCTTGAACTACACCATTGATTCCTTGACGAAAGAATTCCAGATACAGCACCATAAGAGCACTCCCTACCACCCACAAGCTAACGGTACGATGGAGGCCTTTAACAATATTCTAGAAAACGCTCTTACTAAGATCTGCAACAACCAAATGAATGATTGGGACCTCAGAGTTAATGCTGTATTATGGGCGTATAGGACTACATGCAAGAAACTTACAGGACACACACCTTTCAGCTTGGTGTATGGACAAGAGGCTATTATGCCTATGGAGTATATTATTTCCAGTTTAAGAATTGCTCAAATCACTAGGATGGCTGATACAGAGACGGTGAATGAAAGGCTAGCGCAGCTGCTTGCCTTAGAGGAAGATAGGTTCATCATCGGATTCCATCAGAAAGTGCAGAAAGCACAAGAAAAATATTGGCACGACAGACACATTAAGAGTAATACTCTTCAGATCAGAGACCTAGTACTCCTCTATGACAGTAACTTTATTAAGTTTCCAGGGAATTTCAAGATGCATTGGTTGGGGCCATATCAGATATAGCTAGTTACAGAAGGAGGTTCCGTTCAGCTCAGCAAACTGAATGTCCAGTGTATACTAAGTGTGGAGGCCTTGTGTCTGCTATGACGACACCACCCAAGGGTATGAAACAAAGTTCATCACAGGTCAGACAACCACCAAGGATGAGGAGCCAATATCAGGTAATAGAAGAATCCAGTCCTGAGCTAGAGGAAGAAGTTCATAGTGCACCAGACTACATTGTGCCACGAGTTGAAGGCGCACCAGAGGTAAACATTCCCAAGAGTGCTAAGTTTCCTGTTCCCATACCACCGATTGATTCTCGAGTAAAGGAAGATGGACATCTATTAGGATATGTCCCTAATGTCAAATTTATAGATTATAACCTTGGAGACAGTAAGACATATCCTCAGTTTCAGCCAGATCAGTATCTTACGATTCAGAAGAACGCAAGGACAGGTACAGATGACTATGTTCCTATGGAACATGTCCATATTCTTGAGCGCTCAGGCTTGCTCAATTTGTTGAGAATACCACATTTTGGATGAGGTGTAGAGGTTAATGCCGTGGTGTGTGTTCTACTTTCTTGTGTATAGGGAGGTTACCTATGGTTAGGTAACAAGGTTGACCTAAACGTCAACCTGATACACCGCATCACCGGGATGTCCAAGACTGGTAAGGACCCTAAGACACATATATCAAGAAAGACCAAGGATTCCAAGCTACCACCAGCCCTAGTTACCAAGTATAAGCTACATATAGGAGGATGGTCTTATGACATCGCAAGCTTAATAGATGATACACTCATATTTATAGCCAATCTGCTTGCAGGCAGACTGTTAACCAAGGTTCGCCCAAAGGAAGTCACAGGATCAGTAATTCACCTTGCCATACAAGTTGTAGAAGGTGAGCAATTAAATTGGTGTTTATTTTTGTTAAATATCTTTCAGCAAGATTGTTTGACAGCCCAGGATGAGACAAACCACCCCTTCCATTTCTTGTGGCTGCTTATACTATGTTCATTCGTCAAGTGGAAGGAGCCGCCCCATACCCAGTTTCAACAGCTAGCAAGTGGTGAGCCCAGAGGCGCGTGCTATACCAACTTATGGGAGAGCAGCAGCCCAGCAAAGAAAAATATCAATATGATAGTATTATATGAATACTACAAACTGTTGAAGAGAATCATCCAAGAGACACCATGAATTAGCACGGAGACTGTGGACATATATGATAACCGGCTTGATTTTATGGCAGACCGCCATAGAATCTACCTGAGGCCAAAAAGGTCTAAAAGGGATAATTGGGCTAATGGTTGGTTCAGGATGACAGCGTAGGATGTCGAAGACATCATCAAAGACTTTGATGATGAGTGGAAGCAATCATTAGAGGATACCACAGCACTACCATCAGGTACCGCACAGATAGACCCATCGGACAAAGGCAAAGAAAAAGTGGGGTCCCAGACGCAAGATACAGCAGAAGTGCCACTACCGGGAGAAAAGAGGAAAGACCCAGAGGAGGCACCACTAGAGTCACCAATGCACAAGAAAAAGCAGAAAGCCACAAAGCTACCTTTGAAGACTGCATTGATAGACGATGACTATGAACAAATTTTCGCAGGACTAAAGGATGAAATGGACGACACATTTTAGGTGATGCAGGCATTGGAGGGTAAGCTATATGGGGCGATAGAACAGTAGATTGCAGAGTTGAAAACACTAACCGAGAATACTGCCATGATCCACACTCAGTTAATCAAGACGCCTGCAGGAGAAAGTTCAACACAGTCGATTTATCGCGAGGAAATCTTGGCAAAGGATCACATCAATACAGTCTTGATACCACCAGGGAGCATCCGATTCCCTGCTTCAATGATGGACGTACAGATACATATTAGGCAACCTGTCGAGGTTAACCTCGCAGAGTTTCATGTTGATTAGTTATAGATGATCCAGCAGTAGCTAAGGGAAAAGCTCAGAGATAGAGAGCTCGCAACTTATAAACAAAACAAACAGCTGAAACAAAAGAATGTAGCACTCACCGAAAGTTTTCAGACAAAGGCAGAGGAGTTAAGAACATATGAAGAAAGAGAATAGGATCTCAATCAGGTCCTACAGAGCATCGCATTGGAGTTACCCCAATGTAACATTGAGTTTTCCTTGCCTCTCACGCAGAAGGTAAGAAGAGTTGCAGACATAGCAAAGGCTCTGGAAGAAATAGTAACCAATATGGAAGAAGACCACAAAGCACATATTGCTGAGCTTGAGGCTGGAGCACCGGGAACCCCCTAGGAAGACAAGGAAGCAAGAGTAGAGGCCTTTAGACTCACTTTCGCATAGATGATGCATAGTCAGTGCTAGCTGATACGACGAACACATGGTCAGAGTTAGGTGAGCATCTCGAGAGAGTAGAACTCTAGTAAAGCATTCAGCAGATAGAGAATGCCACAGTAGCAATGAAGGAAGAAATCAATAGTTTAGGAGCTCTTGCGAAGATGTGAAAGACGACAGAGATGAACCGCTTGCAACAGGAAGCGCAACGGTTGAGAGCAAAGGAGATACAAATCAATAACCTTCTTCAACTATATCAGGAACAAATCATAGAGCTAGTCGATGTGGTTGAACAGAAGGTTAGGGAGTTCACTACCACCAGAAATGAAATTGATGCAATAGAAGACTCCAGTATTAGTCAAGCTATGCTTGAATCGGCACAAGAGTGTGTC
>LPNX010402082.1:137535-152133 GCA_001517045.1 Pseudotsuga menziesii
AATGTTTCCTCTGGGCATGTTTATGTTTTTTATCGGTCTTTTATTTCTCCATAATTTTATGTATAGGTTCATGGGGCTTAGATTTCCTAGATGCTTGGTTAAGCTCGTTCAGTTGTGTCCTCTTCACCTATTGTCAAGGTTGGGGACGTGACAATGTGCATCAATATATATATATATCGCATGTCCAAATATGTCCAGTAAAAAATGAGAAGCTACATATGCTTTCTCATCTAAATATACACCACGATACAAAAATCCTAAGTGCACGAATGCACTAGGGGCAGCCCCACTAGCTGCTAATCAAATCCAGATCCATCCTCATCCTCATCTGACTCTGTATTTTCCTCCGCATAGGAAGCATCACTCTCCATTGGTACGTTTCCCCACGTCGCTGCATGCACATACTCAACAGCCACAATGATCCTCTTCATCAGAAGAATCCATTGTGGAGGCACATGGAAGTAGACACCGATCATATCATCATCTAGATATCACCATCCATCATTAGAAACCCCCTCCAATAGTTACTCCACCTACAGCTGAAGGTCGTCCAACGCATGTTGCTCCCTATGAGGGTCCTCCACATGTGGGTTTAGTCCAACAATCACACCCATCCTCCATTGGTAACTCGATGGAGTACGAGGACCAACATCAACACATGAAAACAAAGATGCCATCAGTCTACACATATCATCATCTAACTATCAACTAGCTAAATTACTCTATGTATGAATGTAAGCACAAAAACATCATGTATATGTACCATATGGTCCCCAGGCTTGACCTAGAGGTTTGGGAATCTCTGCATCTCCATGATATTCCATCCCATCATAAGGGTAGTCCTCAACAATTACCGAGAGTTGTCGCCACTACTCTAGCAGCTCCTGCATAAAGAAGCAGCCCACTCTGCCGCCTACCTCGCGCACCATGATCTCTCCATCGGCGCATCCTCGGCTGTCGCAGCCCACTCTCCTGCACTTTCGTATGCAGATGAAGAGTCGATACTCTCTCAAAGAATAAAGAACACAAGAAGGAGGAAAAGAATAAATCTCCTCCAAAAGTCTTTGCATGGTTCAGCGCACCCTAAACCGTAAGGAAATACATTTGGGCCAATCCGTAGTAACTGCCCCCCATGGAACTCTCTACCATCTAGAGTTGTCCTCCTGATATCTTGTAATTCCCTAATCAACCCAAGATGCGAAACACCATCGCTACAATGACCCATGTCGAAAAGTCCTCAATATGACAAAATAAGATGTGCGACCCATGCACATACGCAGTGCCATAGCAGTGCCTCTCTCATAGCTCCTCTAGAGTCTCCCTGCGAGAGATTTTTGGCACCAGATCGCCAACTAATCCCCCATCAGGATCCCAATCAAGAAGTATACATCTCACATTGTAATATCCACACGCTGCCCCTGTATGATGAAAAATTCCCCTCATACATCCCAAAATATGACTAGTGTCTCAAGCAGCAAGCGCAAGCTCTTCATTAAAGGGATTTACATAAACTTGAGTAGCCCACAATGGGATAGCACTCCTTATACATTGGAATCCCACAGATCCTCCTCTTGAAGATCATTGTAGTCCCTCTCCCTCCATACAATTCCAGGCATCTTGCATAAGCACCAAATCCCTGTTAGCCTCATCTTTCAGCAAAAACTCACCCTGGGGCCAAGTCGCTCCTTATTTCCCAAAACCAATGACCAATTCACACTTTTAGGCCAAACAAGAGTGACCAAGTTTCCTGTTTAAACCAAACAGGAGCGACCTCAAGTCACATCT
This sequence comes from Pseudotsuga menziesii, assembly GCA_001517045.1. Classification (NCBI taxonomy): domain Eukaryota; kingdom Viridiplantae; phylum Streptophyta; class Pinopsida; order Pinales; family Pinaceae; genus Pseudotsuga; species Pseudotsuga menziesii. The sequence continues at coordinate 139,321 of LPNX010402082.1, forward strand.
TTCGACCAGACAGGAGTGACCTCAAGTCACCTCTTTTGGCCTGATACGAGCGAACTGGTCGCTCCTATATAGCTAGAAAGGGAGACCCAATCGCTCCTTTGGCCTCGAAATGAGTGACCCAGTGTGAAGAAGCTATATCAGGGCATTTTGGGCCTTTGGGTGAGCAAATCAGTAAACTAAACCATGAAAAGAGAAGATATTTTCAAGAACTCTTACCTACAAGTTGTGGATCTGAAAACCACTGGTTGAAATGGAAGAAATCAACAAAAGAAGTTTGGGGCCCTCCTCTACAACTCAGCAATGAACAGTGACAACAACTGTTGTCATGAGGTTCCCACCAATTTAAAGGCCGCATTAGGTCTATTTTTCTTCCAATCATAACAGAGCCGTCCGGAGTCCGTTTGGGACACCATTCCCATCGTTGGTTTCAATTTTTTTCCCTCTATTTTTATGAGACCATTGTCTCGTGTTTAATACTTGATTTTCTAGACCATTTCCCAAAAGTCATATCATTTTGCATGCATTTGGCATATAACTACCTTTGGACCTGTACTTACATCATATGTAATCTAGTCCATCCACCGCAACTTACACCGATTCTCCAGACCTATTCCTAGATGTGACCTTGATTTGTGTGCCTCTGCCCCATCGGTTTGTGTACCTCTTCTGTGAAGCGTCATGTGCATGTATTGGTATGTTTAAGAGGCACCTGCACATTCCAAGCTACACACTTGGTCACCTTTGACCACCTTCCACCATCCTACCATGGGGCACCATTAGTGCCCCCTTGCTTGGTTGACCACAATGAAGTTTTTTTAAGATCTTTTCTGACTCCTAAATGAATGAAAAGATCACCGAGCGCATTTGATTCATTTACCACTCATTAAGGTATTGGAAAGGGCATCTACATAGTCTCATTTATTTCCTTTTGTGGACTATATAGACTACCATACGAAAAGAACCACCTTGGCACACTCAAGCCAGGAATGTTCCCTTTGCATCCTTTTATGCTTTCTCGGGCATTGGGACTGAACTCTATGAAAAATCTCATCATGGGTTGACTTTAAGATCTTTTCCAGCCTTCTCATCAAGAAATGATCACCGAGCAAACTTGGTTTCATTCATGCTCTTAAAAGTATTTGAATGACCGTTCAATCAATACAAGTTTAACCTTTTTCGACCTGATTGGAATACAAGAAGTCTCCCATCCCCTAAAAAGTATGGGTGAGCTCTCCTATGTACACTTTTATCCTTTTTCGGGAACATGAGACTATTAATGAAAAAGAGACCCCATTGGAGTCTTCTTCATGATTTCAGACTCTTTAAAATTTAAAGCACGATTGAGCATTTACTTTCTCGATCTCCCTACAAATACACGAGATCATTCCATAATGGTATCTTTAGGAACCACCCCCAGGTGTTACAGTTTGGTAGCATTCCCACTTTGGGTCGCCTTTGTTCAGAGTATTCAACGATGCATATTCCTTGGATCCATGAATATCAAACAAATTATCTAGCACAACCCAAGTATTTCCTATTTGCAGTTACATTCATCTTATAATAGCTATGATCTCCCCCCCTTGAGTCAATTTCATTTGCTGCCAGGTTAGCCCTGCCATCGTACTCTGAACAAAGGAAGTTTGTGTTCCCCGTGATTGCCTACCCTTGTATCCCCATTCAGTGTGTCAGTCCCCATATTTTCTCACATCTTTGTTTATCTCCCTCGTGCTTCTGATCAAGGAAACACCATTTCCTTGGTCAGTTGCATGTCTCCCTCTATTGATGACAACACATCAATTCCAAAGGATAGACCCAAAGTTCCATGTATCATGGTTTCATTAACCTCATTGATGAGTTCCTTGGATAACTTGAGAGGATTCTTTAGCACCTCTCAGGATGGTTGTGTCTCACATGCTGGAATTCAACTACATCATCACACCATTGAGATTCGTATAGTGTATTGGTCCCTACAGAATTTGGTCGAAGACCCCGATTGTCATCTAACTCTAGCACATTGGTGAGTGTATTAAGGGACCCAGAAAGGTTCATGTCCCTTGTGATTTTTGAGTTGCGTTGGAAATAGTGATCAGAAGCCACCAGAGAAGTGCTTCTATATATATTCATGATTGATGCAGCATATTGTGCCACATAGACTCTGACTCCCCGTCAGCAAGTCCCTCCAGCCATGTAAGCTTCCAGATCTAGAAGGTCATCAGTTGTGAAGACACAACATTCCATGGGAATGTGATGGGTCTGACGTATCAGTTCTCTGTATTAATATTGTATTCATCCTCTCATGGAGGACACCATTATGTAACACAAATTGTATATGATCAGCTCTTGCATTTTTAGCTTGGATCACATTATTCTTTTTGACATTGTTACGATCATGGGTATGCCCACCTCATCCATATAAATGCCATATATTCTTTGTATCTCATCCATTGATTGGAACCAACATTAATACAAAACCAAATTGAACCCAGTGTTAGAACAATTACACTCACATCAACTGCCAATTGCACATGCAAAATTACTCACAAAAGAGACTGAATATGGAGCTAAACACTAAACTGTATTGAATAAGTGTACAATAGAAAAACCTATGAATTCATAGGCTTCCATAATAAATAATTACATGAGGGATTCGAATGCATGAATATTCCATTTGAATCTAGTCAAAAGTAGGCTTACTAAATCTAAGCAAATCGCCCATAGGTGCATAAAGCAGTTTCCAAAACTATCTAGGAGCTCACGAATTGGAAAAATCAATTAGGAAAGATAATAGTGGATGGAAGGACAACTCATACATGCTTTTCAAAGGATAAAAGAGTGGAGGATGTGGAGGACAAAAAACAAGTTAACTTCACTTAGTCAAACTTTCCCAATTGCCTTAAAACACTGAAAAAGTAGGCAATAAAGCAAAAAAAGTAGACATGTGCTAGGGAGGCTAGGAATAAAGAAAATTTGATTCTAGGATGTTTCCCAAGTGCTCCATGACTCAAAATTAGCAATTTTGATGACTATGGATGTGTAGATGACAACTTGCATAAGGTGGAATATGGAAACTAGGCAAATAAGACAAAAATGGATTAATTAATGTCTAAGGTAGCTAACTATGGGTTGATTATTCTAACACCCCCCCTTAACCCTAACTTATGACTAATATATCAAAAAATTATAGGGCCTAGAAACAAGGCTTAGTTACCCTTTACATACTGCATGTCCATTTAACCAAGGAAAGAGGCAAAAACCCAGTGGGAAAATCCTCCCTTAAACATGGACTGTAAAACAAAATTTGGAAATCTTGTCATCACTCATGCTTCACAGCATGATAAAAAATCCCTAGTAGTGATTTGAGATTACTGAATGTATTCTCACAAAAATATTTGGTGAAGATATCAGCTACTTGTTCTGAAGATGAACAGAAGAGTAGGTGAATGGTGCCATCATGCACAAGCTGTCTGATGTAGTGCATATGGATCTCAATGTGTTTGGTTCTCTACTTCTAAACTGGATCATTGTAGATTTGAATGGTACTCTGATTATCATAGTAGATAGTAGTTGAGTATTCTGATTCGAAGCCACACTCTCCAAGTAACCCCTGCAACCATAAACATTGAGTTGTTGCATTTACAACTCCTTTGTACTCTACTTCTGTAGATGAGAGTGCAATGGCATTCTATTTCTTGCTTGACCAGCTGATTGGCCCTTCTACAAGCATGAACACATATCCTAATGTTGACTTTCTATCTGTGCTATCACCTGCCCAATCACTATCAGTAAACCCAATCAAATCAAGATCAGATTTAGCTTTATATAAGATCCCATGTGTCCTTGTTCCCTGAACAAAGTTAATGATCCTTTTGGATGCTTTCCAATGGATCTCATGAGGCTGATCCATGTATCTAGAAGCCATACTTACTGCATAAGAAAGATCATGTCTAGTATGTGTAATATACAGCAAACATCCAATCAATTGCCTATACAGTGTATTGTTTACTATATGTGAAGAATCAGCTTCTTCAAGCTTCACTCCTGAAAGGAAAGGAGTCTTGCTTGGCTTGCAATCCTTCATTCTAAATTTGTTCAGCAAATCCAAGGAATACTTGGACTGGTGCACCTTGATTCCATCTTTGGTTTGAGCAATCTCAAACCCCAAGAATTGGCTCAATAGCCCCAAATCTGTCATGGAGAAGGCTTGGTTCATTGCACCCTTCAAGGAAGCAATTTCATCCTTTGAGCTTCCTGTAATGAGGAGGTCATCAACATATAAAACAATGATCATTAATGAACCATTAATCAACTTCAAATAGACATTTGGATCTGATTTTCATCGAACAAAATTCAGTGATAGCAGAAAGCTATCAATCTTGGCATACCAAGCCCTGGGGGCTTGCTTAAGCCCATACAATGAATTCTTTAGCCTGCACAAAAGAGATGGGTTAGTAGAAAATACTTGAGGCTGATGCATGTATATCTCTTTAGTTAGATCTCCATTCAGGAAAGCACACTTCACATCCATGTGATGTACTTCCCATTGCTTTGAAGCTGCAATGGCTAAGGCTAGCCTGATGGAGTCCATCTTTGCCACTGGTGCAAAGGTCTCATTGTAGTCTATGCCATGAACCTATGAGTATCCCTTGGTTACCAATCTAGCCTTTTATTTCAGATATGAACCATCAACAGCAAATTTGGTCTTGTACACCCACTTACACTGAACTAGCTTCCTCCCTGGGGGAAGATCAACCAGCTCCCAAGTGTTGCTCTTCTGGAGTGAGCTGAACTCTTCCTTCATGGATAATTTCCATATTGGATCTTCTGCTGCATCTTCATATGTCTTATGATATGATTTCACCATCAGATATCATTTCTCAGCAAACATAGTAGCTTTCATGCATAGAGCACTCTCAAATTGAGATCTAGTCCTCCTAGGGTCATTAGGATTTCCAGCTAGTTCTCCAGCTGCATGAATGGTCTTGGCTGCCCATTTTGGCCTTGTAGGGATGTTAGGATATACAATAAAACCATCACTATCAGACATATCAGAATCATCATGTTCAACTATCTCTTCACTTACATTCAGAGGTTCTAGTGGTGAAGAGGATTCTCCGACTTCTACTGCTGCTAGGGGTTCTTCTTGAAATTGAACACACCTTTCAATGAAAGATTTGTTTGTGATAAAATTGATCAGATTGTACCCTTTTGAATCTTTAGAGTACCCAACAAATAGACACTCTTTGATTTTGGGCTACAAAGCCTTCCTCTTTTCTGTTGGAATTCTAGCCCAAGCCCTTGAGCCAAAAATCCTGAAATGGGTCACATCTGGCTTGTTCCCACTCCATGCTTCGAAAGGAGTCATAACATCAAGCTATTTATGAAGCACCCTATTATTGATATAGGCTGCATATTTTATAGCTTAGGCCCAGTACTTTGGTGGCAAAGTCTTAGCCCCCATCATGCAGGTTGCCATCTCTTTCAGTGATCTATTCTTCCTCTCAGCAACACCATTCTGCTGTGGTGTGTAAGGGATAGAATGCTGCATCTGCACAATATTGAATAAAATCAATCTTGACATACTCACCACCATTTTCAGATCTGAAAACCTTGAGTTTCCTCCCAGACTGGTTTTCAACCAAATCCTTAAAGACTTTGAAGAGGGCAAAAACTTCAGACTTGTGTTTCAAGAAGTAAACCCAACAATACCTGGAAAATTCATCTATGAAATTCAATGCATATTTGGCTTGACTCATTGACATATGAGGAAATGGGCCAGAAACATCATTGTGGATCAACTCAAGAGGTGCAGAGGTTCTCTCATGACTAGCTCTCTCAAATTTATGCTTTGGGTGTTTTCCTAGGATGCAACCTTGACGGACTCCTTTGGAAAATTTTATCTTTGGTAACCCTATGACCATCTCTTTTTTACTAAGATCATAAATATACTTGTAATTTAGGTGGCCAAATATTTCATGCCAAATATTTCTTGCCTCATTAGCATGAATCAGAAGAGAAGAGGGGTTTGAGTAGGGTAGAAAGTGTGAGAACATGTATACCTTCGAAGTATGATTTGCAACTCCTTTTGCAATGACTTTACCACTTGAGATCTCTGTGATATCAACTTCATCAGGGGAGAATATGACCTTCTTTGGAGACCCTGTGTGGGTCATCTGATACACTGATAAGAGGTTACAGGCAAGACCTGGAACATACAACACATTGCTGAACTTACCATGATCAAGATCAATCCTCCCTTTGCCCAAACTTTCAGTGAGAGAGTCATCTCCTAGTACTATTGGTGGACCTTTAGACATGTCAAGTGAGGTGAATGCCTCCTTGGTCAAAACCATATGTATTGAAGCTCCAGAATCAATGATGAAACTAGGTGAGCTTGATGTGCCAACAACCAATGCATGAACTCTCTCTCTATCTTCTGAACTTGATCCTCCTTCCCTCTTCTTTGAGCTGTCTGGAAGGGAGATGCCATTCTTCTCCAGGAGTTGGGTCGGCATGTCTATTTACTTCTTCATGCAGGAGCTCTCAGAATGATTTCCCTTACTGCAATATGCGCACTTGCTCATTTCTCCTTTGTTCTTGTTCTTCTGGTAGTTCTTCTTGGAACCTTGAGGCTCCTCCAGAGACTTGTTCTTATCTCTCTTTTGCTCAGGCGGATTTTTAGCTTTATTCTTGCTTTTTGAATCCACCCTCAAATCTCCAGCAACCAAATATTGGTATTTGGATGGTTTGATGGTGCCCATCATCACCAATTTATCTTGTTCTTGTGTGAGAGATTCCATGAAATATACAAGGCTAGGCATCTTCCAGGCTCGAGCTATCAACTTTGTGGCATAGAAGGTAAAAAAAAACACTGAATAGTCAAGGCCAATCTTCAAGAATATGTCCAAGACCAGCTGATCATCCTTCTTTTCGATCCCACATCGTTTTAGCTGCAAAACAAGTGCTTTGAACTTGGAAAAATAGAGTTGCAGGGATTCAAAGCTATTTGGAATCATGGACATCAATTCATTTTAGATTTGATGTCCCCTCATCTCATCTATCTTTCCAAAAATATCAAAAAGCTTCTACCATACTTCATTTGGTGATGTCAATCCATCAATATGGAAAAGGAGGTCTCTGGATATGCTCAGACACAAGAGACCATAGGCCTCATCCCTCCTGTTGTGCCATTTTATCTTCTCTGCAGCTGCATTGGGTTCTGCTTCTATTGCCATAGTCACTCTGTAGAGGCATTTATCTCTCAACAGTATCTCCATCTCTACTTTTCATTCAAAGAAGTTAAATGGAGTCAAGATGATCTTCTGAGATTGATCCATAGCTCAGAAATTGTCCCGGCAGTTAGTAGAATGCTCCCAGTCAATGATGTCGAACCTACAAAAAAATTGGAAGGAGAGAAATTGATATACAAAAGCTCTGATACCATGTGGAAATTGAACCTAGTGTTAGAACAATTACACTCACATCAATTGCCAATTGCACATGCAAAATTACTCACAAAAGAGACTGAATATGGAGCTGAACACTAAACTATATTGAATAAGTGTACAATAGCCAACCATATGAAGTCATAGGCTGCCACAATAAATAATTACATGAGGGATTTGAATGCATGAAGATGCCATTCGAATCTAGTCAAAAGCAGGCTTACTAAATCTAAGCAAATCCCCCATAGGTGCATAAAGCAGTTTCCAAAACTGTCTAGGAGCTCACGAATTGGAAAAATCAATTAGGAAAGATAATAGTGGATGGAAGGACAACTCATACATGCTTTTCATAGGATAAAAGAGTGGAGGATGTGGACGACAAAAAACAAGTTAACTTCACTTAGTCAAACTTTCCCAATTGCCTTAAAACACTGAAAAAGCAGGCAATAAAGCAGAAAAAGTAGACATGCACTAGGGAGGCTAGGAATAAATCAGATTTGATTCCAGGAGGTTTCCCAAGTGCTCCATGACTCAAAATTAGCAATTTTGACCACTATGGATGTGTAGATCACAACTTGCATAAGGTGGAATATGGAAACTAGGCAAATAAGACAAAAATGAATTAATTAATGTCTAAGGTATCTAACTATGGGTTGATTATTCTAACAAGTATTGTATTCATCCTCTCATGGAGGACACCATTATGTAACACAAATTGTATATGATCAGCTCTTGCATTTTTAGCTTGGATCACATTATTCTTTTTGACATTGTTACGATCATGGGTATGCCTTCCTCATCCATATACATGTCATATATTATTTGTATCTCACCCATTGATGGGAACCAACATTAATACAAAACCAAATCTAGCATGCCCCAAACTAGGAAGCACCGCCTGTCCCTAGAGATCCTATGATGTCCATCGACCATATGATGAGCTCCTTCCCTCACACATCCGGGGGCAATATGTTCAACCAAAAAAATACCCAACTTGCTCCATATGTCCTGTACCACATGAAGACATCTATTTCCTAACCTTTGCTAACCCCCACATCTTTGCTTAACCTATTCTTTCCCCTCAAAGGCTCAAAAAGTATCAAAACAGGGCTTAAAAACCGATAAAAGAGACAAAATAGCTCACAAAGGGGCTAAAGACCTCAAAAAAGGGATAAAAACCCCAAAGGGAGCTAAGAAAGACGAGAAAAGGGATTAAAACCATGAGTAAGGGCTAAGAACCCTAAAACAAGAGAAAACACTATAAATAAGAGGGTGGAGGTCACTATCAACTCATGTCCATTTATTCCTACCGGTATTATTCCCGCATGAGTGCCTTGAGAAACCATAATTCTCAAGCCACTCACTCCCTTCATTTCATCTCCTTCATTAGCTAAACCTTTTATGTGTTGAGCCTTGCTCCACACCATCCAACCTTGTGGTGAGGTAACTTCTTGAGCCTGGGCATGGCGGCCCAATTTTAAATCCAATTGGAAGGTATATGGTCCCATTTCTTTTGTTCTTTTATTTTGTAGGTTATTTAGATGTATATGTTGTAATTTCTGACATTTTTGTTACAGGTTTTCTCTTTTTACCTCTATGAATTTGTTGTAGGTATTTCTCCATCCAAATAATATATCCTTTCATCCTATAGACGGAATGTAGGTGCTTCTGGATGTAGATATGGATTTAACCCTACTAATACAAAAACCAAATCCACGATGCCCCGAACCATGAATCACCGCCTCTCCCCAAAGATCCTATGATGTCCGTCAGACATACAATGAGCTCCTTTCCTCATACATAAAGGGGCAATCTTTTAACCCAAAGAATTACCCAACTTGCTCCATATAGCTTGCACCACATGAAGGCATCTATTTCCTAACCCTTGTTGATCCCCACATACTTGTTTAACCTATGCTTTCCCCTCAAAGGCTCAAAAAATATCAAAAAGGGGCTTAAAAACCCACAAAAGAGCCAAAATAGCTCACAAAGGGGCTAAATACCTCAAAAAGGGGCTAAAACCCCTAAAAGGGCCTAAAAACCCAAAGGGAGCTAAGAAAGAGGTGGAAAGGGATTAAAACCCTGACCAACGGCTAAAAACCCTAAAACAAGAGAAAAAGCTATAAATAAGTGGGTGGGGGCCACTATCAACTCACGTCCATTTCTTCCTACCGTTATTATGCCCCCATGAGTGCCTTGAAAAACCATCATTTTCAAGCCACTCACTCCCTTCATTTCATCTCCTCCATTAGCTAAATCTCTTGTTTATTGAGCCTTACTCCAGACCATCCAACCTTGTAGAGAGGAAAATTCTTGAACCTGGGCATGGTGGCCCCATTTTAAATCCAACTGGAAGGTATATGGTCCCATTTCTTTTGTTCTTTTAGTTCATATGTTATTTAGATGTATATGTTGTAATTTATGACATTTTTGTTGCAGGTTTTCTCTGTTTACCTCTAACAATTTGTTGCAGGTATTTCTCCATCCATAAAATCTATCCTTTGATCCTATAAATGGAAGGTAGGTGCTTGTACATGTAGCTATGGATTTAAACCTACTACCAGAACCCCAACCTATCTTCTAAAACAATTCGGCTGCCTCTGGTTCGATTTCCAACAATTTATTCCCAGAGGGCTCAAAATGACAAAGGGGAGACATTTCCCCAATTCATAGATTCTGGACATGGTGTGTTTTAGGAGATGTCATAAACATGAAAGGTATGGGGATCCAAGATGTGTCAAGCATTTGCGACAAAATCAAGTTTACCCAATATCACAATCAAAACCCTACATTCCTCATCATAAAAACTAAATAGGCCAAGATTAATAATAACAAATGTTTGGAAATAATGGTTAACTTATTGCACTCATCAATGGAAATGAAATGGCAATATATAATCAAACAAAGTGTCTTGATGATATGGTGAGTCAACACAAAATGATAGTTGTGTAAAAAATACGTACAATAGTTAATTAATTGATAGAGAATTTGCATGATTTTCCCTGCATTTAGGATACAAACAAAATAATAATATATGGTTAGAATAATCACCTATGTTTAATCTTGTTATAATGTTTAGGTATTAGGTATTATAATAATAATCCTAGTAATCAACTTACATTTTAAATAAAGTATCCCATACGTATGTTATCTTGTAGATTATCGAAAAATGGTGAATAAAACATGAAATAATGGTATTTATAACTTGAGAAGGATAAAAGATATTGAAGAATAAGATGACGATATTCAAAATCATATGTATTAGAAATTAATAATCAATTGCTCAATCAGAAAGTGAGGTGAGTATATTGCCAATCTAGTAAAATATAGACTGAAAATGTATTATAGAAGATATTGAGATATAGTTAAGAATTAACTTATAAAACTATATAAGCAAAATGATTGCATGGAAGCATAGTTTAGTAGCTTCAAAAATCAATCATCCATAATACTTAAACGAAATAGAATTGACAACATAGCAATGATTCTCTTCAAGTGTTAAATTTATTCCAATTAGGAGTACCTTGAGTGTAACATCCATAGTTGGATATTCTCAATTAAGTAATTTCTGAAATAACCCACATATCCGTAGATAATAAAATATGAATAAATTGATAGATAAGTCCAAATTACAATTGAGGTCCCATTATTTATATTTTGGCATAATACCCTTTCATTAAGAGTCATGTCTTTTTGTAACTACATTATTGTTAGAATAATCAACCCATAGTTTACCCACTTAGACATTAATTCATTTATTTTTGTCTTATTTGCCTAGTTCATGTGTCCCACCTTGTGCAAGTTGCTATTTGCCTATCCATAGAGGTCAAACTTGCCACATTTGACTCATGTAGTGCATGGGAGAGCTAAAGGAATCAATTCTGCTTTATTCCTGGCCTCCTAGGCACCCTTCTGCTTTTTCAGTGTTTTAAGGCAAAAGGAAAAGCTAGACTAGGTGAGGTTGACTTGTTTTTTGTCCTACACATCCTCCTCTCTTTTCTCCATGCAAAAGAATGTATGAGATGCCATTCCACCACTCTTTATCTTGCCTATGCCTTTTTTCCAATTTGTGAGCTCCATGATATATTTGGGATCATCTTTTTACACCTATGGGGGATTTGCTTATTTTTGGTAAGCTTGCTTTATGCTAGATTTGGATGCCTCCTCATGCATTTGATTTCTTGATGTATTCTATTTATTCAGAAACCTATTTTATTACAGGGTTGGCTATTGTACACTCAGTTAATACAATTTAGTGTTACAGCTCCATATTCAGTCTCTCTTGTTAGCAATTCTGCATGATCAATTGATAATTGTTGTGAGTAAAATTAATCTATTGCTGGCCTTAATTTCCACATGGTATCAGAGCCATTGTAGGTTGTTTCTCTCCTTCAAAAATTGTTTTGTAGGTTCAACATCAAATACTGGGAGCCTTCTACTGACAGCCGAGACAAATTTTCTAGAGCTATGGATCAATCACAGAAAACTATCTTGACTCCCTTCAATTTCTTTGAATGGAAAGCAAAGATGGAGATACTGTTGAGAGCGAAAGGCCTCTACAGGGTGACTATGGCAACAGAAGCAGAGCCCAATGCAGCTGCAGAGAAGATAAAATGGCACAACAGGAGGGATGAGGCTTATGGCCTCCTGTGCCTGAGTATTTCCAGAGACCTCCTTTTCCATCTCGATGGATTGACATCACCGAATGAAGTATGGGAGAATATTGCTGATATTTTTGGAAAGACAGATGAGATGAGGGGACATCAAATCAAGAATGAGCTGATTTCTCTAAGTCCAACAAGCTTTGAATCCCTGCAGCTATATTTCTCCAAGTTCAAAGCACTAGTTTTGCAGCTAAAACAGTGTGGTAATGAAAAGAAAGATGATCAGCTCGTACTGGCCATCCTCTCGAAGTTGGGCCCTGATTATTCAGTGTTTGTTTCGACCTTCTATGCCACAAAACTGACAGCTCGATCCTGGAAGATGCCTAGCCTTGCAGATTTCATGGAATCTCTTACACAAGAACAGGACAAGCTGGTGATGATGGACACCATCAAACCATCCAAAGATAAAGATTTTATTGCTGGAGATTCAAGGGTGGATTCAAAAAGCAAAAAGAAAGCTAAAAAGCCACCTGAGCAAAAGAGAGACAAGAAACAGTCTCCGGAGGATCAACAAGGTCCCAAGAAGAAAAACCAGAAGAAGAAGAACAAAGGTGAAATGAACAAGTGCACATACTACAATAAGGGAAATCAAACTAAAAGCTATTGTATGAAAAAGCAGATAGACATGCTGACCAATCTCCTAGAGAAGAATGGCATCTCCCTTCCAGAAAGCTCAAAGAAGAGAGAAGGAGGATCAAGTTCCGATG
>LPNX010402082.1:152696-189420 GCA_001517045.1 Pseudotsuga menziesii
ATGCAGCATATATTCAGAATAGGGTGCCTCACAAATATCTTGATGGTATGACTCCCTTCGAAGCATGGAGTGGGCACAAGCCAGATGTGACCCATTTCAGGATTTTTGCCTCAAAGGCATGGGCTAGAATCCCGACAGTGAAGAGGAAGGCTTTGCAGCCCCAAAGCCAAGAGTATATTTTTGTTGGATACTTTGAAGATTAAAAAGGGTACAATTTGATAAATTTGAGCACAAACAAAGCCTTCATTGAAAGTTGTGTTCAGTTTGAAGAAGAACCCCTTGCAGAAGTGGAAGTTGGTGAAGCCTCTTCACCACCTGAACCTCAAGAAGTAAGTAAAGGGTTTGTTGAACATGCTGATTCTGATTTTTATAATGGATATGAGTTTATTACAGACACTAACATCCCCACAAGGCCAAAATGGGAAGCCAATACACTACATGCAGCAGGTGAGCTAGCTGGGGATCCCAATGAGCCAAGGAGGACTAGATCTCAATTTGAGAGTGGTATGTGCATGAAGGATCCTATGTTTGCTAAAAAATGCTATTTGATGGTGGATTCTGATCCTCAAACATATGAAGAAGCATTATGATATCCAATATGGCAAACAGCCATGAAGGAGGAGTTCAACTCACTTTATAAGAGCAACACATGGGAGCTAGTGGATCTTCCCCCAGGGAGAAAACTAGTACAATGTAAGTGGGTCTATAAGACCAAATTTGCTGCTTATGGTTCACCACTAAAGTACAAGGCCATATTGGTAGCCAAAGGCTACTCACAGGTTCATGGCATATATTACAATGATACCTTTGCCCCAGTGGCAAAAATGGACTCCATCAGGCTAGCTCTAGCCATTGCAGCCTCAAGGCAATGGGAGGTACATCACATGGATGTAAAGTATGCCTTCCTTAATGGATATCTCACTGAGGATATATATATGCAGCAGCCTCAAGGTTTTGCTACTAACCCTTATCTTGTGTGTAGGTTGAGAAAGTCATTGTATGGGCTAAAGCAAGCCCCCAGGGCTTGGTATGCCAAGATTGATAGCTTCTTGCTATCACTGAATTTTGTTCGGTGCAAATCAGATCCAAATGTCTATTTGAAGTTAGTTAATGGTTCATTAATGATCATTGTGTTATATGTTGATGACGTCCTCATTACAGGAATCTCACAGGCTGAGACTGCTTCCTTAAAAGGAGCTATGAACCAAGCCTTCTCCATGACAGATTTGGGGCTCTTAAGTCAATTTTTGGGGCTTGATATCTCTCAAACCAAAGATGGAATCAAGGTTAACAAGTCCAAATATGCCTTGGACTTGCTGAACAAATTCAAAATTAAGGATTGCAAAGCAAGCAAAACTCCCTTCCTTTCAGGAGTGAAGCTGGAAGAAGTTGATTCTTCACCGATGGTAAACAATACACTGTATAGGCAATTGATTGGCTGTTTGTTGTATCTGACACATACTAGACCTGATATTTGTTATGCAGTAAGTGTGGCTTCTATATCCATGGATCAGCCTCAATAGATCCATTGGAAAGAAGCCAAAAGGATCCTAAACTTTGTTCAGGGAACAAGGACACATGGGATCTTCTATAAAGCAAAATATGATCTTGAGTTGATTGGATTTACTGACAGTGATTGGGCAGGTGATAGCACATATAGAAATTCCACTTCAGGATATGTGTTCATGCTTGCAGAAGGGCCAATCAGCTGGTCAAGCAAGAAACAGAGTGCCATTGCACTCTCATCTACAGAAGCAGAGTACAGAGGAGTTGTTAATGCAGCAACTCAATGTTTATGGTTGCAAGGGTTACTTAGAGAGTGTGGCTTCGAACCTGAGTACTCAACTACCATCTACTGTGATAACTAGAGTACCATTCAAATCTGCAAGGATCCAGTTCAGAAGCAGAGAACCAGACACATTGAGATCCATATGCACTACATCAGAGAACTTGTGCATGATGGCACCATTCACCTACTCTTCTGTTCATCTTCAGAACAAGTAGCTAACATCTTCACCAAATAATTTTGTGAGAATACCTTCAGCAATCTCAAATCACTGCTAGGGATTTCTGATCATGATGTGAAAGCATGAGTGAAGACAAGATTCTACAATTTTGTTTTACAGTCCATGTTTAAGGGAGGATTTTCCCAAGTTGGTTTTGCCTCTTTCCTTGTTTAAATGGATTTGCAGTATGTAAAGGGTGACTAAGCCTTGTTGTTAGGCCCTATAATTTTCTGTTATATTACTCATAAGTCATGCTTAAGGGGGGGTGTTATAATAATCAACCCATAGTTTACCCACTTAGACATTAATTCATTTATTTTTGTCTTATTTGCCTAGTTCATGTGTCCCACCTTGTGCAAGTTGCTATTTGCCTATCCATAGAGGTCAAACTTTCCACATTTGACTCATGTAGCACATGGGAGAGCTAAAGGAATCAATTCTAGTTTATTCCTAACCTCCTAGGCACCCTTCTACTTTTTCTGCTTTATTGACTGCTTTTTCAGTGTTTTAAGGCAAAAGGAAAAGCTAGACTAGGTGAGGTTGACTTGTTTTTTGTCCTACACATCCTCCTCTCTTTTCTCCTTGAAAAAGCATGTATGAGCTACCATTCCACCACTCTTTATCTTTCCTATTCCTTTTTTCCAATTCATGAGCTCCATGACAGATTTGGGATCAGCTTTTTACACCTATGGGGGATTTGCTTATTTTTGGTAAGCCTACTTTATGCTAGATTTGGATGCCTCCTCATGCATTCAATTTCTTGATGTATTCTATTTATTCAGCAACCTATGTTATTACAGGGTTGGCTATTGTACACTTAGTTAATACAATTTAGTGTTATAGCTCCATATTCAGTCTCTCTTGTTAGCAATTTTGCATGATCAATTGATAATTGTTGTGAGTAAAATTAATCTATTGCTGGCCTTAATTTCCACAATTATTAATTATTATTATTTATTTTATATATATGTTGATGTTTATTATTATTATTATTATTATTGTTTGTTGTTTATTATTTAATTTTGTTACATTGCCACACCCTTAGAAAGGATTTGTCCTCAAAACCTTGTAATGTTTCTGCATCATTTTTTGTGGTGTCGCAGCTTTCAAAACATGTTGATACAAACTACTAAGAGTTGAGCACAACTTCTGATATGTTGACGAATCAATCCGTCCCAAATTGATTTGTTGTGGACCATTGGCATTCCATACTGATCTATCGTTAGGATATTTGATCACATTGGTATCGCTACCTTTCGACATTTCCCACTTTTTAGAATATTTTTTTTTATGGTTGGGGTGTCAAGATGGAATTTTCAAAATGTCATTTTATTTTACAAGTGTCATTTTTTTAGCATTGATCTGAACAGAAATTTGTATTTTCATCTCTTGAGGTTTTAAGGTTTCATTCTGTATCTTTTCCAACTTGTTTTCTAACTACATGTTATCATTTTCAAACTTCTTAATCACTTCTACATGTGATTTTCTGTCATCTTCAAACTTCTTAAGTTGTTCCTTAAGATCTTCATATGCCTTCTGATACAACGATTTTCTTCCTGTTTGTCTAGAAGTTTTCCTTCAATGTCTTCCATAGATTGTTCTGTCTTTCGACTGTTTTTTGACTTCATAATTTTTCTAGCTAGTGTCTTGTTATGATTTCTTAATTTGAAAATTTCTTCAGAATTGCTTGATAACACCTTGTTGACTTTTGTCAGTTCTAACTTATGTGTCTTCTTACTGTCATACTACTGCTGGAGTTTTTCTTTTTGCTATTTATGATGGCGTAACTCTATTTCTTGATTTTCTAACTTCATTCGGACTTGTGCCAACTCAACATCTTTTTCCATGATGAGTTTGTTTAGATGCTTTATTTCTTCTTCTGATTCATTATCACATCCATATGGTGATTTTTTGTCATTTTTTGACTTTCTGATCTCGTCTTCTAAGTTTTGATTATGAATTTTTAAACATGATATTTCTTTATCCTGATCACATAACATTTTATTTTTATCACTTATGGTTCCTTCTAGCTGTCGATTTTGATTCCATAAGCAACGATTCTCATTGTCTCTCCACTCTTTCAACCACTTTTGCTTCTCAATGTCGGCTTGTATACTTTTATTGATCGCATTATATTTCTCTAACTCGCCCACTATTTTTTGTAGCTATGACTTCATTTCTAAATATGTAGGTGACATTGTTTGTGACTGTGTTTTTACTTCACTTTTGTCTTCTTTTATTTTTCTCTTTTTTTTTACCTTCCTTTTTTTATGGCAATCTTCCTTCTTCTTCTCTTTTTTTTTTCCAATAGTTTTGTAAAATGCGAGTAGATTGGGTGGTTGGGAGGAATAAGTGTTACCTTCCGCGCCTAGGTTCAAATCTCACTTGCTTCTTTGAATTTATTATTATGCACTTTTTATATTCAAACCCAAACCCACTTTAAGAAACAACATGTGGTTTCACTCTTACCTTGTTCTTTTTTTAACTTTTATCTTTTCTTTTTTAACTTTTCTTTTCTTTTCTTTTCTTTTACCTCTTTTTTTTTGGGGGGGGGGTTACTTTTACCTTTTATTTTTTATTTTTTTTAAGGACAAAGTCCTATTTTTTTGGGAAACCTGAATCTACACAATGTGTAAATAATGTTGCCCAAGGTCCATATAACATCCATAGTTGGATATTTTCAATTAAGTAATTTTTGAAATAACCCACATATCCGTAGAGAATAAAATATGAATAAATTGATAGATAAGTCCAAATTACAATTGAGGACCCATTATTTATATATTGGTGGAATACCTTTTCATTAAGAGTCATGTCTTTTCGTAAAGACATTATTCATTATTATTATTTATTATATATATATATATATGTTGATGTTTATTATTATTATTATTGTTTGTTGTTTATTATTTAAGTTTGTTACAGTGAGAATTAAAGATTCTCAAGGAACTCCTTAATAATCTTTCTCAAGAAATTATTAAGGTAGGAATATGATATCATCTTTTATAGAATAAAAATATTAAAATATGAAAAGGTTGTTGGCTTCCTACAAATGGCCACATTCCGGGGAAAACTAGTTATCTCTTTTCAAATTCTTCCAAGGGATTGAGTAAAATATGGTCTACTGCCTACCTTGAAAAATCATACAATATCAATCTGAAATAAAGCAGTGTTTGATTATATTTGACAATTTTATAATTGCAAACACATTTAAGTCCCTCCCAACACCGTTAATAAAATATTGTATCTTCGTAGACAAGCTAGATAAGAATAACTCGTCAAAACTGAGTACCCAAAATTTAAAGATAATCAAAATCATCAGTATAGAGATATATCCATTTATTTTTTTGAAAATGTCCAAAACCTGTTCCATCCATAAAATTGCTATTTTAAAATTATTTTGTTTATATTTTATTCACTTAAACTTCTCAATTCTTTATGCTTTATAAAATTATTAATCATTTCCCTATCTTGGTAACCAAATGAAAAGTCCACTCACAAACACCATCATAATTGAGTAGGTTGGCTCATTACTAAGACCCCCTATCTCTCAATCAGAAGATCAACATATACTACCACAGCTTGGTATCTAGATTGGCTCATTACTGAGACGTTCCGTTCACAATTTCATAGAAGCAAAATTTTTATGAATAGAACATATCAATCAAACTTTCCATATGGTAAAATGACCTTGAAATATGACTGATATTTCATATTTGTAAATATCTTTCGAATAAAAGGATTTGAAGAAATAATTTACTAGCTATCTTCACTATAATAGTAAGATGGTCTTGTGAGGGCTAATATTGACCGTATTTACAAATATTTTAATGTTTATAATTGATCTGTTTCATATTTAATAAAATATGATTTGACTGGGAAGGACCAGAGACCATACCTTATCACAATTACCTAGAATATATCAACAAACTAGAACTTGAATCGTAGAGATTTACTTATTCACAAATACCTTCTTTGACAATAAGTAGATAATATATAGATTCATGATATAAAAATTGTAGGGATTTAATGATTCTTGATTAAGATGGATTAATAAGAATTTTTTGTACAAAAGAAATTTCAAAATAAATGGAATTATTTACAAATGAAAGGAGTATATGCAAAAGGAAAAAGGAAAATAGAAAGAACTGTACATTATGGGATGCTTTAGTTACTTGAACATATATGATGAAAATTTGAGCAAACCAAACTAGAGAAAAAGAAACGGTATAATTATTAACAAGGCAATGACCAAAAATAAAAATATTATGTACAGGTTTAATGATCCTCATAGAAATTAGTGGAAATATTTTTTAAGAATAAGTCCATTCACTAGAAAAATTTTAGACTGACCCTCCAATGTATGGATTCTAAAGGTGCTTGGGCCCATTTTCCCAACAATAACATAAGGTCCTATCTAGAGGCATTGAAACTTGGTATGCTCACCCTTGTCCTCGTGTGCTTTATCCCATTTTAAAACTAGATCACCTACTTTCATCTCTATACTAGAAACTGAGTCTTGATCAAACCAAGATTTCATGACCTGATGATGTTTCAAAAAATTTCATTTGGCTTCTTCCCTATCTTCCTCTAACTTAATCAAAGTGTTAATCATTTTCTCCATAGCAGAACAGTTTACATCCTGAACAAAATGTGCCAACTATACATAGAGTAAGAAACGTTTGGGAGGTAGAATGGCTTTTGTACCATAGACCAAAAAGAAAGTTGAGTTTCCTATTAAATATTTGGGGGTTACCCTATCCTCGCAAACTGTATTGTGTAAAGCGGTATGTCGATTTCTATGATGTGTGGTGATGGTTCTTTTTAGAATATTCAATAATTTCTTATTGGTGGACTCAGCTAAGCCATTACCCTGAAGGTAGTAACTTATAGAATATCTAACCCTAATACCCTTCTATAAATATAACTCTATTAGTTCCATAGAGGAGAAATAAGAAGTGTTATCAAAGACTAAATATTCAGGTACGACAAACCTAGTAATAATAGAAGATTCTAGAAAAATGACAACTTGATTGGTATTTACTACGCGTAAAGGTGATTCCTCTTCCCAATGGGTAAAATAATTAGTGGCGGTGATGATATACTTTTTTTGCATGGATGAGAGTGGATTTATTGGTCCAACTATATCAAGAGCCCACTACTAAAATGGTATTTCCAATGAAACTAGTTGTCGTGGAAAAGAGAGTTGTTTTACCGTATTAGTAGCTATTTGACAGTCTTGGCATTTTATAACATATTCATAAGAATTTATCAACAAGTTATCCCAATAGTAATGAGTCCTAAGTATTTTATGTGCAGTGGTGTCACCCCCGAAAGGACCACCAGTAGGGCCATTCTTCAATTCTTTTAAAACTAATTCAATTTCGTATTTCTCAAGACAACGAAGGAATACGACATCTGAATTTTTTCTAAAAAATATATTATTTATCAGTTGATATGAAGATGATTTTAATCTCAATAACCTCCTTTCCTTAGGTTCTAAGTTATTTGGGGTCCTCCCCATTTCAAGAAAAATTCTTATATCTAAGTACCAAGAATCTTGATAATGAGGGATTGATTTAGAGGACATATTCTTGAAGGGAATCCATCCAAGGAGATATTTTTTCTCCCAAATCCTTTTGTACTAATATATTCCTCACAACATGGTATGGAACGATAACTTTAGTTCTGGACTTGAGGAGGTACGGGCAGAAATGTTTAACTATTTTAAAGAAAACAAAAGCTTTCTTGTCAACTTCATGATAGTTTAATTATTCTCCTTTGAAATTTGAACTTGTGAATCATATAGGGACTTCATGGCTTGTTGATTGCGTTGAGTGAGAACAACAACATATGAGATTTATGAACTAAATGTATAAAGTATGAAATCCTTATCAAAATCAGGACTTAAGAGAGTGGGAGTTTTGGATATAGCTTCTATAATATTCTTAAATGAATCCTTTTCATTATTTACCCAAATAAAGTTGGCATCTTTCTTAATCATATTTTGCAATGGACGAACAATTTCAGAGAAGCTGGGGATGAATCTTCTAACAAAATTTATCTTTTCTAAGAATAATTGCATATCCTTCTTGATAAATGGGTAAGTAATCTTGGATATAGCTTGGTTTCTCTTAGGTTCAATCACAATTCCATGTTCAAAGACAATACAACCTAAAAGGATCCCTTGGATCACATCAAATATCATTTTCTTGGAGTTGAGTGATATCCCAAATTTTCTACAGCACTAAAAAAAATTCTAAGATGAAGGATGTGAAGATATCAATGTTTTGAAAAGGCCATAACATTATCGATATAGGAAAATACAACATGATTGATTATACCCCTAAAGGATATATTTGTATCCCAGTGGAAAGTATCCCCGACTATAATCAGATAGAACATCATCTTTCTATGAGTGTAAGTTCCCCATGGACTTCTAAATGCAATCTTCAGTTGGTCATCAGGATAGACTAGTCCTGATTTGGTTATAACCCGAGATACCATCAAGTAACGATAGCATTTTGAAACTGGAAAACTTTTGGAGAATCTGCTCCATAGGAGGGACTAGATAGTTTTGTTTTCCGATGATATATTAAGGTTATGAAAATCGACACAATGTTGAATGTCACCATTCTTTTTCTGAACCAAGACTAAGTTAGCCACCCATTGAGTGTGATCTGGGAAACTGATTTTAGAAGATAGGAGTTTATTTAGCTCTTTCTTAAGTGTCGGTTCTAGTGTGGGTGCATCTTTCTGAGTTATGTTGAAATGATTTTGAGGCTTTCTTCATTGGAATCACATGTTGCATAATCTATGGGTTAAAGGTTTTAAGATCATCATAAGTCCACGAGAATAAATCCTTGTGTTCTCTAAACAATTTTATGAAGGGTGATTTTTATAATGGAGTACAATATGTGCCTAAGTTGACATGCTGAGGATTTATATCTGTCCCTAAATTGATGGTTTCATTTTTCAAGCATGAGGTGTTCATTTTTCAATTCAGTACAACCTTAAACTTATCATGCATATCATACAATGTTTCCAACCTTAAAACATAAGCAGGGATAGATTTTATCGTGTTATTAGATTTCTCTAATGAGTAGTGAGGATTTATTACTGAAAATTTACATATATATTTATCATGGGTGATCTCATCAATAGTGGAGTCTTTAAAGGTACCTTCATTCATCAAGAAATTTAAGACATGCACATCATCGTCAAAGACATGCCAATTAGTGATGTTATCCAGGATTGATGGCCCAAAAATCAATTCAATCAAAAAATTAATTGGAGAAAAATATTCAGATGGGATTAACTCGGAGGCTACGTTGGCTAATAAATAAACCTCTTGATTCTGAAACCTCGGGATGGAACTTATGTTAAAAGCTTCAAATTTAGAAATGATATTCCATACTTCCTTTGATAATCTTGAACATGTTCAGAATCTTTAATGTTCATATATAAATCCTTTTTTAAACCTTGGATAAGAGCCTCATATTCTACCATGTTGTTAGTACAATTAAATTCTAATCTGCATACTATACATGTTTTATTTCCTTGAGGATCTATCAAAAGGGCACCTTGTTTAGCTCCTTCCTTGGAATTTGATGCATTAAAATACAATGCCCATGGTAGACTATCTACAATTACTTTACTATCCATAATATGTACATAATTTTGATCAATTACAATATTTACATCATTTTTAGACACAAAGGCAGGTTCAATGTAAGTAAAATTAAAAATTTCGGAATGTTGTTGTATGCCTACAAAAGGGAAACATTCATCTTTAAAATTTCCAAAATCAATTTCACAAGTATAAGTTACCATAATAGAATACAAAAACATCATTGGTTCATTAGGGTCCTGCAGTTCTACGACAGTATGTTTTAGATATCTTCTCTACCAATTTTAATCTAATTAGGTCACCCATTTTTAGGAATCCATAAAGTGGACCAATCAATTGAGAAAAATACATTAGATTCTGAGACCAATCATGACTTGAAAGAAAACCATAGGCATCGAAAATATCTGCCAAAAAATATCAATGATTTGATAGATTTATGGATTGATTGCTAGGATGAATAAAATATATTTTACTTCCCCTAATACTCTCACATTTGACCGATCAAGTTGTCTAATATGTGTCTCACCTGGAGTGCATTTAACATTTAGTTTTTTGTAGAATGATAAGGGAATTACATTAGACGATGCTCCAAATTATACCATACAATTATGTACATCCCTCTTATATATTTCCAATGTGAGGAGGAATGGAGGGTGTTAGATGATGAACTTTTACCTATCAAAGAGTTCTTATCAGCTGCTGATTTGTAGTTATTGTTTGTATCAATTAATTCATCATTTGAGGAAGGATTTGAATTATTTGAAGTACTAGTAGCTGCATTATTTTGGATGTTATGAGTAACTGAGATTATTGTATAGGTTATGATGGGACCACTAGGCATAGGAAATATTTGAAAGTAAATCATACATGCTGATATTTGCACGATGTTTTTTGATATCTTCAATAATATAGTATTTCAGATCTAGTTTCTGTGTATTTTGAATCAGGTGTGATTGCTTAGTAAGCTGAGGATTGTTATTACCTTAAGTTTGATTTGGAAGCTTGATGGAATAGGAGTTCCTGCTAAGCCCTTACTACGGGTATTATAAGCAGTTGTCCCCAAAAAGTGGATATAGTCTAAGCATCTTTAGTTAAGGTATCCCAAAAATGTCCAACTAATTGTTGTTGTTGTTTTTGAGCTTCATCGTCACTTTCTAATTTTTCTTCCTTTTATTGATCATTGGATTCTTGATTAAATAAAGATTCAGGTATAGATATAACTGCTCTGATGGTATTACATATTTCTTCATTTACTGCCACATCAGGTGGAGGGTTTGTTTTGTTGCTAGCAGTAGAATTCTGTCTACATTGGTTTCTAAAGTACCCTTTGAAATAAGAACCTTCTAAATTAGTTTTCTTTAATCCTATTACTTCATTTTTAAAAGATCTAATAGAATTTTGAAGTTTTTCTATGTCAAATGCTTGTGAATCCTTACCTGAAATTGACTTGGATGAGTTTTCAATTCTCCTATGAATCGTATTATCAGTTTTTCTACTTCTCTTAGGTTCATAAGTCAAGGAGTTTTTCTCAACCTTAATTTATTCCTTGAAAGTTTCAACCAGGGTTTCTTTATTATCCTATTTAACGAACATACCTAAATATTTAGTAATGTAGAAGCGTAATTTTCAATAATAATATACGATGGATATTGAGAGAAAACTGGTATTTTGTTTTTTAAAGTTAGGAATCATTGGTTGAAGTCCTTAATCTATTCCTTACTATATATATTTTGATATGAGACAGTTCAAGGGCTAAAGCATCTAGTGTTTTATCCTTCCCAAACTTATCCAGGAAATATTGACTAAAGTCTGTCCAATTTGTTATGGATTCTTGGATCAAGGAGAAGTGCCATGTTTATGCTTTCCATTCGAATGTCAAAGGATAAAAGATACAAACACATCTTCATGCTGGACATTCATATTTTTAATGGAAATGATAAATTTATCTATGTGGTTCTTAGCTAGATATTTATTGTCTGGGTGTTTAGGTAATTGATGTTGAACACCAAGGACCACAACTACACTTCTTATCAGCCAAGGTGTTTTCTAGAATATTTCACCTCCTATAGACAACAAGGTGTTCTACTAGTCTGAATGGTTCAAATCAAGAACATATAGATCACAGAGGCTGATAACTCCCCCTAGATGTTATATATATATGGAATACAAGGCTTTGATAGTCCACCTGTGTACCTACAATCAAGATCAACATGAAACGAATCAAAGCAAACTGAATATGATCTACTAATCTATGCTAGTGACTAAGGAATCTAGCGATATATATATGAAATCAAACATCAACAATATATATGGGACAGAAAATCAACTTGCATTAGAAATATGAAGAAGTTTACAACCAAGCCTTAGTGTTGACATGCATCTCCATGAAACTAGCTCTTCATCCCCAAAAGCTCTGAATCTATATCTTTATGCTCTCTCCAAATGATATTGGGACAAGAATCAATCCAATAGAATAACAATACATTCAATGTTCTCCCCTCAACCGTGGCTATGATCTCATATTTATAAGGCTTAAATGGATAGAGATGGTTGAGAAATTAGTGGGTGAGGTGGCCTCTAAGATCCTAGGATGAAGGATCTCGAGTTCAACCAACCCAAAATAGTAGGGATAAGGGAGTACATGAGGCTTATCATCTAGAAGCATTGAGAAACTTCTCTTTTTCCCTTTTTACCCAGGGTAGCACATTTTTTCCTTCAATGACAGAGCGGTTCTGGTAATAACCGCTTATGGACTAAGGGCTATAAGTGGTGGCACTGCTTATGGGAAACAGAGTATGGGCGATGTGAACAAGGGTACCGCTCCTGGACAAAGGGGCATGCGCAGTGCTGGGAATTTGTATGACAGATTCATAAAAAATCATTTAGTTTGCACCCCAAAAGCTAGGATTCAGGGCAAGTAGGTATGTCAAAGGTCTTATCACATGATGGTGACAGGATTTTGGTATAACAAGATGCCCCCCAAAGCATGAGTCTTAGAGTGATACGATAAATGAGAGCTTTGAGAACAAGTCGTCGCTAGGAGATGAAAATGTTGGCTCGATCGAAGTATGCAGTCAAGTAGGCATCTGTAGTACATCGGTATGTTGACTCATAGACACAAGTAACCAAATTCATAGCTCCAAACCAATACAAGGTAGATCCATGAGTGGAATAAACAAGCATGGCTACTAGAATACAATGTAGATCCATGTGATAGAGGACTCAAACTTGGACATAGCTACCAGACATACAACATAGATCTATGTCATACAGACACAAATTTGAGCATAGCCATGACCATACAAATCTAGATCCATGCTAGATATACAAAACTCCATCGCAACTTGGGAAAAAGCAATGAGCGCTTTTAGAAAAATGCCCAGGGTCTTCGTCTTGTCTTCCACAACGTACGATTCTATCCATGTGATTACAATGATCTGAATTCAAACATATTAGAAACCACTTGATTACCAACCAATGATGTGAACCATTAACAAGAGCAAGGGAGATCACCATTAATGTCAATTATTCCCAAGGTACTCTAGTACAATCTATTGAGTGCGAATAGATGTCCAGATGTCAAACACCCAGTTGATTCTATCGATCAAAGGTCAATGATTTGAACCTATGTCGAGAGCGAGAGAATCTGTCATTAAGGCATACAGATCTCAAGGTACTAAATATTGTTTCTAAGACTATTTCTCGGATGATGAGCTGATGTCAACGAGAATAGTCTCATCGAAGGAGGGCCATGATGAGTCCCACATCAACGACATGAATCTTAGAACATAGTTCTGGAATGATGTGAATATAGTAACCATATGACTGACTCAAAGATACTGACACAAACACTGTGTAGACTGCAGAGGTAAAAATTCTTTATATCCCCTTTGAACATTGGGCGGCATGACAAAATGACTTGTCAGCATGACTAGACATGATATATACACAATGTGATAGTGGACAATGCATTTTTTTGAAAGACTCAAAGGATTTACATGACTCATGAAAGTGGATCGTCACGGAGATCAACTGAATACCCAATTGACTGACATTATTACACAGACAAGTGCCATGTTCAAAGGTAATGACAAACAGCTTCCATTATTTACAAAATGATTACCTTCCCATATTCCCCATCACGATCGATGAGTGCCTCTTTTCAGTTTTACGAGTTTAAAGAGGGTAACAAACACTCGATATAGCTTGTCAGAAGACAAGTCCAGTCTCATATGTTTTACAAACCTAGGAGAGGACGGGTTCGTTCCCAAAATGGGTCTCTCAATGTTTAATTTTAACGAGTCCACTGAAAGAAAACTCGGCATCATTCATGTCTAGAGAGTCTGAACGAATATAGAAGGAGACTCCATGGGGGTCCTTTTTCGTATGATTTAGTATCTAAGGCCTAAAACTGTGTAAAATCATACCTTAGAGAACTCTTCCAGTCATGATTGGCTGGAGTGTTCCTTTCTTGTAAATAGTCCTATCCAAACCAAAAATGACATAACCTACCGTCAGACGGATGACTCTTCAAATACTTTAACGAGCATGAAGAAGACAAGATCATTTGACAATCTTTTCATATTTAGGGAGCCTGAAAAAGGGTTTAAAGAGAACTCCATTAACATTTTTCATGTTTGAATCTAGAGCACGAACAAGTAATAAACTAAGCTCAAACCACTTTTCATGTTTTAACCAGAGCACAGAAAATGAAAAGTAAGCTCAAAACCATCTTACTATTTTTAAGGAGCTCGAAGATCGGTTGAAAGAATGCTCAGGGATTGGTTTCATTTTTATGCAAGCTTGAAACCAATGGGTAAAACATGCTTAAAAAATTCCCATTAACATGTTATACAGAGGTTGTAATCTGGCCCCCAGCATGATTTCTAGTGAAGCTTACCCCTAGCATGGTTGCTAGTGGTTCGACATGCCCCCAACCTTCGTTTCATCTGACGATTCTTCTTCCATACCCAACCTAAAAAACCTGGTTACTAATGTGAAAATGTTCACCAGGGGGGTAGGAAGAACGAGAATTAGGCAGGCGAAGGCTCAAGTTATAACACTAAAGGGAAGACTCGACTCAAGGGAAGGGGATCTGTTTCATTTTTACACAAGCTTGAAACAGAAGGTAACTATGCTTGGAGCATGATTTCATTTTTATGCAAGCTTGAAACCAAAAGGTAAACTATGCATAAGGAAACCTACTTCATTTTGTAACAAGCTTGAAATAGAATGGTAACTTTGCTCAGGAATGGTTTCATTTTTATGCAAGCTTGAAACCAAAAGGTAAACTATGCTAGAGGAGATCCATTTCATTTTTTAATAAGCTTGACATAGAATGGGAACTTTGCTCAAGAAAAACTGACATGATGGTCAGAACCTGACATGATGGTTAGGTGCTATTTCATTTTTTAATGAGCTTGACATAGAATGGGAACTTTGCTTAGAGAAAAACTGACATGATGGTCAGAACCTGACATGATGGTTAGGTGTTATTTCATTTTTTAATGAGCTTGACATAGAATGGAAACTTTGCTCAGAACATGGTTTCATTTTTATGCAAGATTAAAACCAAGAGCATAAACTATGCTTAAGGAGTGGTTTTATTTTTTAACAATCTTGAAACCACAGGGTAAACTATGCTCTAGACATGGTTTCATTTTTATGCAATCTTGAAACCAAAAGCGTAAACTATGCTTAACGAGTGGTTTTATTTTTTAATGAGCTTGAAACCAAAAGTAAACTATGCTCTAAAATCTGCTCCTACCCAACATGATATCCAAAGGTTGGTAGGTTGCCCCCATTTCATAAAATTTAGCAGCTTAGCTCCATTATCATCTCCATAGGTTAGATCCATGCCCCCCCATTTTACCTATGATGGGAAGAAGATAACTAGAAGAAGGGGGAGGGACCACAAGAACATGCGACACATTCAGGGTTGTTTGATTACTAGGAGTAATGCGATGGTCAGGTGTAACAAAGGAAAGCTTATCAACGGTCACAATATTCCCATCATGGGGAAAATGCATCACTCTAAAAAGTGTGGACACTACGGCTTTCATGGCGTAGACATAATCATGTCCAAGGAGCATATTGAAATCTAAAGGACCTCAGACCACCATAACATCAATGCAGACAACTTTCCCTCCTAATGTAATAGGAAAACAAGGAAGGGTCCCTAAAGGTGCAATAGGCTTGCGATTAAAAGCCAATATCTGATTGGTAGCTGGCACAAGCTGAGGTGAACCTAAAGCTTGCCAAGTAGTTGAGGATAGAATACTAATAGAATCCCCTTTGTCAACAATAGTGCGAAGTATCCGCCTAGCAGTAACACTCACAAATATCTGGAAAGGAACACTCGAATGAAGATGAGACTCTGTTAGGTTACTCCAGTCAAAGGAAATAACCTCACTACTCAGAGAGGGTTCTATTGAAACATACAATATTTCCTCTTGTCGAGAACAATCAAAATGAAGCATAAGAACTTTGACAGGTTTTGGTTCATTCTCTACTGGAAGAGAAGAACGAGATGAATATTTGGTCAAAGAGACTACTTCAGTCTTAACACTCTTTGATGAAAGAGTGGGATTGGGTGGAAATGAAATTGACTCGACCACTTTAACTTCACTCTCCAAAGGAAGAGTGGGATCAACCACAGATAAATCCGAATCGAGCACTTGGTCAACCAGTGAGGAATCGAGGGATAACTTACTATCACTTGTTGGAATCACCTGTTAATGATCAGTACTATTTTCCAACCAACGTGAAGCTTCATCCATGCTTGGACAAAGAAAAGTATGATACATAGCCTTGCATATTAAACAAGGATACAAGACTTTACCCTTACGACCTTTTACCAATGGGTCACTGGTTGAGGGAGTATCATCAACATAATGGTTAGAGGTTGATGACACAGATGGTTTGGACCTTTTAGACCAATATTCTTGTACACGGGAGAGACTAGGACACTCCTTAAGAAGGTGGTCCCCCTTGCAAGGCTTACAAGGGAACTTGGGTTTTCTGGGTGTTCTCTTATAACGGGCACCATCAAGAGTAGATGGTTGCTTCTTTTTCTCTTTCTTATCCTTCTTCTTTCTACTCTTCCCTTTCTTCTTCTTCTTATCCACATGACTACTAACCATAGAGCTTTGGTCAAGTGAAGAAGAATAAAGAGATGAAGCCACAACCAATGAAGAAGGAGCAGGATTAGGTTGAGGTCAATCCTCTCTTGGAGGAGAGGTGACATTTGAGACATTAGGTGTAATAGGAATTACCGAATTAAACAGCCAGACCGATAATCCTATAGTTAATCCAGGAAGATTTAGAATGGCAATAACGAGAGGACCAATACCTTCACTTGGAGGGAATACAAAAGGTACACCTTGGAAAGGGACCTCTTGAGTGGTAGTCCCAGATGAGGATGCCATCTCTAAACTCTCTAACAATCCGATAACTACCACGTACAAGGAAGTACTACTCAAACTAAAAGCAGCAAGCAAACATGTGAAAGGAGTGGATAAGAGTCAGGAATCTCATAGGATAGGCCAAAAGGATAACTCAGATGGTTTGAGGATTCCTCAAAGGGTCTCTCGATATACGCAAGGTACGAGGGAGCTCAAATCGGTAGTAGTGTTGTCTAATGCATAACCGTACACAAGGGCTCTTCCAGTATACAATCAAGTACATGAAGTACCTTTCGATATACCTCAAGGGTACGTGAAAGGCCGTTTCATATAACAATGGTACATGGAAGAACCACGTGAGTCTCGGGATGTAATGCAGACAAATAACAACAGCTCCTACGCTTAACGATGCCCGAACATGTCTCTAACTTATCACTCAAATTTCTAAAAGTTTTAACCTATTACTACCATTAATTTTATCTTGTGCGTTTAGGTGGAACCATGGAGTGAAAGCCTGAAATTAAAGAAGATGCACACTGATCTATATGATAATTCATGTTTTCCTCTTCAATGAAATTCTACCTAAGAGAGGGAGAGAGATTTACTTTTCATCCAAAAATCCACACCCAAATGCAAATGCAATTCTATCTTTTCAAACGAAAAGGGAAATATCAATGCACCCCAAACAATCTTTAAAGCAAATAAGAAAGATATCTAGATAACATATAACATAAATTAAAATGTTTCCTATCTTTTCATTCTTGAAAAAGATGCATAAAAACTCAATGGAAAGATGATTTCACTAACGTTTCCAAACAAATCTAACTTTAATGCACACAAAGCTGAAAATAGATATTTCTTCCCAATGAACGTAAGATATATAATTTCAAACAATCATGCACAAAACAAGAATAAAATTTATTAACATGCTTGCGAATAAAGCAAAGGAGAGAGAAAACTAAAACTTCTCTTTGAAACAGACAAGGAAATGAAGAACCAATCTTTCCTACCAAGCACTGAAAGAATCAGCATGCAAAAGGAAACAAGAATCACCCAAGAAAAGAAAGACTCAAAACAACATGGATCACTCATGCATTCTAAGTCCAAAACAAACCAAATCCTACTCAAGAAAATGAAATGTATATTTCCAATTCCAATGAATAATATCTACAGAAAAGAGTAAGAGGTTTCAACCAAAGAAAATAATGCAAAATCTAATGCAAGAAACATAAACTCTCTTTGAATGCAGAAAGAATACAACAATCAAAGCAACTGTAGAATACACAATTAATTTTCATCAAAAAGTAAGCCAAAAAAACACAAAAAACAAAATACAAAGTCTGGAACAGGGCCTACCTGGCACCGCGCAGATGAAGCTACTAACATGCGGTTTTGAGGCAGAACTGCTTCTTTCTCACTGGATTCAGGCGGTGGCACCACTCCTTTCCAACAGAACATGTGCGGTTCCTTGTAAAAATCCAAAACACAAAGAGAATGATAGATCAAGTAAGAAAAATACCAAATCAGGGTAAATACTATTGAATTGAGTATGGAAACAAAGCATAAAAGATGGAAATGACTCAGATCTGAACAAATCTGGAAATTTCAAACCCAAATAATACAAATTAGAAAGTAGATCTGACTGAAAAGAGTTGAAGAAAAGAGATCCTATATTCGGACAAGAGTTGCAGACTAAGGACGATCAGAACAACTGATACACTAATTCCCCGGCAGAGTCGCCAGATTTGTTAGCTGGAATATTTCACCTCCTGCGGACAGCAAGGTGTTCCACTAGTCTGAATGGTTCAGATCCAGAACAAATAGATCACAGAGGCTTATAACTCTCCCTAGACTCTATATATATTTGGAATACAAGTCTTTGATAGTCCACCTATGTACCTACAATCAAGCTCAACATGAAACGAATCAAAGCAACCAGAATATGATCTACTAATATATGCTAGTGACTAAGGAATCTAGCAATATATATATGAAATCAAACATCAACAATATATATGGGACATAAAATAAACTTGCATTGGAAATATGAAGAAGTTTATAACCAAGCCTTAGTGTTGACATGCATCTCCATGAAACCAGCTCTTCATCCCCAAAAGCTTCGAATCTATCTCTCTATACTCTCTCCAAATGATCTTGGGCCAAGAATCAATCCAACAACATAACAATACCTTCAATGTTATCCCGTCAACCATGGCTATGAGCTCATATTTATAGGGCTTAAATGGATAGATATGGTTGATAAATTAGTGGGTGAGGTGGCCTCCAAGATCCTACGATGAGGGATCGCGAGCTCAACCAACCCATAGCAGTAGGGATAAGGGAGTACATGAGGCTTATCATCTAGAAGCCTCGAGAAACTTCTCTTTTCCCCTTTTTACCCAGGGTACAGTGTTTTTCCTTCAATGACAGAGCGGTTCTGGTAATAACTGCTTATGGACTAAGGGCCATAAGCGGTGGCACTGCTTATGGGAAACAGAGTATGGGTAGTGCGAACAAGGGTACAACTCCTGCACAAAAGGGCATGCACGGTGCTGGGAATTTGTATGACAGACTGATAAAAATCCATTTGGTTTCCACTCCAGAAGCTGGGATTCAGGGCAAGTAGGTATGTCAAAGGTCTTATCACATGATGGTGACAGGATTTTGGTATAACACAAGGTAGAGGAGGATTTGGAGGATTGGATGGATTAACTCCTCCTCCTCCTAAATCTCCTCCCATATTATGTCCTTCTAAATTCAAAGAGCTACTACAATTAGAAGGTGTGGGACTACCTGGTGGAGAATTTGGGGATGAAGGTGGTTGGTTGAAACTATTGGAGGTGATAATTCTTCTTGAAGTATTAGTTCTAGTGATCTCTCTAGACAAAGGATTAGACTGGTAGTATGGGGTACCAAACTCTAAGTTCTAAGCTTCTGATGGATACTGGTCAGCTGTAGATAATGGAGTATTCTTTCTATTTTTATGGGGTAAGCCAAAATCTATGTGTCATATACTAGTTTGTTGAGAATAAAATCCAGAGAGGACCCATTGTGAAGTTAGTATAAAGAACCTTGGATCTTTATACTAGATGGACAAGTTTAATATATTCAAGAAGAAAAGAAACATTGTCTGGACATCGGATCTGATTCAGACCGTGAAAAGCGTTGATAATCCCACTTCGCGGGCAGTAGACTTCTGGCTTGCGCGTTTGCTGGAAGGACCCATATTAAACTTGTCTAGCTAGTATAAAGATCAAATGGGTCAAAGATCCCAGCTATCATAGAACCTATCAAGATTACAAAGATCAATATTGGCACAGAAACAGAACCAAAGTTTGCCTCTATTGGAGACTATTGGGATGATGAAACAGTAGGACACATTGCAGATCTTTTACACGACTATCAGGACCTATTTCCCACTAAGTTCACAGAGATGAAGGGAATAGTAGGAGATCTAGGAGTAATGCAGATCCCATTGAAAGAGGATGCTAGGCTAGTTAAGCAGCGTCCATATAGATTGAATCCTTGCTATAAAGAAAAAGTTAAGGATGAGTTCGATAAGATGCTAGTAGCAGGAATCATTGAGCCAGTAGAAGAAAGTGAATGGGTTAGTCCCATGGTTGTGCAAGAAAAGAAAACTAAAGGAGAAATCAGGATTTGTGTTGATTTGCGCAAACTCAATGATGCATCACTTCATGATCTATTTTCGACACCGTTTACTGATGAGGTTTTAGACAACGTGGGAGGACAGGAGGTCTACTCCTTCACTGATGGCTTTTCAGGCTATCACCATATCAGAATCCATCCAGAGGATCGACATAAGACCACCTTCGTGACAGAATGGGGTTCATTTCCGTATACGGTAATGCCTTTTGGTCTTAAAAATGCACCAGCTATCTTTTCTAGAGTAGTAGTTGTTGTATTCAAGGAATACATCGATAAATTCTTAGAAGTGTATTTTGATGATTGGACTATATTTGGATTAATCGAAAAGCATATAGGAGATCTAAGGCTCATGTTATAGAAATGTAGACAATATTAGATTTCTCTTAACTTGAAGAAATGTATATTCTGTGCACCATTTGGTATTTTGTTGGGTCACATTGTTTGCAGACAAGGCTTGATGGTAGATCCTGCAAATATTGCCATCATTGTACATCTCCCAGCACCCAACTTAGTCAAGCAGTTGAGGAAAGTACTTGGTCATACTGGGTACTATAGAAAATTCATCAAGGGTTATGCAAAGATCACATCACCTATGGAAAAGTTGTTAAAGAAAGACGTGAAATTCCTATGGAATGAGGAATGCCAGCAAAGCTTAGACACACTTAAAGAGAAGATGGTTACAACACCCATCTTAGTATTCCCAAATTGGAACAAGCCATTTCATGTTCATGTGGATGCATCTGGCATCGCACTGGGAATTGTCCTAACGTAGCCAGGAGAAGGGGGTATCAATCATCTGATCGCATACTCCAGCAGAAAGCTATCTACAGCAGAAAAGAAATACACCACTACAGAACGAGAAGGATTAGCCATGGTGTATGCTCTACAGAAGTTCAGGCACTACCTATTGGGCGCCCCATTCAAGATGTTCACTGACCATTCCGCTTTAAAGTACTTGGTCAATAAGCCAGTGTTAGGGGGAAGGATCTGTAGATGGTTACTTCTATTTCAGGAGTATGATTTTGAAATCATTGTAAAACCAGGAAGATTAAATGCCGGACCTGATCACCTATCATGAATAGACTCAGGAGAAGAACCAAGTAATTTAGAGGATAATTTGCTAGATGCACAATTATTCTCCATCCATATTGTAGATGAGTATTACGCAGACATTATCCACTTTCTCACTATAGGGTGGGAACCCATTGACTTCACTAAGCAGCAAAAGAAACAATTAGTTGTGAAAGCAGTAGACTTCACTTTGATTGCAGGACATCTATATAAGTTAGTTCCAGATGAAGTCTTGCACAGATGCGTGATGCCGCATGAGAAAGAGGCCATTATCAGAGAAGCCCACTCAGGTACCGCAGGAGGTCATTTCGCAGGAAAGCCGACTGCTCAGAAAATCTTGACAGTAGGGTTATGGTGGCCTACTTTGCACAAAGACACTAAGGAGTTTTGCAGATGTTGTGATATCTGCCAGAGGATAGGAAAACCTTCGCGGAGAGATGAAATTCCACTGCAACCACAGATTATGCTGCAGGCATTTGACAAATGGGCTATAGACTTTGTGGGTCCTATCAACCCACCAGGGAATCGAACTGGTGCGAGATACATCACACGGGAATAGAATACCTCACCAGGTGGGTAGAGGCTAAAGCAGTAAGGAATTATGATGCTGCTATAGGTACACAGTTCATTTTTGAAAACATCATTACTAGATTTGGATGTCCAGTAATTTTGATGAGTGATCAAGGAACACATTTTCTGAACCACACTATTGAGGCCTTGACGGAGGAATTCCAGATCCAGCACCATAAGAGAAATCCCTACCATCCTCAAGCTAATGGTACTGTGGAGGATTTTAACAAGATTCTAGAAAATTCCCTTACTAAGATCTGTAACAACCAAATAAATGATTGGGACCTTAGTGTTAATGCTGTATTATGGGCTTATAGGACTACATGCAAGAAACTTACAGGACACACACCTTTCATCTTGGTGTATGGAAAAGAGGCTATTATGCCTATGGAATATATTATTCCCAGTTTAAGAGTTGCTCAAATTATCAAGATAGCTGATACAGATACGATGAATGAAAGGCTAGCGCACCCGCTTGCCTTAGAGGAAGACAGATTCATCGCAAGATTCCATCAGAAAGTGCAGAAGGCACGAGAAAAAGCTTGGCATGACAGACACATCAAGAGCAAGAGTTTTCAGATAGGAGACCTAGTGATCTTGTATGAAAGTAAGTTTGTTAAGTTTCCAGGGAAGTTCAAGATGCATTGGTTGGGGCCATATCAGATTCAGTATGTTACAGAAGGAGGTGTCGTTCAGCTCAACAAACTGAACGGGGAGCTTCTTCCTACGTTGATTAATGGAAGTAGGCTCAAGCTTTATAGCGACAGCCACTCCACCTCCCAGCCCTAATTTAGACAGTTTAAGCAGTGCAGATGTCCAGTGTAGTTGAAAGGAGGCATTGCATCGGGAATGAGTCTACACAGGTTAAAAATAAAAAATAAAAATAAAAAAATCCAAGTATGAGGAATCGCATCAGAAAAGTTATGTTGCGCAAGTCATAGGACGCTTGCGGAGTTCATGCCAACACTTTGGTTCGAGATGATGCGGTGTGAAATCACAGCAATGCGATGTTCCCCGTGCCACGTAGACCAGTTGGAAAAGAGACAGAGGGCCAGTCACTTCGCCTTCTGACAAGTAATTAATAAAAAAATGACTAGTATATGATTTGGAAAGAGTATAATGATTTTTCCAAATTTGCTAAATCTTCGATGAGACCGGCGCCTGCACACAAGTTTTGAGGGAAATTTGATCAGATTTCAGCAATTAATGAGGATCGAAACGACGGGTATTGTCTTGTCCATGTAATTAATATCACCGATGGTTCTAGCCTAGATGACCGTTGCTACAGAGATTATCGCTTTCGTTATAAATTCCAAGATCATTCAGAAAGAAGGGTTATTTTTGTGATTTCTAACAGTTACAGAGCAATTTAAAGAGTTTTCCTTGTGAAGAGATAACCCAGTTACAGAGTGCTAGTTTTCCCCAATTTCACAACCATTGCCAGTCCAGAGTATTGCACCAAGTGGTCTCTGTCTGAGATGGAGCCTTTAGAGGACATTGTGCAAATATTCTAGTGTGGTGTCCTCAGGTTTGCTATGATGACGCCACCCAAGGTTGTGAAATTAGGTACATCATAGGTCAAACAACCGCCAAGGATGAGGATTCAAGCACAGGATGTAGCAGATGTCATCAAAGTCTTTGTTGCAGAGAAGCAGAAAGACGAGAAGATCACTGAAGATAAGGAAACAAAGCGAAAGAATGATGAGAAGAAATCTACAGCCAGGAAGAAAGTAAAAATGAGAAAAAGAAGGCAACGGGAGAAGGAAGATGACCTATCTCATCATCTAAGAGAAGAACAAGAGATTGCACAGGTAAAGAAATGAAACTATGAATATCATAGGCAGCATGAAAACCTGGAGCAATTTGCTGAAAAGAAAAGTAAAAGGGGAAACAAACCCAACAAGAAGAACTTCAGAATGCAGACAAAGGCTTGTTCTCGGAATGGAATTCATGGTTTGTATAGTTTTCATATGAAAGGATCCAGACCGAGTAAAATGTTTAAAAAGGCTGGAAGATACAGATTTATATTTTCATTGGGATGCGAGTTCTAACCCAGCTAGAGAGGAGTTCTCGTGATACCAGGGATTTGAATCCTTACGGTAGAAAAAAAAATGGATGGCAGGTCTTGCAAGCAACGAGAGTGAGAGAATGATAATAAGGGAAGGAAAGGTAAGAGAGACCTATGAACTAAGTTTACAGAAGACTCCAACATTAGTCAAGCTATGCTTGAAACGACACAAGAGTGTGTTGAAGCTATGAACAACGAAGTCGCAGGACTTCGAGTGAGATTCGTAAGGACTTCGTAGGAAGCCAAGGAGAAGCTATAGAAGGAGAAGCCAACTGTTAGTGGCTTAGGGATGAGTCACAAGTAAGTGTTAGGGGACTGTTGGAGCAGGGTCCCGCAGCTACAAGAAAAGCTGCTACATCAAGACAGGGAAGTCAAAGAAGACAGTACCTGTGCGGTCGAGAAGAGAGAGCTCAACCACTGCACTTAAGGTAGCGGCTAAGACAGGAGGGCTCAACTAACCTCATAAATGAAAAGGAGCAATGGGACAAGGCATTGAAGACGAAGGACAGAAGCGAAGCGACCGAGGAAGCAACACCCATACCCATGATCAGCGCCAGGAAGCGTGGAAGACTGCAGAAAGTTGTGGTGTGACAAAAAGCGACAGTTCAAGTATAGATAGGCCGAATTTTGTAGTTAGGGTTTTTAGGGTTACTGTTGGGACAGGCCCACAGTGTTGTAACAGGGAAAGACCTTCGAGCCACCTATATAAGCATGTATTTTGTATTGTAAAAGGTTAGACAATTGGGTAGCTATTTAGACAGTTAGACAGTTATCCATCTGAGTCATTTAGCTAGCTAAGTGTCTCTAGTGTCTCAGTATTGTAAGAGTCGAGCTCTGGGTCTGTATCAAACCTGTAGTTATCTTACTGTAACCAGTAGCTGGCTCCTTGAGCATGTATGTAACAATCCATAGGGATTGAACAATTCGCAGGGATTGAGAGAGAGAGAGAGAGAAGAAGAGTATATTATAGGAGAAGGCAATATAAGAGAAGAGATCTAAGAGAGAAGGGCTCCCGATAGTGTGCATGGAGTTTCCCAGAAGATCTCAAGTTGCATATCAGGTTGCAGTGGAACTGTGTTTACTCTCTCAAGATATAATATAAAAACCAGTTCCCGTGGATGTAGCTTCCCCCCTCGAGGTGAACCACGTAAAATCAGTGTGTTGTGTGACTGTTCATGTGACTGTGCTTTATTTATCTATTATCTATTATTCATTACATGAACTTTACTACCAGTTAATGAATGAGTGAATGTATGCTATATTTAATTACAGTAGCATGGAAGATTAACTATGAGTTGAATTTGTTAAGTCTTCTGTATACGAGTTCTCAGTACTTGATGCGTGATAGTTGCAGTTATAGTGTTAAGTGATTTCTGCATATTAGTTTAGCAAGTTGAGCATAGTTGATGTTAAGCATATTAGAATGTAGGAGTCTAAGTGAGGCTGTGTAGCTTAACTATTATACTAAGAGAGGAAGCCTTTGGACCATGAGATTCATATTTAAGTCTTACCGTAAAGGATATCACAGTATAGAAAGGTGATATCGCACTGCCTGAGGAACCGTGGTGTGAGATATTGCAGGTTAAGAGCCAAGCAGACGAGGTAGTGTGCGCATCACGCTAGAAGCAGTGATGCAATAAGAGATCGATCCCTCCCAGGACCAGTGAGTAAGAAATTTCGCCATCGTAGAGAGATCCCACCGATTGAGAAGAGTCATGCAAACCACCAGGATGCTATAGAACCTGGTTGAGGACACTTGAGTCTTCATCCAACCCATCCAAGATCACTTCGGGTGAGACTTCAGACCGTTCTGTGGTCTGTCACCGAAAGGGCCAGTGAGCTAGGGGTTTTGTTGGTACATTAAAGGAAAACCAGGTCTGCCCAGAGATACCAACAAAATACGATTGTAATCAGCTCCAAGAAGGTGGAACAAGAGTTTCAAATGTGCCATTGTGATGGCTAAGGATTATCCATATTCAAATGAACTTGAAGCAATTCTACTAGTCATGGTGGAGAAATCCATAGGAAGGAAAAGAGTGTTAAGAATTGAGAGATCATCACTTGGCTTCCAAAATTATCCTTGACCACCTTTAGAACCAATAATCTCATGCAAAGAAAACCCATCTTCTAGAGAAGGTTAACTATGATCACCAACTAGCAACCCATATTCATCATTTGTATTAGATGACATAGAGGAGAAAGACATGGAATGGAGAGATAACTCTTCAAAATTATTGATGGAAACAACTTGTATGTTATCTTCATGAAAAGTGGCTTCTTTGCAAAGAAAGGAATCCACATAGGAACAAAACTGAGTTGGATCATTTGTTGAATCTATATCCTCTTCTTCTTCTTCTTCTTCTTCTTCTTCTTCTTCTACTTCTTTATTTCTAACAACTTCTTGAGAAATGCATGAGGTTGATACTGTTAACCGAAAAAATCTCTCGATTAGCTCTACATAACCTACACCACACAAAGACATCTATTTCACTACCCTCATTGACCCCCATACCCTTGTAAAGGCTCAAAAACACCAAAAAGGGGCTAAACCCCCTAAAAGGAGCTTCAAAGCCCTAAAGGAGCTAAAGAATAGCCGAAAAGGGCCTAAAGTACAAAAAATGGGCTAAAGCCTTAACCAAGGGCTTAAAACCCTAAAAACTCTAAAAAAGATATAAATACAAGTGTGGGGGTCACTGTCAAAATATTCCTCATTTTCCTACCATTACTTTGCCCATGTTAGTGCCATGAGACCCATTTCTCTCACGCCATTCACCCCTCTCTCCCATTTTCTCCATTAGCCAATCCCCATTCCATTCAGAGGTAGCACCTTAAGCTAGCATCTGGTGGCCCATATTCTAGCAAGAGCATAGGTATAATGGTTTCAATGATTTATTATTGTTTAATCTAGTTGCTTATAGCTTGTTTTTTGATAACATTTTCATTGCAAGGTTGTTATTTGTTCATTTCTGTAGCATGTTTATTGCAGGGTTTTGTATGGTTCACTAACCCTTTCCTGCAGGTTTTTCCTTCACCAAAGAAACCCTATCCTTCTATATTATAGATGGAAGGTAGCCATTTCTGCACGTAGAAAGGGACAAAGCCCTACTACAGTTTGGAGACCATACCAGGTTGATCCCAAAGAATCCCTGGGTCTTTACAGTTTATTTTTAGAATTGTGTTAACCTAGTTTAGATTTTTGTTTATTTCTAGTTTAGACCTCTGTTTTTGTCATTTACATTTCTAGTCGAGCCCCCTTAACGCTGACATGAGCTCATGTGGCCACATTACCTGTTACTGTCGGCCATTCCCAGCTCTGCTTTCAAAAAAATTTAGTTTACGGGCCAGATAGCTCATATCGGGCCTAAAAGCATGAACAAGTCGCTCATTTGGGCCCAAAAAGAGTGAATTCACTCCCAAGAGCCCGGTTGCTCCTGTTTTTGGTTTTTGAGCGACCCGGTCACTTATTTTAGGAAAAAACCAGTGACCCTCTCGCTACATTTTCCTAGAAAAGAGTGGCCTCTCTCTCAGGGTTTGGTTTTTTACTGTTTGGACTACCAGTGCGGCCCTGCCGCCACTGTCCAGCAACCTATTTCTTTCTGCAATAAATTTTTGTAAGTTGATGATAGATTTGGTTAGCTATTAATGCATATGAATCTATTGTAGGACTTAGCTCAAATGTTGTAACTTAATTTTCAGTTTTTTCACTTAAATAATTGGAAATTAACCTCTTGCAAAAACCCTTCCTCCTCTACTTGGTCATCACCCTCTAGGGTATTCTGAGATAAAGCGAAGGGTCAAGCTCATATAGTAATAGGCACTTATACTTTTTATTTATTAAGACCACTAAAAATGGGTGACTTGGAAGGTAGAGGGGCTGGAGACTGTTGGGGGTTTCATAGCGTTCGCGTCCTCTCTGTTGACCGACATTGCACTCGAAGAGTGACCTGAGTATCTATAAGTGGGATTAGTCCCACTCTGTTGAGAGCCCAACACTTTTTTCTGGTTGAAGAGTAATATAGGCCTAAGGTAGTCACCTAGTAGGTTTGCAATAGTTCAGGTTCATTACTTGCATGTTTAATTTTTTTCTGTTCCAAAAGTTCACTGGTTTTTTCATAACATGTTTCCCATTCTGCATTCTCTGCAACAAACCAAAAATGTCTATGAAGTATCCATAAACCATAATTGTAGTCACCAAACTAATAATATAAACTAATTTAAAAAATGAACAAATATTTCATACACTAAACATGCACACAGCAACACCAATTAAGCCAACCAAACTTGATTCATGATCCTGAGCGAACCCATTAAAATATATCAATCTACATTAATTCAAAATCTTTGCATACTTTGAGGACATAAGTCCCTGACTTTCTTAACCATGGCAAGTACTTGGGCTCAGGCCTGAAACTCATTATGAGGAGTACCACAGGAACCCTAAAGTATCTGGTCACTGAGAGGAATTGCCCAGTGAAACGGTAAACAACCCCCACCGATTGACTAGATTTCCTGTGAGGAAAAAGCCATGCATTGTCTCCTGGTATTCTTGGTGGCTGAGTGACCACTTGAAATCCAATAGGAAGCCACTAAAATCGGGGTGTAGAAGGTCATTTCTATATTACACCATTTGATCTACTAACCAAACACAATTGATCCCCCATGCTCTTCTTCATGCCTAAGAGGTGATCCACCACATTTTCGTTCCTTGAACCAACACATTCAAGACCATCCTCGATGACCCTCTACACCATCGAATGGACACACAGCCTCTGACTTAGACTCAAATTCATATCAATCTGTGCCAAACTTACACACCACACCATCTAGCCCCATGGATGGTGCAAACCTGGATCCACTTTCTAGAATGGTCATTGGCACTGGACCCATGTCCATGCCTCAAGTCGCCACCAACAACCTTACAGGTGGTCCTAGTACTGCCATGTAGACTGTCCTAACTCAGTTGCCTCCACCTATACTTACCAGTCAAACTGTCCCACCTTTCATACCTAGGGGTAGTGGCCCATCTACTCACACTGTCCCACCTGTCATACCTGGGGGCAGTGGCCTGTACACAACTATGCCACAAATACCCCTAGTCATGCAAGGACATCATGTTCTTGTGAACCCCACTACCATGGTAGGACCTTCCCATATTAACCTTGGGTCAAACCTCCCTTTCATGGCACACCTCAACTTTCCTAACTTGGCCAAGTTAACCAATGACCATATATATCATCAAGTCTTTTGGCCTCCCATGCCAACCAAGCTCCCCTTAGACATCCTTAATTTTGA
Source organism: Pseudotsuga menziesii (assembly GCA_001517045.1). NCBI lineage: Eukaryota > Viridiplantae > Streptophyta > Pinopsida > Pinales > Pinaceae > Pseudotsuga > Pseudotsuga menziesii. The sequence continues at coordinate 182,403 of LPNX010402082.1, forward strand.
AGGGAAGGCAAGGGAATGCCCCCAAAACCATATAATGACGTTTCATCTATGGTTCTCATCAAACAACATCGTAGATGACTCAATCAAAATCAGAATTTTCCAATGCATCCTCAGAGGTGCTGCATCCAAGTGGTACAATAAGCTACCATAATCCAAGCACCTAGACTTTAAATACTTGGCCTTTATGTTCCTGTAGTATTTCTAGCTCCCCATCATATATGATGAAGGGGTGGAAATCTTGCTATCTTGCTGCCAAAACACTACAACCCACATAATTGACCACATCCATGAGTGGCGGTGATGTCGCAGCTTGTGGAAGATCAAGCTTGATGACAGGATCTTCCTTGACTGGTTCTTAAAAACATTACTGCCACCCATAGCCAAGGATGTCGCCTCCGAACGTCCCCAAACAGAGGAAGAGGCCATCTTGAAGGCCCAATAGTTTGACCTCATTTATGCATAGTCTAGATACCTCTACACCATCATTCCAGATGCCCCTGATGCAGGAACCTCTTACAAAGATGTGTCAGGGGCATCCCATGCTGCAAATGTCATCATAGGCTTTGTTTCCCCCAAACACAACATCACACGACACCACCCATGATGCCACAACACCCAAGCAACACCCCTAGTGTTTCCTACCCAAACCAAGCTCTTGAATATTCAAGAATGATGTCTTAGTCTAGAGCTACAACCTCCTATGCACAAACTATGCCACAGTAGTAGGCCCATGCACCTACTTATCCGACATAACAATAATCGGGTTAGATGACCAGATTTGTGACACCTCCGGCCCCCCATGTGTACTATGCACCACTAGTGCAAGTCGTTCAAGCCCTCGCCCTAGCTCTGTCAGCACCTTTGGGACAAGTGTTTTCTCAGCAAAATCATTCCAACGAACCTATCCCCAACAACCAAAAAGGGAAATCCATAAACAACCGAGCAAGAAATTGAGGCAACAACCAACCGCAAGGAGGCGGTAAATAACCAAATCCTCCCAACAACATCGGGGTGAATCGACCAGCTCAAAAGCCCTAGGAACCAAACCCACCTAGATGTAATGCTCCATTACACACAAATCAACCATGTAAGCTATGTGACATCTATGGGCACTATACATTTGATTTCCCCTTCATGGATCGCGCTAAGCAGGCCATTCAGAATGAATTCCACCATGGTACCAATACAATAGTTCCAGCTCAACCCAAATCGACACCACTAGGCCCTCCACCTATGGTGCTCCAAAACCCATTACCCCCTCAAGGAATGGTACCAACCACACCTTCTCCCCAACCCAATCCCATCGCCCTTGCTGCACTTCTACCAACAAAAATAGGTGTTCACCACCTGCTAGCCATGACAACCAAAGAGTTCAATTTATGGACCAGGAAAAATCAGTACAGAGACAACACCAAACTCACTGACCCATCAGCGGCATCAAAGTCCAAACCAACCAATACACTTATTCACTTACCCCCTTTTCCCCCATGCCCTCCCATATGACATGTTGACAACAATGCCATGGATAGAGCTGTTGTGAGCTACAACATCGTTGATGACTTGGCCCAAAAACCTACAGCCATGTCCGCTCTTGAGGTACTTAAAACTTTCCCAACAAAGTGAAAGGCCTTACTAGGTGCCCTCGGTGCTATAGACCCCTCTGACTCCAATTTGATAATGTTCGACACAGATAACAGAAAGCCCCGAATGCCATCAACTATTGCCTTCCAAATTTTGGTATCAATTCGAAATCTAGAAGTACACCGATGCATCATCAACGAGGGGGCATCCACATGTGTTATGTCAAACTTAGTCTGCCAAAAGTGTGGGCCCCCAATGTTATAACCATCCACGACTACTCTGTGGGCTTATGATGGCCATCCCACTAAAGCCCAATGTATCCTTCTGCATGTTCCCATAACATTAACCGGGAAAACAATACTGATCGACATAGAGGTTGTTAATGCACAATTGTGTTGATGTAATTGTAACTTAGGAATGTATTCACTTGTATTTGTTATGTATTGTAACCAATGTTTATTCTAGGATGTGTCTGTAATGTAATTGAGTCATGTCATGCCCTGATGTTTTGATCGGGAGTTTCTATAATGTAAACAAGTCATGTCAAGTCATTGTGGGTAACCCTCCTATTGGTCAAGGGTTAAAGTCCCAGCAGTTCTGGGGCACTAGGGTTATTAGAATCTCCTAGAGAAGTCGGCCCTAGTAGGTTATTGTCAAGTTGGGAATTAGTATAAATAGAGAGTGAGCCTCTCTATTTATCACACAATCACTCACACTTAGTTGCAATGCATAGCAGAGGAAGAAGAAGACACTGGGGCTAGGAAGAAAGAGTCTACTGCTGTAGGGAGATCATCTTATTGTTTTGGGGTTTTACTTTTGGTGCTAATTCTATCTCTGAGGAAGTTGTGAGGTTTTCTCCATTTATGGTTTCCCCAAGGAAAAACATTGTGTTCATTGTCTCTTGTGTTTGATTGGTGTTCTTGTTATTCTCTCAGTTAAAAGATCCTAATATAATGCTAGCTTAATGTTAAAAATCTAATATGGTATCAGAGTTAACCTGAGAAGAAGACACTATACAGCTGTGGAAACTAGGGCTTCCTACTTTGTGGATCTCTTTCCATGGATTTTCAGCAAATTAAGGTTGGACTAACTCTCCTCCCTAGGGTACATCTTTTTGTCGAAGCATAATCCAATTCTGAGCTTTTTCAGTTTTGGACCCGACACTACTGTCGAAAATTAGGGCTTTCCACAGAAGTGGAATTTTTCAGTGATCCCAGGCCTGGATTGATCTCCTCCAAAAAATAAAAGTTTATAGATCAAGATCAAAGTATTTGGTTGGACATAACTCTGAAAAAGCCAAACCCTAATCTGCTCCTGAACCAGGACTGTAGAATTTCAGCTCCAAAATTAGATCTGACATCTTGACCTGGTAAGATCTAAATCTTTTTTATTTCCATTTGAGGTTCTCAGTTAAGATGTCTCATCATACCAAGCTTGATTAAAAGCTTGAGGGAGCTGATAACTTCTGAGCCTGGAAGTATAGGATCTCCCTGGTCCTGGAAGAAAATGAGTTGGAATCCTACATTAATGAGGAGGTTCCAGTTCCAAAGGGAGATGAGGCTAAGGCCTTACACAACAATAAGTTGGTTATGGCAAAGAGCATTTTTTCCGATTCAATCAAGGATCACCTCATACCATAGGTGTCCTCCCTAAAGACACCTAAAGTTATGTTTGATTCCCTAACCAAACTGTTTGAAGGAAGGAACATAAAAAGGAAAATGACTTTAAGGAACCAGTTGAATAATCTAAAGATTCAGAATGCAGAGACCATCCAGTCTTACTTCACAAGAGTCTCTTAGATTAAGGAAAAACTAGAATCAGTAGATGAAGAAGTGGAAAATGTAGAGATTTTAATTCCCACCTTAAATGGTCTCCCTAGGACATGGGACTATTTCATTCAAGGGATCTGTGCCAGAAAGAAGTTAGTCAAGTTTAGTAGGCTTTGGGAATAATGCTCACAAGAAGAAGCTCAGATAGCAACTAGAGAAGAAAAGATGGGAAGTGAATATCAAGCTCTCACAGTTCAATCCAAGTAACCCAGAAGGGACCATCATCATCATCATTCTAAAGGTAAGCACTCTTCCCATAAGAAATCTCAACTCAGATGTTATACTTGTGATGAAATAGGGCACTTTTCTAGAGATTGTCCTAGCAACAAAAGAAACTCTCACAAGAAGGAAACACAACAAGAGAAGACATCATGCTCATGCTACAGAAGATGATGAACCTTCCTAAAAAAGAAACAAGCAAGAAAGTGATGATTCTTCAAGTGATGAAGAATATGTTTTGATTTCCGCTCTCATGGGAAACATCACACATGGAAGCAATGATTGGCTTATCAAAAGTGGGGCTTCAAAGCATATGACGGGATTCAAAGAGTCTTTTGTGAGACTGTCATAACATGAATCACCTCACAAGGTGAAGCTTGGAGATGACTACCAGTATCCAATAAAAGGTAGTGGGGAATCCTCCTATAAGCTAGACTCTAGAAATTCCATGAAGATGAAGGATGTATTGTTTGTATCAGGACTCAAGAAGAACCTCCTCTCCATATCTGCACTAGATGCAAAAGGAATAAGGGTTGTATTTGTATATGGCCAAGTTTTCATGTGGCCAAAAGGAAAGACCTTCAATGATGTAGTAGTGATTAGGGAAGAAGAGGGAGGTCTATACAAATTGAACGGCCATCCAAAACAAGCCTTGATTCATGACACAGTAGAGCCAAATGAACTTTGGCATAGAAGGATTGCACATGTACATTACATAGCACTACCACTTGCAAGAAAAGCTATTGAAGGTCTTCTAGAAATTCAAGCAAAACATGATGGAGTCTTCAAAAGATGTGCAAAAGGAAAGAATACAAAGAAGACATTTCCAAGTAGCAAGAGTAAGGAAAAAGGAATCTTGGAAATCATCTAATCTAATGTATGCAGACCAATGTCGTCAAGTTCACTAAGCGGGTATGTATACTATGTTTCTTTCATTGATGACTTTTATAGGAAGACATGGATTTACTTCATGAAAAACAAAGATGAAGCTTTCAGCAAGATCAAGGAATTCAAATCCTTGATCGAGGGTCACACTAAAAAGAAGATCAAGACCTTTCGATCAGATAATGGTAGAGAATTCACATCTAATGAATTTAAATAGTTATGCAAAGAATCAAGGATTAAGAGGGAGTTGTCCACTCCATATAATCCACAACAAAATGGGATTGTAGAAAGGAAGAACAAAACTATCATGGAAGCTACGAGAGCTATGCTTCATGATCAAGATCTTCCCATGCATTTATGGGAAGAAGATGCCAGAACAATAGTGTATGTATAGAACCATACTCCATACAGAGTACTCAAGAACAAGACACCTGAAGAAGTCTTTTCCAGCAAGAAACTAGAAGTCATCCATCTCAGAATATTTGACTGTCTAGTGTACATACACATTCCAAAAAAGAAGAGGACAAAATTAGATCCTTCAGGAAAGAAGGGTATATTTGTGGAATACTCTGAAAGATCAAAGGCTTACAGAATATACTTCCCAGGATTCAAGAAGATTGACATCGGAAAGGATGTGAAATTTTATGAAGACTCAGCTTACAAAAAATCCAGAAAGAGACCTACTGAAGAACCTGAAGAAGCAGAAGCACCCAGAATTCATGATACAACAATGAACGAAGAAACTCAAGAAGAAGATCAAGAATTTGAAGAACCTCAAAAACCTATAGATCCACCTCAGGAGAAGAATCCTCACAAGAGGAAACCTACTTGGGTACGAAAAGCTATCCAAGGTGCAGAAAAATATGGAGCTCTAGAAGAGAATCACATAGAAAGAAAGAGGACCAGATCCTGCTCCGGGTATATAGCATTATTATGTGATTTTATCGATAAAGAACCTTCTAATTATGAAGAAACGATAGAATTGAAAGAATGGAAGGATTCTATGATCGAAGAGTATCAATTAATCATGAAGAATGATCTTTGGGATGTTGTCCCAAGACCAAGAAGGAAGTCTCTTGTAACTTCCAAATGGATCTACAAGATCAAGCATGTTGCAGATGGTAGCGTAGAAAAATATAAAGAAAGATTTGTTTCTCGTGGTTTCTCCTAGAAAGAAGGAATAGATTATGAAGAAACTTTTGCAACTGTAGCCAGATACACTTCCATCAGATCAGTACTTCCTCTAGCTGCAGTGATGAAATGGAAGATACACTAGATGGATGTCAAGACTGCCTTCATGAATGGTGTAGTGGAAGAGGAAGTGTATGTGGAGCAGCAACTCGGTTTTGAGACACATGTCAGGGAGTCTGATGTATGTAGATTGAAGAAATCCATGTACGGTTTGAAATAGGAACCCATGACATGGTACGACATAACTGACAGCTTTCTATCCAGTTTGGGCTTTACCAAGAGTAAAGCAGTTTCCAACCTTTACTACAAGGTTGAAGATGGCAACCCAGTGATGCTCCTATTGTATGTAGATGATCTGTTTGTAATAGGTATGGATGCGTTGATCACTGATATGAAGAGGAAGCTTGCTGCCAAGTTTGAAATGAAGGACTTGGGTATGATGCATTATTTTCTAGGCATGGAGGTGTGGCATAATGCAGATGGAATTTCCATGGGGAAAAGGAAATATAAAGTAGATATACTGAAGAGATTCAGGTTGATGGACTGCAAGGCCATGACCACACCTATGGCATCGAACCTGAATCTATTGAGTGATACTTCATTAGAAGCAATTGATGCTAGGATGTATCATCAAATTATTGGGTCCTTGATGTACCTAACGAACACAAGACCAGATATTTGCTTTGTTGTGAACACCTTGAGCCAGTTCCTGATAGATCCGAGACATGTTCACTTGATTTCTGCAAAGCATATTCTAAGGTACCTGAGGGGTACAATTGATTATGGGCTCAAGTGTGAGGCAAGTTAGAAGATTATCCTAGAGGGTTATGTTGATTTAGATTGGGCAGGTAGTGCCATTGATAGGAAGAGCACTTCAAGGTGTTGCTTCAGTATGGGATTAGGTGTGATCTCTTTATTTAAAAAGAAGCAATCCTATGTGGCACTGAGTACAGCTAAAGCAGAGTATGTCATAGCTTATTCAGCTAGTTATGAGGAAGTATGGCCGAGGAAGCAACTATTTGATTTATTTGATCTCCAGTTAGATGCTACTTGTATACATTGTGAAAACCAAAGTTATGTGAAGTTGTCGGAGAACTCAGTGTTCCATGACAAATCGAAGCATATTGAGATCAAGTAACACTATATCAGGGATATGGTGTAGAGGGGAGCAATGAAGCTCCAGTACGTTGCGACAGATGAACATATAGTGCTATTTTTTCAACATTTAAGCTAGCATTATGATAAGATCTTTTCACTGAGAGAATAACAAGCACAACAATCACATAAGCACATCACAAGAGACAAGAGACACA
>LPNX010402082.1:195680-232481 GCA_001517045.1 Pseudotsuga menziesii
ACATTGGGTTACAATATATGAAATACATAGAAGAATACATTCTGAAGTTACATATACATCAACATATAGCTGATGTGTTAACAAAGCCATTAGCTAGAGTGAAGTTTGAGTACTTCAGGGAGAAGCTTGGTGTTCTCTAGATCGAGGTTCCTTCCAAGGAGAAGTGATGAGTCAGTGAGACATTTTGACATGGTGAGAGGATTAGTTCCTTCCATGGTAAGATGTAAGGGCCGATCCATTATGTCATGGTGAGAGGATTGGTTCCTTCCATGTCAGATGTGAGTGCTAAGCCATTCTGATATGACTATAGGATTGGTTCCTACATGATCAGATATAAGGGTTGTTTCCATTCTTTGAATGGAGGTGCCTGGTCAGTTACCATGAATACTTGGTCTAGGACTAAGGGCCTTTCTGATATGACTGCGAGATGTAGTCTTACATGATCAAATGTGAGTGCATGGCCATTCTGATGTGATTAAGGGATTGGTTCCCAATTGATCATATATAAGGGTTGATGCCATTCTCTAGGAGAATGGAGGCACCCGGTTAGTTACCAAAAAATCTTAGTATGGGACTAAGGGCCATTCTAATATGACTATGTGATGTGTTCTCACATGATCAGATATGAGTGCTGAGCCATCCTGACGATTTAAGGTCAGATGTAAGGGCTAGGCCATTTTGACAAGTCAAGTTCAGATGTAAGGGTTGGGACATTCTGACATGGTGAGAGGATGAAGTTCCTTCCATGGTCAGATGTGAGGGTTGGGCCATTCTAACTTAGGGTCATATATAACCACTGAAGAAGACCTACATGGAGGCTAGGCATACACCCAGCATGAAAAGGGGATAGCTCTATAGAGCTTCCTGTGATGAGAAGAATCATGAGATAGCACCTGTGATGATCTAGTGATGATGATCCAGTAGTGATGATCTAGATCAAGTGATGATCCAGATGCAGTGATGATCCAGATTGAGTGATGATCTAGATCTAGTGATGATGTTCCAGTGATGATACAAATATAGTGATGATCCAGATCCAAAGATGAAGATGAATTAAAGATGAAGATAACTTGAAGATGATGAGGACTCAAGGATGATCCAGATGATATAGAGAAGAAGACTTGTGCTGATAAATTGTGTCGAGAGAATACCTTCCTAGTTAAGAGGGAGTGTTGATGTAGATGTAACTTTGAAATGTATTCACTTGTATTTCTTATGTATTGTAACCCGATGCTTATTCTTAGATGTGTCTGTAATGTAATTGAGTCATGTCATGCCCTAATGTTTCGATCGGGAGTTTCTATAATGTAAACAAGTCATGTCAATTCATTGTGGGTAACCCTCCTATTGGTCAAGGGTTAAAATCCCCACAGTTCCAGGGCACTAGGGTTATTAAACACTCCTAGAGAAGTTGGCCCTAGAAGGTTATTTTCAAGTTGGGAATTAGTATATATAGAGAGTGAGCCTCTCTATGTATCACACACTCACTCACACTCAGTTGTAGGACATAACTAAGGAAGAAGAAGAAACTGGGGCTAGGAAGAAAGAGACTACTGCTGTCGGGAGATCATCTTACTATTTTGGGGTTTTACTTTTGGTGTTGATTCTATCTTTGAGGAAGTTGCAGGGTTTTATCCATTTATGGTTTTCTCAAGGAAAAATACTGTGTTCATTGTCTCTTGTGTTTGATTGATGTGCTTATTATTCTCTCAGTTAAAAGATCCTAATATAATGCTAGCTTAATGTTAAAAATGTAACAAGTTGGACTATAACCGTCTCCTAGGAATAAGTTATATGCATGCCACAAGACCCATAGCATCCATTGTTTTCTATCTCATGATGTTCCCTCATGACAGGAAAATTGTGACGATTGACCAATTAACTTATCACGATCTGCAAGGGCTAATAACACCAACCAATGTTAACCCTATGGTCGACACCACTATCGACGACACATCCACCTCCTCATTATTGAATGTGGGCCTTGGGTTTTTTTCCAACACACCCATGATGAACTCCTTCCCCTTTGTGTCACCATCGTTGACACCAAACAATACTATGTATTTGTGCATGCTCTCATCTAGCACTGCTGCACCTAAACATCAACCGGAGCCGCAGCCCCAATAGCAGGCACAACATCATCTGTAGTTGCAATATCATCTACAGCCACAACATCATCCATAGCCACAAAATCATGTGCATCCACAACCACAACCGCATTCCCAAATGTAATCACCAGGGAGTTACTTGGGCTCCTCCCTAGTCCACACAATTCCCTTCCTATTTCCCCTGCCTAGTGTCATGAGTAAGCCAGTAATGGCTCCCTTAAACTTACCCAACTTTAGATTGGGGATTCCCGTGTGGTACATTGACCCACCAGCGCAACCTCTAATTCCCTAGGTCATGTTAATCCTTTTTCAACCAATTGCAATCGAATCATGTTCCCCACCTTGTCCACAAAATCCAACCACTACACCTGCACCTACTGTGCCCCACCCAAAAAGGGCCAGGGGAAAAAATGAGAAAGAAACAACTGAACCCAAGAAGATCCCACCAAGTGTTGTGTGTGATGGGTAGAGCCATTGAACCAAAAAATGTCCTAAAATTCCCATGATTTGCACACATTTAGATGCCATGGATACAACAAAAAACCTCCCCATGGTTTAGGTCCCGTTGAGAACGAACCATGCTTGTGCCCTTTGCGGATTGTATGGACATTATTCTCACCATTTCTAGGAATTATCTAAGTTTCAAACAGCTGTAACTAACCTTTGATAGCATGCCATTGAAACCGATATCACTCTCATTGAATAAATCCACCCCGTCTCCTTCTTCAGATACCACGTCCATCTACATGGTGTCTAGCTCCATAGACCCAATTATCCCTGCAGTCATTGACATCGCCTCCAACATGTCCCATCATTGCTTCTGTAAGGATGAGGAGATACTTGAAACCTTAACTGCTCTTGAATACCCTGGCGATGAAATGCACCATCGGTCTTTCTTCATCCCTGAAGGACCCGTGTCATTGTCGGATCAGTTTTCAGTTGAGACAAAGGATTTCATTCATGGGAACATTGATTGGTTCAAACATCCCATTTTGGTGCTCGATGCTTTCAAAGAAGGAAACATGGCCAATATCTCACCAACCATTAAGATCAACATCTCAACCAAACCTGAGATCATTGAGGAGATCATGCTGGGGGCATCCTACTCTCCTAAAGAAATTGCTTCCTACAAAGCACTCTTCCAAGAATTTTGTGACCTCTCCACCTAGTCTTACACTGAAATTCCTAGGTTGGATCCATCCATTGTTGAGCACCACATTGACACATGGCCTGATGTGGTCCCTATATTCCAAAATCAATTGCCAATCCATTCCTCCAAAGGTGTCATGGTCAAATCCGAAATTGAGAAGTTGTGCATAGCCGGCTTCATTTACCCCATTGCTTACACAGCCTTGGTTTCAAATCCTATTCTCATAAATAAAAAATAGGATACCATCCACGGTGGTATAGACTTTCATGATATGAATTGGAACTATCCCAAAGACAACTTCCCAACACCATTCATCAATCAAATCATTGATGCATGCACTGAACATGAAGTCTTTTCCTTCATGGATGGCTTCTTTCGATATAACCAAATTCAGATCTGGAAAGAATATCATTACAAGACTGCATTTACAGCCCCTTGGGGCACATTTGCATATCAAGTAATGCCCTTTGGTATAAACAACACTGGAGCCACCTTCCAGCCAACCATGACATATGGTTTCCATGACCTCATCCACATCGTATTGGTCTACCTAGAGGACCTTACTGCTCGATCACGGAAACAAGCACACCACATAGACGACTTGCGGTAAGTCTTTTTATGATGCTGCAAGTACAAAATTTGCTTGAATCCCCTAAAGTGCATTTTTTGTGTCCCAGCAGGCCATCTACTCAGGTTCATCGTATCCCACAAAGGGATAATGGTTAACCCTCTCAAATTTCAAGCTATCCTTGATCTCCCTATACCACAAACTCTGTGCCAACTGCAGAGCCTCCAAGGCAAGGCTAACTTCCTTCGTTGCTTTATACTAGAGTATGCAAAAAAATCCTATGGATTCATATGTCTGGTCCACACCAAAAACCCCTTTCTTCGGGATCAACAAGCACAGGAATCATTTTATGCACTCAAACAAGCCCTCACTTCTACATCATTACTTTAGGCACCAGACTTCACCCGAGTCTTCATTCTTTACATGTCAGTCTCAGAAAATGCCATTTCCAGAGTCTTGGTCCAGGAAGACGATGCTCATCAGAAGCATGTGATTTATTACGATAGCCAAAAATTGACAGGTCCCCCACTATGATATTCACATAAGGAGAAACTGGCACTCACCATTTTTTTCTCCACCCAAAATTTGTGCCACTACATCATTGCAAACCATACCCGAGTAGTGGCTGATTTCAACCCAATGCGGTACCTCTTAATTCATCGCCTTCTACAAGGCCGCACGGCCAAATGGGTAGTCATCCTCTAGGAATTTGACTTGGAGTTGTTATACTAAAATATCATCACCCTCATGTTATGAGATAGGTATCCCCTTTTCTTCTCCAATCCCTCAAAGTTTTCCCTAGAGAAATGAAGGAATAAATTAACCCCTTGTAATATTTTCCTCTTTTGAACCGGTAACGCTCTTTCCCCATTGACAAAAAGTGTTACCCAAGAAGACAAGAGCTAGGAACACTCTTGATACATGAGAAAATAGAGGTGCCACCTCTCTTTACCTTATTGAAATAAGTGGTCCCCTTTATCACCACCTGTTTGCTTCTTTGGAAAAGCGGTGCTCGAGTTTTGAAGGCAAAAAAGAGAAGCTTCGAGAGGATTCTTGAAGATGAACTCCATGGAGCCTCATCCCTGTGGTTTAGGACCAGCTAGAGATCAATATCCTCCCTTTAGGATCTAATATCCACCTCACCCATGATATACTCAACCATACCTATCCTCCCATGCCTTTAAATATTGGCTCACTCCCCATGGGAAAAAGGAGGAAGAATTATGTTGCATACCCAAACTCTATCAAAATCATTCTTGAGTCATTGGAGGCAAGGTAAAGTTAGAGGCAAAGAGCCATTGGAAGGAACTCTCAACACCAAGGAATGAAGGTTTTAGTCCTTCCAATCATTTATTAATAAAGAATGTATTTTCTTTCCCATATTTACTATTTTGTATGTTTATATTGCTTGATTTGTTGGTCACAAGCATAGATCTAGTTTATTATATTGTATGCTATCATGTTTTCTTTGTTGTCTTCCATATTTTATAGGTTCTTCTGCAGTAACCTTCAAGTATAGCAAGGACAACCTTTGAGAGAATCATGATGGCATTCCATTCAATTGATTAACTAGATCTAGGGAGAGTCTAGCATTCAGTGTTTGTGTTTTGTTCTAGATCTGAACCATTCAGACTAGTGAACCAGCTCTTGTTCACAGGAGTTGTGTATTTTTGGCTAACAAAATTGGAAACTCCACTGGGGATCTACTTTGAATTTTGGATCATTGGTAAGTTGAAACATCCATCTTCATTTTCAATTTTTAGATCTATTTTTCCATTCATAGATCTATATATCTGCTTTGAATTTGATTGTTTTCCCTCTACCTACCTTTTGATCTTCATATTTTTGGTTCATTGGGTTTTCTAGTGATTGTTTGGGTTCATTTGTCAGTCTGTAACTTCCTTTTATGTTGCCTTTTTATTTTTCAAATCAACATCTTGGGCACTGCTCTTGAGTTGTGTTATAAGTGTGGTTCTATATCTGTCACCACTCTTCCTCTATGTTATAAATGCATTTCTGGAGTTTCCACCGCCCTTTCTCTATGTCTAAGAAGCGGTGCTGGACCATGTAACACCCTAGTGTGAATTTGCAAGAAGCGGTGCCACCTCTATTTTTCTGTGTACAAGAAATGGTGCCACCTCTCTTTTGTTGTATACAAGAAGCGGTGCCACCTCTCTTTTGCTGTGTACAAGAAGCGGTGCCACCTCTCTTTTGTTGTGTGCAAGAAGTGGTGCTCAGGCCGGTAACTCCTTGTTCAACACCTATAGAAGTGGTGCCAGGTATTCTTCCTAGCTCCGTTTGGTGTTTGATTCTTAAATGCTTTTTTTGGTATTTGAGATGCATGCTTCAAATAGTTACAATTGTTGTTTGAACTCTACAATTCATTTTTGAATTGAAAACTCAATGAAAAATCAAGAATCCATAGTTTTTCTACAGAATTTTGATTGATGTTGGTCTTTTAAAGCTTCATAGTTCGCTTTGAATAGAACTTGGCTTTGTTAGATCTCTAATTTCTGTCTTCTTTAATAGAACAAGAAAATATTCATTTCAGTTTTTCTTCATTTGTTATACATGATTTGTGTATTTTTTTTCCTTTTTCATAAAGTTGTGGAAAATTCCATATGAAAGTTATTGTATAATTTTGTGATTAGTTCATTCTCGCCGTAGTTGAAAAATCTGAACACTTTTGTATAAAATTTATAATTATCTTTTCTTGCTTTTCATTAGAGATCTCACTTCTTTTTCAGTTCAAAAGATAATATTTTGTTTGTTTCAGTTAGAAAAGGACCATGTAAGCAAGTGTCTTTTATTTTTGTATGGGATTTATTCTATGTTTCAAATGAATTGAACCTCTCTCTCCCTTCCTTAAGTAGGGAATACCTTTGAAAGTGAAAGTGAAATTTTGCACAATCATACTGCATGGTTTTACTTTTTATGTCCTCACCTCATGCATTCACCTAACCATTCAGGATAAAATTAAGCGCTAGCTTAGGTTCAAAATTTGTGTAGAAATTTGAGTGCTAGGTTTAGAGACGTGTTCGAGTGTCATTAAGCATAGGAGCTATCATACCATTGATATATAGAACATCCTTTCATGTACCCTTGAGGTATATAGAAAGGTACTTCACATACTCAATTGTATATAGGAAGGATCCTTGTAAATGGTTGTGCATTAGACTAGCACTACTACTGATTTGAGCTCCCATGTACCTTGCGTATATCAAGAGACCCTTTTAGGAATCCTCAAACCATCTGAGTTATCGTTTTGGCCTGTCCTATGAGGTTCCATACCTTTAATCCACTCCTCTCACATATTTTACTTGCTTCTTTAGTTTCAGTAGCACTTGTTGTCTGTATGGTTATTATTTTTTAGAAGAGAGAGATAGTTTTGTTACATAGTTATGGCTTTTCCTTCCAGCACTACCAACCAAGAGACTCCTTTACCAAGCACATCTTTTGATTTCCCTCCATATGGGGATGTTGGTACTCCTCTCATGGCTACATTAAGCCTTCCTGGATTGACTATTGGATTATCTATTTGGTTATTCTCCAGTCCAGGTATCCCATGTACACCAATTGCTTCTTATCCTAATCCTTCATTGCAAGAGAATCAACATCATGTTGATCCCTCTCCTTCTTCACCAGATGTGTCTTCTCCCATTTCTCCCTCTTCGCCTGTTGAAATTTGTAGTGATAGTAGTCAAGTGGATAAGAAGAAGAAAAAAGAGAATATTAAGAAGAAGAAAAACAAACAAAAAACCAAGTCTCAAAAAATCACTCTGTTAGTTTTTCAACATTCAAGCTAGCATTATGTTAGGATATTTAACTGAGAGAACAACAAGTACAACAATCAAATACAAGAGAGAATGAACACATTTTTTTTCCTCAAGGAAACCATAAATGGAGAAAACCCCACAACTTCCTCAGAGATAGAATTAACACAAGAGGTAAAACCCCAAAACAGTAAGATGATCTCCCGATAGCAGTAAACTTCTTCTTGTCTAGCCCCAGTGTCTTCTCCTTCCTAAACTATGTGCTACACTTAAGTGTGTTTGTGATGTGTACTAAATAGAGAGTCCATCTCTCTATTTATACTAATCCCAGCATGACCAAAACCCTACTAGGGGCAAACTCTCTAGGAGAGTCTAATAAACCTAGTGCCCTGAAACTATGGGGAATTTAACCCTTAGACAATAGGAGAGTTACCCACAATGACTTGACATTACTTGTTTACATTATAGATCTTCCTGATTGGAACATCAAGGCATGACATGACATAATAAAGTCCTGAAATAAACATCAGGTTACAATAGATAAGAAATATAAGTGAATACATTTCGAAGTTACAATTACATTAACACTCCCTCTTAACTAGGAAGGTATTCTCTAGACACAATTTTCATCACTGGCCTTCTTCTCTGGATCTTCTCATCATTTGCATATCTAAGTCATCTTCATCTTCAAGTCATCTTTATCTTCATGCCATCTTCATTTCTGTATCTGGATCATCACTGGATCTGAATCATCATCACTGGATCTAGATCATCACTCGATTTGGATCATCATCATTGGACATCATCATTGGATCTAGATCATCACTCGATCTAGATCATCATTTGATCTGGATCATCACTCAATCTAGATCATCATTTGATCTGGATCATCACTCGACATCATCACTGGATCTGGATCATCACTCAATATGGATCTCTCGGAGTCATCATAACTGGATCTAGATCATAGCTCAATCTAGATCTCCTCTATTCATCATCATATGTGGCATCTCATGATTCTTCTCGTCACAGGAAGTTCTATAGAGCCAGCCTTATTTCATGTTGGTTGTAGGCCTAGACATCATGTAGGTATTCTTCAGTGCTTATATCTGACCAACTCATCAGAATGGCCTACCCAGCACTTACATCTGACCTACTCGTCAGAAAGGCACACCCATCACTCACATCTAATCATGTAGGATCCTATAATCACATCAAAAAGGCCCAACACTCACATTCACCAGCATGATAGGAATTCACTATCATCTGTGAAAAGGATTCAACACTTACATCTGACCTAGTAGGAACCAAATCCTACACCCTCATCAGAAAGGCATGCACTCACATCTGACCTGGTAGGAACCAAATCCTATACCCTCACCAAAATGGCCCCCAGTCCCAGACCGAGCTACCTGGTAATGAACCAAGTGCTTCCACTCTCCCAAAGAATGGCAGTTGCCCTTATATTTATCCTAGTAGGAAATAAATCCTACACCCTAGCCAAAATGGCCTGCACTCACATTTGACCTGGTAGGAACCAAATCCTACACCCTTGCTAGAATGGACCCCAGTCCCAGACTAAGCTACCTAGAAATGGACCAGGTGCCTCCATTCTCCCGAACAATGGCAGTTGCCCTTATATCTGACTTGGTAAGAACCAAATCCTACACCCTTTCTAGAATGGCCTGCAATCACATTTGACCTAGTAGGAACCAAATCCTACACCCTCACTAGAATGGCTCAGCCCTTACATCTGACCTACTCGTCAGAATGGCTTCCAGACTCGTCACTTCCCCTTGGAAGGGACCTAGATCTACAGAACACCAAGCTTCTCCCTGAAGTACTTAAACTTCACTCTGGCTAATGGCTTTATCAACACATCAGCTATCTGATCATCCATCGCAACATACTGGAGCTTCACTACTCCCCTCTACACCATATCCCTGATATAGTGATACTTGATCTCTATATGCTTCGACTTGTTATGGAACAATGGATTCTCTGACAACTTCACACAACTCTGGTTGTCACAATGTATACAGGTAGCATCCAACTAGAGATAAAATAAATCAGACAGTATCTTCCTTAGCCATACTGCCTCACAACTAGCTGAACAAGCTGCAACATACTCTACTTCAACTGTACTCAGTGCCACACATGATTGCTTCCTGTTAAACTAGGAGATTACACCTGATCCCATACTAAAGCAACACCCTGAAGTGCTCTTCCTATCGATGGCACTGCCTGTGCAATCTGAATCAACATAACCCTCTAGGTTAATCTTCTGATTCGCATCGTACTTGAGCCCATAATCAACTATACCCCTCAGGTACCTTAGAATATGCTTTTCAGCAATCAAGTGAACATTTCTCAGATCTATCAAGAACTGGCTCAAGGTGTTCACAACAAAGCAAATGCCTGATCTCGTGTTCATCAAGTACATCAAGGACCCAATCATCTGATGATACATCGTAGCATCAACTGACTCTAATGAAGCATCGCTCAATAGCTTCAGGTTCAATGCCATAGGTGTGGCCATGGATTTGCAGTCCATCATCCCAAACCTCTTTAGGATATATATTGCATACTTCCCTTGTCTAAGGAATATTTCATCTGCACTCTGCCACACCTCCATGCCTAGAAAATAATGCATCATACCCAAGTCCTTCATTTTGAACTCGAAAGTAAGCATTCTCTTTGTATCAGCAATCAACCCCTCCATACCTGTCACAAATAGATCATATACATATAATAGAAGCATCATTGGGTTTCCATATTCAACCTTGTAATAAAGGTTGGAATTTGATTTACTCTTGGTAAAGCCCAAACTGGATAGAAAGCTGTCAATTCTGCCATACCATGTCCTGGGTGCTTGTTTCAAACCGTACAAGGCTTTCTTCAATCTACACAGATGAGACTCCCTGTCATGTGTCTCAAAACAGAGTGGTTGTTCCACATACACTTCCTCTTCCATTATACCATTCAAGAAAGTAGTCTTGACATCCATCTGGTGTATCTTGCATTTCATCACTGCAGCCAAAGTAAGTACTGATCTGATGGAAGTGTATCTGGCTACAGGTGCAAAGGTTTCTTCATAATCTATTCCTTCTTTCTGAGAGAAAACCTGAGCCACAAATATTGCCTTATATTTTTCAATGCTATTGTCTGCAGCATGTTTGATCTTGTAGACCCATTTGGAAGTTACAACTGACTTTCTGTCTGGTCTTGGGACAACATCCCAAACATCATTCTTCATGATCGATTGGTATTCTTTGATCATAGCATCCCTACATTCTTTTCGTTTTGCTGCTTCTTCATAATTGGAAGGTTCTTTATCAATGAAATCACATAGTAATTCCACATACCCAGAGCAAGATCTGGTCCTCTTTCTTTCTTTGTGATTTTCTTCTAGAGCCCCAAGTTTCCTCTTATGAGGATTCTTCTCCAAAGCTGGATCTACGGGTCTTTGTGGTTCTTCAAATTCTCGATTGTCTTCTTGAGTTTCTTCGTTCATGGTTGTATCATGAATTCTTGGTGCTTTTGCTTCTTCAGGTTCTTCAGCAGGTCTCTTTCTGGATTTGTTGTAAGCTATGTCTTCATCAAATGTCACATCCCTACTGATGTCAATCTTCTTGTATCCTATAAAATATATTCTATAACCCTTCAAGCTCTTAGAGTATCCCAAAAATATACCCTTCTTTCCTAAAGTATCTAATTTTTTTCTCTTCTCTTTTGGAATGTGTGTGTACACAGGACAACCAAATATTCTGAGATGGCTCACTTCTGGTTTCTTGCTAGAGAAGAATTCTTTAGGAGTCTTGTTCTTGAGTACTCTATGTGGAGTATAGTTCTGTACATACACTATTGTTCTGGTATCTTCCACCCAAAGATGCATAGGAAGGTCTTGATCATGAAGCATTGCTATTGCAGCTTCCGTGATAGTTCTATTCTTCCTCTCTGCAATCCCATTCTGTTGTGGATTATAAGGAGTGGACAACTCCCTCTTAATCCCTGATTCTTTGAATAGCTCTTTGAATTCATTTGAAGTGAATTCTCCACCATTATCTGATCGAAAGGTCTTGATCTTCTTTTTAGTGATGTTCTCAATCAAGGATTTGAATTCCTTGAACTTGTTTAATACTTCGTCTTTGTTCTTCATGAATTAAACCCATGTCTTCCTAGAAAATTCATCAATAAAAGAAACATAATATGCATACCCTCTTAGTGATTTTGATGACATAGGAAAACATACATCAGAGTGGATGATTTCCAAGATTCCTTTTGCTTTGCTTTCACTGCTTGGAAATGTCTCTTTGTATTCTTTCCTTTCACACATCCTTTGTAGACCACATCATGTTTTGCTTGGATTTCTGGAAGACCTTCAATAGCTTTGCTTGCAAGTGGTAGTGCTCTATAATGCACATGTGCAAGCCTTCTATAAAAAAGTTCACTTGCCTCTACTGTGTCATGGACGAAGCCTTGTTCTGGATGGCCCTTTAATTTGCACAATCCTCCTTCTTGTTCTCCAATCACCACCACATCATCAATAGTCTTTCCTTTTGGCCACATGATGACTTGACCATCTATGAATGCAACCCACATTCCTTTTGCATATAATACTGATATGGAGGTGAGGTTCTTCTTGAGTCCTTACACAAACAATACTTCCTTCATTGTCAGAGACTTTCCAGAGTCTAGATTATAGGAAGATTCCCCACTACCTTTTATTGGATATTGGTAGTCATCTCCTAGCTTCACCTTGTGAGGTGATTCATGTTCTGATAGTCTCACAAAGGATTCCTTGAATCTTGTCATATGTTTGGAAGCCTCAATATCTATGAGCCAATCATTGATTCCATGAGTAATGTTTCTTGTGAGAGTGGAAATCAAAACATATTCATCCTCGCTTGAAGAATACTTACTTTCATATCTGGTTCTTTTCTTGGATGGTTCATCATCCTCTGCAACATGAGTATGATGTCTTCTTTTGTTGCTCCTTTTTGTTAGTTTTTGTTTCTTAGTACAATTTATTACATAATGTCCTACTTCATCACATGTATAACATATGATCATAGACAAATCTTTTCTAGTGCTATCTTTGTGAGAGTTCTTACCTTTGGAGTGATGAGATCTTATTTTGGTTGACTTGGAGTGTACTGTGAGAGCTTGATCTTCCCTTCCCATAATTTCTTCTTGAGATGCTATCCAAGCTTCTTCTTGAGAGCACTCTTCCCATAGTCTGCTGAGCTTGACTAACTTCTTTCTAGCATAGACCCCTTGGATGAAAGAATCCCATGACCTAGGAAGGCCATTCAAGGTAGTCATCACAATATCTGCATTTTCCACTTCTTCATCTACTGCTTCTAGTTGTTCCTCGATCTGAGAAACTCTTGTGAAGTAAGACTGGATTGTTTCTACATTCTAAATTTTCTCATTCTTTAGTTGGTTTCTCAGAGTCATCTTCCGGCTTATGTTATTCCCTTCAAACAATTTGTTTAGGGAATCAAACACAGCTTTAAGTGTCTTTACGGAGGACACCCGTGGTATGAGATGATCCTTGATAGAATCAACAATGATTCTCTTTTCCATAACCAAATTATTCTTATGCAAGGCCTTAGCCTCATCTCCCTCTAGGAATGGAACCTCCTCCTGGATGTAGGATTCTAACTCATTCTCTTCTAGGACTAGGGAGATCCCATACTTGCAGGCTTAGAAGTTATCAACTCCCTCAAGCTTATCAACAAGATTGGTACGATGAGACATCTTAACTGAGAACCTCAAATGGAAATACAAAATATTTTAGATCTTACCAGGTCAAGACATTGGATCTGAATTTTGAGTTGAAATCCTCTAGAGCTGGTTCAGGAGAAAATTAGGGTTTTTCTTTTCTAGAGTTCTGTCCAACCAAATGCTTTGAAATTGATCCCTAACTTCGATTTTGGGGAGGAGATCAATCCAAGCCTGGGCTCACTGAAAAATTCCTCTTCTATGAAAAGCCCTAATTTTTAGCAGCAATGTTGGGTCCAAAACTGAAAAAGCTCAAAATTGGATTATGCTTCGATAGAAAGATGTGCCCTAAGGAGGAGAGTTATTCCACCTTACTTTTGCTGAAAATATGTGGAGAGAGATCCACAAAGTAGGAAGCCCTAGTTCTTGCAGCTGCACAATGTCTTCTTCTCAGGTTAGCTCTGATACCATGTTAGTTTTTCAACATTCAAGCTAGCATTATGTTAGGATCTTTAACTGAGAGAACAACAAGTACAACAATCAAATACAAGAGACAATGAACACAATGTTTTTCCTTGGGGAAACCATAAATGGAGAAAACCCTGCAACTTCCTCAGAGATAGAATCAACACAAAAGGTAAAACTCCAAAACAGTAAGATGATCTCCCAACAGTAGTAACCTTCTTCTTGTCTAGCCCCAGTGTCTTCTCCTTCCTCAACTATGCACTACACTTGAGTTTGTTTGTGATGTATACTAAATAAAGAGTCCAGCTCTCTATTTATACTAATCCTAGCATGACTACAACCCTACTAGGACTGACCTCTCTAGGAGAGTCTAATAATCCTAGTGCCCCGAAACTATGGGGGATTTAACCCTTAGACAATATGAGGGTTACCCACAATCACTTGACATGACTTGTTTACATTATAGATATTCCCGATCGGAACATCAGGGCATGACATGACATAATAACATCCCAGAATAAACATCAGGTTACAATAGATAAGAATTATAAGTGAATACATTCTAAATTTACAATTACATTAACACACTCCTCCGAGTGCGGAGAGTGTTGATATTCACACCCCAAGATCACGTAATCCCAAATTCCCTTGTAGGATTTGCACCGAGTGATCACCTTCTGAAAGATTGTCATGGTTTGGTCCTATTTTTATAAGGGTGGTCTAAGGTTTCCTGGTAATATATGTCATCAACCTATGGTCATCATGTTCATGATCCCCCCTCAACTAGTGACTCTATGGTTACGAGTCAGAAGGGTAAAGTTAGAAATACTTGATTTCTTTGTAAGGACATGCACCTTACTTACCTTTGTCCTCACATGGATGAAACTTCTAAGTTGTTGGAAGATATTATTGTTTCTCCTCAATGAATTCCAACAATTTATCGTAAGTTGTCACTTGACATCCCATTGGTTGATAAAGTGTTTGATCCAGTTCTAACCTCGATTGATCCTACTCTTCCTTTGATGAGTGAAGTTGAAGTGGTTAATTCAGTTTCATCCATAGTTGATCCCACTCTTCCTTTGAAGGGTGAAGTTAAAGTGGTTGATTCAGTTTCATGCGAGGTCGATCCCACTCTTCCGTTGAAGAGTGAAGTTGAAGTGGTCAATCCAATTCTAACCTTGGTCAATCCCACTCTTTCGTTGAAGATTGAAGTTGAAGTGGTCTATCCAAGTCCATCCTTGGTTAATCCCACTCTTCCTTTGGAGAGTGAAGTTAAAGTGGTAGAGTTGATGTCATCTCCACCCAATCCCTCTCTTTCATCAGAGAGCGTTAATACTAAAGTAGTCACTTTGACCAAATATTCGTCTTGTTCTGCTCTTCTAGTAGAGAATGAACTGAAACCTGCTGAAGTTTTCATGCTTCGTTCTGATTGTTCTCAACAAGAGGAACTTTTGTCTATTTTGACAGAACCCTCTCCGAGTAGTGAGGTTATTTCCTTTGAATGGAGTAACCTAATAGAATCTTGTCTTCAATTGAGTGTTCATTTTTGGATATTTGTGAATGTTACTGCTAGGCAGATGCTTCGCACTATTGTTGATGAAGGGGACTCTATTAGTATTCTATCCTCTACTACTTGGAAATCTTTAGGTTCACCTCATCTTGTGCCATCCACCAATTAGATACTGACTTTTAATGAAAGACCTACTGCACCTTTATGGATCCTTCCTCATTTTCCTATTACATTAGGAGGGAAAACTGTCTATATTGATGTTATGGTGTGTAGTGAGAATTTATCCTCACTACAGGGGTAAGAATGGCTCCCTTGTGCCTATAGGGCACAAGGGTAGGTTCCTACCCTTAGAAAACAGTAAAAAACAGAAGTAAAAATGACAGTAAACAGAGCTACGAATTGAAACTAAGCTAATCTAAGAAATACTAAGTAAATGGCAGCTACTATAAACTGAATCTAATGGCTAATGACAAAAAAGAAGAGGAGATGAAGAATTGTTGAACCCCTCTGCACATAGTAGGTTAGGGTTCCGCCTCCACAACCTGCAAAATAAACCTAAGCTACCATGAAGAAAAACTGCAAACAATTGTTAATGGAAAACCTGCAAATGAAAATATGAGTTATAAAATAGAATAAGCAAATAAACATAAACAGAAATGAGATTATACCTCTCTTAGATGGAAATGGGCCACCTTGCCCTATCTCATGGGAGCACTGCTCTCTTGGTTGGGAAGCAATGGCTTGGAGAAATGGAAATGGACGAAAGGGAGAGTGGGTGGTTTGAGAGCAAGAGGTCTCAAAGCATCCATAGGTAGCATAACAATATGCAAATGATGAGTGTTTTGAGAGTGACCCCCCACCATCCTTTTATAGTTTTTCCAAGGGATTTGAGGGTTTTAAGCCCTTGGTCAAGGCTTTAGCCCCTTTTTTGGGCTTTTAGCCCCTTTCGCCCTAACTTCAGCCCATTTTGGGGCTTTAGCCCCTTTTTGAGGGCTTTAGCTCCTAGGGGTCTATTTTTGGCTCTTTTTTGGGGTTTTTATCCCCTTTTCTTCATCCTTGGGCTCTTTTGTAGGTGTGGGGGTCAAATGGAAGGTCATGGAAGGCCTTATGGAGTGAAGTGAGTGTTGTGGGATGATGTCCTTGGGTGGTGTAGGCTATTGAGAGCTATGTAGGGGGATATTTGGGTTAACAGATTGCCCCCTTATGTGTGAGGGTAGGAGCTCAATGTATGGCCGATAGACATCATAGGATTTGCTGTCGAGAGGTGGTGCTTCCGGGGTTGGGGAGAGGTGGTGCTTCCGGGGTTGGGGCATAGTGGCTTTTGGTTTTGTATTAATTTGGTTCCCATCAATGGGTGGGATACAATAAATGTGTGACATGTATATGGATGAGGCAGGCATTCCCATGATCATCACAATGTCAAAAGAATCATTTGACCCATGCTCTCAAATACAAGAGCCGATCATATACAACTGATGTTACAATGCTGGTTGCCTCCATGTGAGGCTGAATACAATACTAATATGGTACATTGGATCCATGGCATTCTTATGGAATGCTACATATTCATGACAAATGGTCTGCTGGATCTGGAATGGTACATAGCTGTATGGAATCGTTGATTGAGAGTCAGAGTCTCTACGGTACAAGTATGCTGCATCAATCATAAAGGTATACCGAAGCACTGCTGGGGCTTCAGATCACTATCTCCAACACAAACCCAAAATCACAAGGGACATAACCTGTTTAGGTCCCTTAAGTGGACTCACCAATGTGCTAGAGTTAGGTGACATCTGGGGTCTTCGACCAAATACTGTGTGGAACAAACCCTGTACAAATCACAATGTTGCGATGATGGAGTTGAATTCGAGCACGTGAGAAAACCATCCTGAGAGGCACTAAGGACTCCTCTCAAGTGGTCCAAGGAATGCATCAATGATGTTAATGTAACCAAGGTACAGGGACCTCTGGGTCTATCCTCTGGAATATGTGTGTTGGCATCAACAAAGGGAGACCTGCCCCTAGTCAAGGCGATGATGTTTTCTTGACCAGGAACATGAGGGATAACTGAAAGATGTGAAGCAATATGCGAACTGACTCACTGAATTGGGGAGGAGGAGAGGGAAGGGAAGAAATAAACAGGGGCAAGGGGGGGGTGGGAGACTCAAACTTCCTTTGCTTAGAGTATGATGGCAGGGCGGACCAGGCAATGAATGAAACTGACTCAAGAGAATGCGATCATATCTGTAATACCGGGAATGTTGCTGTAGATGGAAAATACTTGGAGGCGGAGGACACTTTTGATACTGATGGGATCCAAGGAAGGCACATTGTAGAGTACTCTGAATAAAGGCGACCTAATGTGGGGATGCTGCCAAACTATTTTCTATGGGGTGGTGTCTAGGGACACCGTTGTGGTACGATCTCGTGGATTTTTGGTGAGCCCAAGAAGGTAAGTGCTCGATGGTGCTTTCAATTTTAGAGAGTCTCAAAGCATGAAGAATACTCGAGTGCGGGATCTTTTTCATTGGTAGTCTCCTGTGCCTGAAAAGGGATAAAAGTATACATAGGAGATCTTGCCCATCTTGGAGGGGATGAGAGACTTCTTTATTGTTGGTAGTCCAATCAAGATGGAAAAGGTTAAACCTATACTAACTGGACAGTCATTCAAATACTTTTACGAGCATGAACGAAACCAAATTTGCTCAGTGATCTTTTCTTATTGAGATGGCCGAAAAAGAGCTTAACGACAACCAGTGGTGAGCTTTTTTGTCAAGTGTGGCCCCTCTACCGAAGAAAGCAAAAAAGTATGCAGAGGGGAAAGGTCTTGGCTTAAGTGTGCCAAGGAGGTCCTTTTCATGAAATGGTCTACATAGTCTGCAAAAGGAGGTAAATGAGATGATGTAGACACCCTCTCCTATACTTTCGCGAGCGGGAAATGAAGCAACTATGCTCGGTGATCTTTTCATTGTTTTAAGGAGTCAGAAAAGAGCTTAAATGAAACTCCAATATGGTCAATCGAATGTGGTGACACGAGCGGTGCCCCTATGTCGGGATGGTGGGCAGAGGTCCAAAGGTCATCTGCGTAGTATGGATGGAGCAGAAGGCTCTCAAAAATACCAATACATGTGTGGGATATATCATGGTAGAGGCCCGCAAACCGAGGTGGCTCTCGAACAGAGGTCAAGAGAGTGTGTGTGTGTGTTGCAGTGGATGAACTTGAATACATGCGATGTGAGTACAAGTCCGGAGGCATTTATATGCCAAATACATGCAAGAAAAGAAATCGTTTTGTGGATAGTGGTCCAGAGTTCCGCGTAAGGTGCAGTAAAAAGAAAAGACAATCTATGTGTTAAAAATACAAAATAAAAGCTAAAATTACATTCCTAAATGGGCAGAGGTCCGAGGAAACTTCTATGTCAAATATATGGAAGAAAAATGAAAGTTTTTGTGGACGATGGTCCAAATATTTGTAAGGTGTAGTGAAAAAGATAATGCAAAAAGTAAAATTATGGTACAATCCTTAACGGGCGGCGGCCCGACAGCTTGTATGAGTAGCGGTTGGGAAGTGTGATACAAGTACAGGTCTGTAGACACTTGTATCGTCATGTCATGGCTTGTGAATTGAGGTGACTTGTGGAAAATGGTCCCGAAATTGACTTATTAAACATGATACAATGGTCTCATAAAGAGATTTGATCCTAGAGGTGTGAGAGGTGTCACGAACAGGTTCCGGGTGACTTTGGAGTAGAAGCTAATGGTGCTGCCCTGACTTGGGCTAAAAAATGTTGAAAAAGAAGAAAAGAAAATGAAGTGACTCATTGGTGATGTTAAGTGTAAAATATCTTGAGGTAGAGCCCGTTGCAGGGGTTCTCCAAGAGTTGTCCATCAAAGTCAATAAGGGTGTATGCCCCTTTAATATTGTGGAAGTCTGTGCAAACTTGGATGGTACCCTATTTTTTATTCATAGGAACAGGATTAGAAACCAAAGTTGTGTATGAAATGGGATAAATGAAGCCGAATGTGCGCAGCTTCTCTATCTCAGCTTTCACCGCAACCATTTTGGATGGATGGATGGGTTGTTGCTTCTGGGGGATGGGTGCCACATCAGGCTATGTGTCGATGTGGTGTTCCATGATGGATGGATCTAGGCCAGCCATTTCAATGTATGACCAGGCATAGATGTTGTGGAATTATTGGAAGAGAGTGGTATAGGCATCAACCTCTTATGAGGAGCAAGATGCCCCCCAGCATGATTTCTTCAATGATCTCAGAGTTGGTTGAGATGTCAATTTTAATGGTTGGAAAAATGTTTGCCATGTTCCCTTCTTCGAAGGAATTTGGTGCTGGGATTGGGTTCTTGAACCAGTCAACCTTCCCATCGATGGAATCTTTGGTCTCCACGAAAAAATGGTTGAACTACAACACAAGCTCTTCTAGGAGGAAGAATGAGCGATGGTGCATGTTGTCCCATGGGTATTCCGAGGTGGTCAGAGCTTCAAGGATCTCCTCATCGTTGTTGAAGCAATGAAGTGACAGGTCTGATGGATTGTCATTGGAGATGGGAATGAGCTGGTCGAGGGAACTAGACATCATGTAAATGGACATGGTGTCGGACAAAGGACGTGGTGGTGGGTGAACTTATTCTATCAAGGTGATCTCAGACTCAAGGGAATGATGATGGAGGTCAGCAAGAGCCATTCAAAATTTAGGGAGGTCTTGGAAATGGTGGGAGTAATGTCCATACAAGCTTGTTATCCACCTGAATGGCACCTCTCTGTCTGAGTGCCGACATCCCTCATGTTGGCACACAAAAGGAAATTTATGGATTGAGGGTTTCCAAAAACACTATAGATTGGCTTATTATGAACTACATTTCTCATCCATCTAGCTGGTTATTTTTACCTTTTAATATGTCAAGTACTGTACGCGACTCTTCCTATATGCAACTCGCGTGCTATACGCGAGTGTCGGTTATTGCATCTCACGTACAGATTTGTACGCGGGTTACCCTTAGAGAAACTCGCATGTCATACACGAGTTACCAGTATTGATATCCACGTACACCTTCCTTTGACATTTAAAATAAAAAATCACGATTACTTGAGATTAGTTAAGACTTTAACCTTAATCACCTTAACTGTCTCAACCTCCTCAACCTTTGAAACTGCCTTATTTCACCAAGTATAAATACAGGCCTTGGGGAGGGTGTTGATGACATACACTTGGAGAGCAAAGTTATGCTAGTGGAGTTTTTACAGAAGTCTTTGGAGCAGTGAAACTCAGAATCCTTTGGTTGCAGAGGAGTCCTTGTCTCAGGCATTGGGTTGTGATCTGAACTCATTCATTATTGTTAATAAAGAGAATCCTTCTTCTATATGTGTCTTGAATGTATCTCATATATTATGGTTTGATAAATACTTATGATTCAGCACTTTGTATATGATTTATCTAACCTGTTTATATATATATGTATCATCTTGTATTTGGAAGATTGACTCTTGACAGGTGAAGGAGAAGCATCCCTAAAGGATTTGGAGGAGAAGCAGAGCAGAAGAGGACAAGCTAGGATCAACCGTCACACATCGGGTGAGTCTTTTCTATCCTCCTATTTCCTTTACTACACTCTAGAGTCAATTGCCTGCAAGTTTCATGAGTATGTTGGTAAGCCCAGACCTTCGGTTATAAGGTGTTTATTCCTGTACAACAAAGCTGCAAAGGGTGCAAGCATGGTTTTTCCTTAAAGCCTTGTTCTTTACTACTGGCGCGGTTGGGAGTTCAACCACGGGGATGTTTTCATTTGTATCCATGGAATCCATATGCACACAAACCACTGGGATTTCAGGGCAATCCTAAGTTGGATGGCCCTAATGTTCGCAGATGGCACACGGTGGGACTGACCATGGTTCTGCGGTGGCTTTGGCATTCTTCCCCCTCGCCCTTTTGGGTTGTGGCAATGCAAGTGCGGGTGTGGTGGTTAGCTTATGCGAATCGGGTGGGGGGTGAGACTCAACCACAATAGGTTGCACCATAGTTAACACAGCCTGGGGCATTGTTGGTTGAGTTGGTGGATCTAAATACCACACCGAGATCCCCAACATAAGATTGGGTAGGCTTAAGGTGGCCATGAATGGCTTGCTCATGACACCAGGTGGGGGAAAGAGGAAGGGAATTGTATGGATCAGAGATGAGCCCACATAAATCCTAACTGGTTGCATGTGGGGTTGGGGCTGTGGTTGTAGCTGCACGTAATGCTGCCATTGTGGGTGATGTTGTGGCTACTGTTGGCGTTGCGACTGCAGATGATGTTGTGATTGTGCTTGGGGTTGTGGCTATGGTTTCTATTTGGGTGCAACGGTGCTTGATGAGACCATGCACAAGTCCGCAATTTGCTTTTGTGTTAGTGGTGGTGAAACCAACGGGAAAGGAGCCGTCATGGTGGAATCGGTAAACAACCCAGGGCCCACATTCAATGGTGGGGAAGTTGGTGTGTTTTCAACCACAGTGTTGGTTGCAGGGATGACGTTAGCATGTGCGGTTGCCCCTTGCATCTCGATGGTGGTGATGGTAGGGATAACATTGGCAGGCATTGTTAACCCTTGCAGACCATGGTACGTGAGTTGGTCAACTGTCACAATCTTCCCTTCATGCGAGAACATCATGAGGTGGAAGATAGTTGATGCTCATGCTCACATGGTGTACATCTAAATCCTCCCAAGGAGGAGGTTGTAATCCAGTTGAGCGTTGATGACCTTGATATCGATCATGACTGTCTTCCCGACTAACATGATGGGGACATGGGGGAGAATTCCTTGGGCTTTAGTGGGGTGTCCATCATAAGCCCGCAGAGTCATGGAGGATGGTTGCAGAATTGATGATCCAAGCTTCTGCCAAAACAAGGTAGACATGATGCATGTGGATGCCCCCTCATCCACTATGCATTGGTGCACAACCAAGTTCCGGATGGATACCAGGATTTGGAAGGCGATAGTGGAGGGTATGCATGGCTATCTGTTCTCTGTATCAAATGTGATTAGCTTGGAATTGGAAGGGTCTACTGACCCTAGAGCAGCTAGTAAGGCTTTCCATTGTGTTGGGTATGTTTTAAGTACCTCAAGGGCGGACATGGCAGTTGGCGTTTGGGCCAAATCATCCACAATGCTATAGCTAACTGCATCTCTAGCTGTGGCATTATTGGCAATTCTGCATATGAGTGAGCATGGGAATGGGGGTAAATGGAGAGGTAGGTTGGTTGTCTTAGATGTGGATGCTACTGATGAGTCAGCAGGTTCAGTGGTGGTGCCATACTGATTTCTTCTAGTCTGTAAGTTGACCTCTTTAGTGGTCATGGTCATCAGGTGGTGAACACCTATTTTGGCTGTGGTCGGTGCCCCCAAAGAGTTGGGATTGGACCGGGGAGGGGGAGTAGTTACCACCAATCCTTGGACTGGTAGTGGGTTTTTAAACACCATGGGAGGAGGTCCTTGTGGTGTCTGGTTGGGTTGGGCTTGGGTGGGGGCATTAGCGGCCTATTGGGCCTCATTCTGAATGGCTTGCTTAGAGCGATCCATGAGGGGACACTTAAACATGTAATGCCCATAGACATCATAGAGTGTACAAGGTTGGTTTGTGCATAATGGTGCATTGCATCTTGGTGCAGTCTTCCATGGGGGGTTTGGGGCTAGCCGATTGGTCGCGGCATTATTGGGAGGGTTCAGTTGCTGACCACCTCCTTGTAGTTGGTTATTTCCTTGGTTGCGGGGCCCGTTATTTCTAGCTTTCCCTTCTTGATTATTGGGGGCAAGCTGTTTGGGGTGGTTTTGTTGTGCGAACACTTGTCCCAATGGTGCAGGTGGAGTGGGTGGAGCATGGGCAGGGGCTTGAACTTGTTGCACTGGTGGTGCATAGTATATTTTTTGGGGTGGTGGTGCCACAAATGTGGGAATTTGACCCATATACTATTGTGTTGGCCAAGCCATGGCCTGAGCCTGCTACGGTGGTGTAGGTTGTGTATAAGAGGTTGTTGCTCTGGACTGAGACATCATTCTAGCATAGTCTGGAGCTTGGTTTTGGTAAGAAACATTAGCATTGTTGCTTGGTTGTGGTGCCATAGCAGGTGGTGTTAGTCGAGGATGTGGTTGTTGGGAGACTGACGCTATGATTCCATCCACAGCGTGGGATGCCCCCGGTGCGTCACAGTAAGAGGTACTTGGACGGGGAGTGTCTGGAATGACAGTGTACAAGTATACCAACTAGGCATAAATGAGATCAAATTGTTGGGCCTTCAATATAGCGTCTTCTTCAGATTGGGGACGTTTAGATGTGACGTCCTTTGCGATGAGTGGGAGTAAAGTCTTGAGGAACCAATCTAAGAAGATCCTATCGTCAAGTTGGATCTTACACAAGCTACGGCGTCACCACCATTCATGGATATGATCAGTGATGTGGGTGGTGGTGTTTTGGCAACAAGATAGAAGGATCTCCACCCCCTCATCATATCTGACAGGGAGTTGGAAATATTGTAGGAACATGAAGGCTAGGGAGTTGAAGTCGGGGTACTTGGCTTGTGCCAGCTCAATGTACCATTTGGTTGTGGCACCTGTGAGGGTGTGTTGGAATAGCCTCAGTCTGATGGAGTCTTCTACAATGCTATTGGATGAGCACCATAGATGGAATGTCATTATATGATTTTGGGGACATTCCCTGGCTTTGCCTTCAAAATTTGGGATGTCTGATGGCAGCTTCGTTGGCATTGGTGGCAAGAAATCTTGGTGGTGGATGGGATCATTTATTAATCTAGCCAAGTTAAGCAAGTTCAAATGAGCAATGAAGGTTAGATTTGACCCCAAGTTGATGTGGGATGGGGCTGCAATGGGCATGGGGTTTGTAGGTGCATAATGCATCTGCATGGCTGGGGGTGCTTGTGGTGGCATCATGGCGGATGGGCCAATTCCGCTAAGTGTCGTGGGTGGGATGGTGTGGGTAGTATGGGAATTTCCCCCATGAACGACAGTAGGGGCAATGTGGGTGGTTGGTGCACTGCCCCTTGTGTGGCAAGGGAGGGGCAATGTGTGTGGAGGGGCGACCGCCCCCATGTGTTACTACTGGGCCAGCTTGGCTGGTTAATATTGGTGGTGGAAATTGGATAATGGCAGTCTGCATGAATGTACTTGGACCACTTTCCACATTGTGGGTGACAGGTTGTGATGTGGACATGGGTCCACTTGCTAAGTTTAAGCCGAAAAATGGATCTGGGTTTGTAGCAACCATGGGGCTGGATGGTGCAGTGTGGAGGTCTGGTTCAGACTGATATGGGTCTGAATAAGAATCAATGGTTGTGTGGCCCTCTAATGATGTGGGAGATTGCTAAGAACAGCTATGACAGTGCCGACTGAGTGTTCCAAATGGTGGTGGTTTGCCTCTTAGGCGTGAGGAAGATCGTGGGGGATCAATTGTGTTTGCTTTGGTGTATGAAACTGGTGGGTATGAAATTTGGACCCCAGTTTCAATGGCTTCCTACTGGATGAAGGTGGTCTCTCGGCCACTAAGACTTCCAGAAGACAGTGTTTGGCTTGTTCCTCATGGGTGCTTCTACTCAATCGGAAGGGGTCGTTGCCTGTTTCGCTTGGCAATTCCTCTTAGTGGCCATCCACTTTGGGGTTCTTGTGGTACTCCTCACAATGCATTTCTCGGTGAATCCCAAGTACTTCCCATAGTTAAAGTAGTCAGGGACTTATTTCCTCAAAGACTGCATAGTTGATTGAACTCAGTGTAAATTTGGTAAATTTTAAGGCTTACTCAACGTCATGAACTGAGTTGGGTAAATTAGTTGGTATGGTGTGATGGTTTGCTTGTTTGTTCTGGTATTTGGTTTGCAATATGGTTTATGAATTCATGGTAGATTTCACATCATGTTTTTGTATGCAAACATAAACATAAATTTGTAAGAAAATATGGTGATTCACCCCGAATTGTTGGCCTAACTAAATGTCTACCTCTCAATGGTATTCTTCTTCAACCAAGAGAAGGTGTTGGGCTCTCAACACAATGGGACTAAGCCCATCCGTAGATCCTCAGGTCACCTCCCAAGTGCTAGGTTGGTCAATAGGGAGGACACTTAGTGCCATGAGAAGCACTCCTTCTCTACCCCCTATACCTTCTAGGTCACCTAGTTTTAGTGGTTTGGGAAAAATGCCATGGAGTGCCGAGATCTATAAAAGATTTTCCCTTCGTCGTATCCCAGAATACCCCGAAGGGTGATGACTGGGTAGAGGAGGAAGGGGGAAGCAAGATGGTTAATTTTAAGTTACTTTTAGTTAGACTAATTGATTTTATTAATCCTTAGTGATTGGTTTAGCATATACACATTTGTTCATTGATTTGTTTGCAGAAAATGAAAACTGGAATGAAAAGAGACATACAATGGAGGATAGAGGTGCCTGGGCTGCAATAACAGTCCTCTGAAACTGAAAATTGCTACTAATTAAACTCAAAAACAACTTCTGTGTGTCAGGCCACACATTTTTGACTAAATCCCGTGAGCGGGCCACGAGATTTTTCTAGAAATGAGTGAGGGGGTTGCAAAAAATGCCAAAACAGCCACAACTTGAACTCGTGGGATGAATTCATGTCTATATAAGGATTAAGTGCACCCTGGGCCTGCTTGTCTACCAAGTAAGTGTGCCTTGTCTCACCTTTTCCCTCGATAAGAGCTACCTGCTCTGGAAAGGGGTGTTTTCGTGCTGCAGGGTCAAATCTGGCAGACAGTAACTAGTACTGGGGTTAGTCTAACTCGGCTCAGCCTAGAAGAGGCTTCATCACTGACAGAAATAGGAAATAAAATAGATTTAAAGAGATCTAAACTAACATTTATGAGAACCAGGGTAAAAATTGGAAAACTTGAAAAACTTGGAATTTTTTGCCCAGAGATCCTATGGGATCGACCCAGTGGAGTCACCAAAGCTGTAGTGAGAATTTCTCCTCACTACATGGGTAAGAATGGCTCCCTTGTGCCTATAGGGCACAAGGGTAGGTTCCTACCCTTAGAAAGCAGTAAAAAAATGAAGTAAAAATGACAGTAAACAGAGATGCGAATTGAAACTAAGCTAATCTAAGCAAGACTAAGTAAATGGCAGCTCCTGTAATCTGAATCTAATGGCTAATGACAGAAAAAGAAGAGGAGATGAAGAAATGTTGAACCCTGCTGCACACATTAGGTTAGGGTTCCACCTCCACAACTTGCAGAATAAACCTAAGCTACCATGGAGAAAACCTGCAAATGAAAATATGAGTTAGAAAATAAAATAAGCAAATAAGCATAAATAGAAATGAGATTATACCTCACTTATATGGAAATGGGCCAGCATGCCCTAGCTCATGGGAGCACCCCTCTCTTGGTTGGGAAGCAATGTCTTGGATAAATGGAAATGGAGGAGAGGGAGAGTGGGTGGTTTGAGAGCAAGAGGTCTCAAAGCATCCATGGGCAGCATAACAATATGCAAATGAGGAGTGTTTTGAGAGTGACCCCCCACCCTCATTTTATCATTTTTCCAAGGGATTTGAAGGTTTAAAGCCCTTGGTCAAGGATTTAGCCCCTTTTTTGGGCTTTTAGCCCCTTCCACCCTAACTTTAGCCCCTTTCAAGGTTTTAGCCCGTTTTTTAGGGCTTTAGCTCCTGGGGTCTATTTTGGGCTCTTTTTTGGGGTTTTTAGCCCCTTTTCTTCATCCTTGGGCTCTTTTGGAGGTGTGGGGGTCAAATGGAAGGTCATGGAAGGTCTTATGGGGTGAAGTGAGTGTTGTGGGATGGTGTCCTTGGGTGGTGTAGGCTAGGGGGATTTCTATGTTAACATGGTCGTCCAAGGTCCTTTAGATTTTAATCTTCTCCATGGACATGATTATGTTTACACCATGAAGGCCATAGTGTCCACACTCTTTAGAGTTATGCATTTTCCCCATTATGGGAATATTGTGACTATTGATCAACTTTCTTTTGTTACCCCTAACCATCGCATTACTCCTAGTAATCAGACTACCCTGAATGTGCCACATGTTCTTGTGGTTCCTTCCCCTTATTCTAGCTAGCTTCTTCCCATCATAGGTAAAATCAGGGGCATGGCTCTAGTCTATGGAAATCATAATGGAGCTAAGCCGCTAGCTTTTATGAAATGGGGGCAACCTACCAACCTCTGGATATCATGTTGGGTAAGAGCAAGTTCATGAGCATAGTTCTTATTGTGTGTCAAGCTCATTAAAAAATGAAATAGGTTCAAGAGCATACTTATTATTCTATGTCAAGCTCGTTCAAAAATGAAACAGGTTGGTGAGCAAAGTTCCCATTCTGTGTCAAAATCGTTAAAAAATGATACATATGTTTATGAGAAAAGTTTCCATTCTATGTCAAGCTCATTAAAAAATGAAATGGATCTCCTCAAGCACAGTTTACCTTTTGGTTTCAAGCTTTCATAAAAATGAAACCATTCCTGAGCATAATTTATTTTCTATTTTTAGCTCGTTAAAAAATGAAGTAGGTTTCCTTAAGCATAGTTTACCTTTTGGTTTCAAAATTGCATAAAAATGAAACCATGTTCCAAGCATAGTTTCATTTTGTTTAAATCTTGTGTAAAAATGAAACAGATCCCCTTCCCTTGAGTCGAGTCTTCCCTTTAGTGTTAGAACTTGAACCTTCTTTTCACCTACCTGATTTTCATTCTTCCTACCCCTTTGGTGAACATTTTCACATTAGTAACCGGGTTTTTTAGGTTTGGTATGGAAGAAGAATCATCATATGAAATGAATCTTAGGGGGCAAGTCGAGCCCCTAGCAACCATGCTAGGGCTAAGCTTCGCTAGCAATCATGCTGGGGGAAAGATCCCAACCTCTGTATATCATGTTAATGGGATTTTTCAAGCATAGTTTACCCATTGGTTTTGATTTTGTGTAAAAATGAAACAAATATTCGAGCATTCTTTCAACTGATCTTATAGCTCATTAAAAACAGTAAGATGGTGTTGAGCTTACTTTTAATTTTTCGTGCTATGGTTAAAACATGAAATTTGGTTTGAGATTAGTTTATTACTTTTTTGTGCTCTGGATTCAAACATGAAAAAGGTTAATAGAGTCCTCTTTAAGCCCTTTTTGGACTCTTAAAATGTGAAACGATAGTAAAGTACTTGTCTTCTTCATACTCGTAAAATTATTTGAAGAGTCATCTCTCCGATGGTAGGTTATCTCTTTTTTGGTTGGGATGGACTATTTACGAAAAAGGAACACTCCAGCCAGACATGACTAGAAGAGTTCTCTAAGGTATTATTTTATACTTTTCGGGCCTTAGGGACTAAATCATATGAAAAAGGACCCTTTGGAGTTTCTTTTAGTTTGTTCATACTCTCTAAACATGAACTACATTGAGTTAAAAATACCTTTTTGAGTCAGTCTTGTGGTTACATTATCTACAACATTCCAGAAGATTGTTCCAAGTTTCATGTCATGAATGTGGGATTCATCATGGCCCTCCTTCGATGAGACTATTTCTGTTGACATCAGCTCATCATCCATGAAATAGTATTAGAAACAAATTTAGTACCTTGATATCTGTATGCCTCAATGATAGATTCTCTTTCTTTCGACATAGGTTCACATCATTGACCTTTGATTGAAATATTCAACTAAGTGTTCGACGTCAGAACATCTAGTCACACTTAGGATATTGTACTAGGGTACCTTGGGAATCATTGACATTAATGGTGATCTCCCTCGCACTTGTTAATGGTTCACATCATTGATCGATAACCAAGTGGTTTCTACCATGTTCGACTTCAGATCATTGTAATCACATGGATAGAATCATACTTTGTGGAAGACGAAACGAAGAACCTGGGTATTTGTTAAAAGCATTCATAGCTTTCTCCCTAGGTTGCGATGGAGTATATTGTATAGAGTCCTAGCTTGGATCCACATTTGTATGTTCATGGCTATGCTCAGATTTGCGTCTATATGAAATAGATCTACATTTTATGTTTGGTAGATATGTCCAAATTTGTGTCTTCTTTGCATGGATCTATGCTATATTTTAGTAGCCATGACTGTTTTGTATCTCACATGGATCTGCATTGTATTGGTCGGTAGCCATGTTGTGAGTCATTTGGGACATGTATCAAAATGTGCTGTAGAAAGTTGGTGATGTTTGAGAAGTTTCGACCTTTGGACCTTTGCCTCAACACTATACCTTGCTCTTTCAAAGTATATTGCATATCCGATCCCTCTAGCAGTTATACTTTACGGGGCATCTCTATTATACTGAAATCTCATCACCCTCATGTTATGAGATATGTATCCCCTTTTCTGCTCCAATCCCTCAAAGTTTTCCCTAGAGAAATGAAGGAATAAATAAACCCCTTGCAATTTTTCCCTCTTTTGAGCTGGTAACACTCTTTCCCCATTGACAAAAAGCATTTCCCAAGAAGCAAAGAGCCAGCACCACTCCTGATACATGAGAAAAGAGAGGTTCCATTGCTCTTTCCCTTACTAAAAGAAGTGGTTCCCTCTTATCACTGCCTATTTGCTTCTTTGGAAAAGCGATGCTCAATTTTTGAAAGCAAAAAAGAGAAGCTTCGAGAGGATTCTCGAAGCTGACCTCCTGGAGCCTCATCCTTGTGGTTTAGGACCAGTTGGAGTTTGAAATCCTCCCTTGTAGGATCTAATATCCACCTCACCCATGATATCCTCAACCATACCTATCCTCCAATGCCTTTAAATATTGGCTCAACCCCCATGGGAAAAAAAAGGAAGAATTGTGTTGCATACCCAAACTCTGTCAAAATCATTCTTGAGTCTTTGGAAGCAAGGAGACATTGGAAGGAAATATCAACACCAAGGCATGGATTTTGTAGTCTCTCCAATCATTTATTAATAAAGAATTTATTTTCTTTCCCATATTTACTGTTTCATATGTTTATATTGCTTGATTCCTTGGTCACAAGCATAGATCTAGTTTATTATATTGTATGCTATCATGTTTTCTTCGTTGTCTTCCATCTTTTACAAGTTCTTCTACAGTAAGCATCAAGGATAGCAAGGAAAAGATTTGAGAGAAGCATCATGGCATTCCATTCAAGTGATTAACCATATCTAGGGAGAGTCTATCATTTTGTGTTTGTGTTTTGTTCTAGATCTGAACCATTCAGACTAGGGAACCAGCTCTTGTCCACAAGAGGTGTGTATTTCCCCAAAACGAATAAAGGAACTAGTGCTAGCCACACTCATGATAGATCTGCCCCCATTAACCATGTCACCACCCCTTAAGGACGATCTCCCCGATGATTTCCTATTTTTTATATCCACAGAAGATACATGGTATGGGGGAAACCTTCTATATTTATGCACACAAAAGTTCTCATCTCACTTAAGCCGCAAAGACATGAAACACATTTGACATCAAGCCACTCTCCATCTACTTATCAGAGATATGTTATATTGTCAAGGCATTGATGCCATCTTATGTCGTTTCCTTACCCATGATGAGGCCAAGACAGTTCTCAACAACTGCCATAGTGGAGCCTGCGGTGGCCACCTTTTAGGTCTGGAAACTTCCCAGAAGATTCTATGTGCTAGCTACTTTTGGCCTTCCATCTTCACTGATTGCCTAGAGGCATTCAAACACTATCGCATCTGTCATCTCTTTTACCCCCCTGCAACATTACACCTCGTAGTCACAGTTGGACCCTTCTGCAAATGGCCAATCAACTTCATGAATATCAACCCTACCTCACCCAAAGGTCATAAATATATCATTATGGAAGTTGATTACTTCACTAAGTGGGCTGAGGCCATGCCTAGGTTTGATTGCAAAAGTGAAAAGGCGGCATGTTTCTTCTTTAACCATATCATTTCATGATTTGGTGTTCCCAAATAGTTGGTCTCAAACCATGGTAAACACTTTGAATATGTTGTTTGGATTGAAATTTCAACCATGTTGAAATGAGAACACCAGTACTCATCTTCCTACTACCCCCAGGGAAATGGCCAAGTTGAAGCAGTCAACAAAATCATCAAAACAATGCTCCAAAGGATGGTAGAAAACTATTAAAACCAATTGGAAATACATGTTGTTTTCCACCCTATGGGCCTATTGCACATCTTCAAAAACTGCAACCAGTTTCACCCCTTTCTGTTTAGTACACAACATTGAAACAGTGCTCCCTATAGAGTGCCAGATCCCATTACTCTGCCTCGATGTGGAACTCCTTCCTGATACTTTTCCTTTGGAAGAAAGACTCCTCCAACTTGAAAAAACCACAAAATACCATCGGGCTTCCCTCCAAACCATCGAGGCAATGAAAACATGGTAAAAAACCTATTATGACTCCCATGTCCACCCTCACACCTTTAGCGAGGGTGATATGGTTTTGGTTTATGACCAAGCCAATGATAAGTTGGGAAAAGGCATGTTCAAGTCAATGTGTTATGACCTGTATATCATCCACTGTTGCCTTGGAAAAGGAGAATACATTCTTGTTGACTCTTATGGACAACTCTTGGAAAACGCCCGTAATGAGCTCTACCTCAAAATATTTTACGCTTAACATCACCAATGAGACACTTGCAGCATAGTCTTGTCCTTTTTTCTTTTACACATTTTTTAAAAGTGA
Organism: Pseudotsuga menziesii; assembly: GCA_001517045.1. NCBI lineage: Eukaryota > Viridiplantae > Streptophyta > Pinopsida > Pinales > Pinaceae > Pseudotsuga > Pseudotsuga menziesii. The sequence goes on from LPNX010402082.1 coordinate 227,627, forward strand.
GTCTTATGTATTGTTTCCTTGACTGCTCCATATGGATCTTGCCTTGTGTTGATACATCGGATTTGCTAACGGAGAAATTATATGGTCTCTGAACCTCACCTCGGTTACATGGGTCATCTACTCCTCATCGCATGAGCTGATCCATATTGACAAAATATGTGTGGGAATCACAACCAACAACTAGGATGAATATTATGGTGTTACTGGACTTTTGGCCGTCTCCCTCCAGTTGGGTATCTGCCATCTTGATGTCTTCTTAGACACCCTACTGCTTGTCTCCCAGTTAAACAACTGCTACCAGGTACATGATTGCTGCCTCTTTAGAAAATTCATGCACACTAAACAGATGGTTAGAACATTTGAATCCATCACATTCACACATGTTCATAGGAACATCAATAGTGTAGTAGATCAAATGGCTAATGAAATTCTAAATTGACATATTCATCATAGCATATAGGAACGATACAAAAAATTGCATCATGCATCATCATATATAAATATTCATACACATGTAAAAACACATCATCTAGGCATTTCATTCATCATAAAAGACTCACAAATAAAACCATAAAAAGCACATCCACGTGCGTAAAATATATATATATATATATATCACATGTCCAAAATATGTCCAGTACAAAATGAGAAGCTACATATGCTTTCTCAGCTGAATATACATCGCTATGCAAAAAATCCTAAGTGCACCAATGCACTAGCGGAAGCCCCACTAGCTGCTAGTCCAACCCAGACTCATCCTCATCATCTAGCTTGGTTTCATCATCCTCATCGGAGGACTCATCGTCCTCTGTAGGAACATCCCCTTGTGCCACCCTATGAACATACTTACAGGCCACAACTATCCTCCTCATGAGAGGAGTCCACTCTGGAGGCACACTGTGACTGGTGGAAATCAGCTCATTATCTAAGTGTTTCCATCCTACATCATAAATCCCCTTAATAAGCTACTCCAAATGTGGCATAACAGTGTCCACCTCCTACTGCCGCCTATGAGGGTTCCCTGTAGGGACCGCCGACTACGCAATCGTGACCACCCGCCTCTGATAACTAGGTAGTGGATGAGGAACAATATTTGCATACACAAAAAAGGACACCATCAGTCTATGGATATAACCATACAACTATAAACTAGATAAACTACTCTATGTATAAATATGAGCACAAAAAATATCACACATACATACCAACTAGTCCCCAAGCCTAGGCTAGAGATCGGGGCATCTTAGGGTCTCCATGATAGTCCATCCCTGCATAAGGTTACTTCTCAACTACCACTAGGAGATTCCACCACTGGTCGAACAAATTTTGCATGAAGTAGTGGCGCACTTTCCCACCGCCCTCTCGCACCATCTACACATACGTGGCTCCCATGGACCACTATCCTGCACTGCCTGATGTAGACTCAGAGTCGGTACTTTCTCAAAAAAGAAAGCACATAAAAAAGATCCAAAACAAAACTCTCCACCAGATTCCCTTACATGGTTTAGATGACACCAAACCACAAGCAAGTACATCTAAGCCCATCCATAATAAGTGCCCCTCATAGCACATGCTACCATCTGTAGCTATCCTCCTGATATCTTGTGGTTCCCTGATGAATCCAAGATACACAGCACCATCGTTGTAATAGCCCATGTCGACAGCTCCTCAATATCACTTGTCAATATGTGCGAACCATGCAAATATGCGGTAGCATAACACTTCCTATCACACAAGTCCTCTAGCATCTCCCAACAAGATAGTACCGGCACCAAGTCGCCAATGACTCCCAACATCGGGAGCCCAGTCAAAAAATACACATCCAACAGCGTAACCTCAATATGATGCCCCTGTATATTGAAATCCTCCTACCCATTATCTCATAAGCTTACCAACATCTGTAACAAAAGATGTAAGCTCTTCATCAGGGGAATCTGCATGAACTTTAGCTGTCCACAACGAGTTAGTGCACCCCGTATGTTTCCATCCTGTAACGCCTCCGCCCGGAGGTTTTTGTAGTCTCTCTCATGCCAAATAGTATCAGGAATCCTCCACAACCATAAAACAACTATCAGCCACAACTTTCAGTAAGAAAATCCACCCCAAAACCAAGTCGCACCTGTTAAACCAAAAAGGGCGACCAAGTCGCTCAAAAAGGCCTCATAGAAGCGACTGATTCGCACTTTTTGGCCAAGCGGAAGCGACTCCAGATCACTCTTTTCTTCCCAATGAGAGTGACCTATTCGTACCTATATGGGAAGAATTAGTGACCTAGTCACTTCTTTTCCCACGAAAAGAGCGACTTAGCTCGTAGAAGTCCTAGCAGGATCACAAAGGGTCCCCGAGTGAGCAAATCCAAAAATTAAACCACTGAAAAAGATAGATTTTACAAGAACTCTTACCTACAAGTCACATATCAGAAAACCACCAATAAAAACAAGAGAAATCATTAAAATAAGTTCAGGGCCCTCCTCTCGAACTCAGCAGTAAATAGTGACAATGACACCTGCCACATGGTCCCCACCCATTTATAGGCCCCATTTGACCTATGTTCTTCTTTTTGACATAACTGGGCCATATGGAGTCTTTTTGGGACATAGTTCACACCATTGGTTTCAGAATTTTTTCCTCTATATTTCAATGAGACCATAGTCTCATGTTTAATATGTAATTTTCGGGGCCGTTTCCCGAAATCTACCTCGGTATACATGCCCTTCACATATAACTACCAAATCCGTCCACTGTAGCTTACGTGGGTTTTGGGACCACTTCTCGGAGGTTGGATCATGTTGGAATGAATTTGGCATTATAACTACCCCTAGACCTATGCCTACAGCACCTCAACTTATGCAAGATTCTGGACCATCTCCTAGAAGGAACATGATTTTGCATGCATTTGGCACATAACTGTCTACATGCATCATGCACTATCATGTCACCCACTCATTATTTTACTCAGCATATAACAGTCCAATACATCCACCCCAAGTTGGTATGGATAAGTCACATAAGACTCTCTTGACCTCTATGCAAGAGCCACCTCCGTCTGCATGCCTATGCTGCACCGATTCACGTGCCTCTGCCGCGATTCATCCTGCGCATGTATTGGTATGTTCAAGAGGCACCTGCTCCATCCATATTGCATGGTTGACATTTGGATCACTATCCATTTTCGTGAAAGGGGGGCACCATCAGTTTCCCCTCAATTGGAAGACCATATCAGAGTTTCCATTAAGATCTTTTCTAACTCCTAAAAGAATGAAAATATTGGTGAGCGCCTCTGCTTCCTTTCCCGCTCGTTAAAGTATAGAAAATGACATCTACATCATCTCGTTTATCTCCTTTTGTAGACTATGTAGACTACCATATGAGAAGGACAACCTTGGCACACTCAAGCTAATAACATTTCCCTCTGCATCATTTTATGCTTTCTCAAGCATTGGGACTGAACTCTATGAAAAAGCTCATCATGGGTTGTCTTTAATCTCTTTTCTAGCCTTCTCATAAAGAAAATATCGTCGAGCAAACCTGGTTTCATTCATGCTCGTAAAAGTATTTGAATGACCATCCAGTCTGTTAACACCCCCTATGTTGAACAATTGAGGAGGAAATGTGGCCGAGAAATGATAAAGGGATACATAAAAATTGGTAAAGGTTGGTAGTCATGAATCCCTTATTAAAATGTGCATTTTGGTTAATTCATTGCACAATTCAAAGGTGTAGATTTATGAGTGTGAAAATCTACAGTGAAAATTGATTTGCTGTGGAAATTTGTGCAAGTGAGAAGTTTTGATAGAGAGGCGGAAGTGGCTAACAAGACAGAAATATCAACGGCTAATAAATAAAGTAAATAAAATCTACTATTATGAGGCAGTCCGCGGTGTGAAGATGCGTGCTTAAAAAAATGAGAAATGCTGGCAGATTACGTAAAACAAATTTTGATCCAATGGTTCAGAAAAAAGATGAAATATTATCAATGGTCATAATCTATTCCAGAGTGCGAAGTTGTGAGACAATTAAAAAGGATGAGCGGTAGCGGAATTTAAACCGCTTTCCATGTGGTGACTTTTGGTGAGTTTCGCTGAGGAAAGCGGTAAAAGAAAAACAACTTGGTAATGGCCCCAGAATAAAACATTGTATAAAAAGTGAGTTGACCTAGGTAAACTCATTCCGTTTGCACGCTGCGGGTGAGAAGAAGAAGGCACAGTGCGCTATATTTTTTTGAAAGTCAAATTCTACGTATCTATGGTTGCCAGGTAAGCCTTAAAACACTCAGACTTTGATTGAAGACTTGTTGACATTGTTTGTTATGGAGAAGGAGTAGGGTTCAGGAATATTGTGTAGAGTTTTGGATGAGAGAGAAGAGGTTGTTGTTGATAGGGAGAGGAATGTATGTGACCCTATTCTGTTAGTTTGTAGTGTATTAGTTTCAAAGGAGCATTTGTGGAAGCATAATTTACAAGGGAATGATATTCTGAATGTCTCCAGTTCTTTCTTATAATATTTTTCTATTAAACAAACCCTACCTTTTCCCGAATTTGTCGAATGGTGCGCGAATAGTTACTCCTCCTCCTCAAGAGTTATTATGATCCATACAACGTCAAAAATTCTTTATAGAGTTGACGCAAAAACTGTTCACGGGATATTGAGTCTTCCTGATAATTTCCCTGATAGCGGTGAGTATTTAAATGAATAAGTTTTAATTGAAATGTATAAAAATTGTAGAACTAAAGTCAGATGCCAATTTTTATCCAGTATTCTTGTTGCCGCCTTTTCACACACCTGGATCACGTGGCAGAAATCTTCAAGCCACTCGGTGTGTCCTTGGGGGCAAGTCTCGAGTCAAGGCTGTCAC